>JAHLJT010005437.1:54114587-54275074 GCA_031308135.1 Acheta domesticus
AAAATGAATGTTTTTATCAATAAATGTCACTCATATAAATTACAAACGCGAAAAATTACAATGTTGTTAGTCAAAATATTCTCTAAAAATAGTATTCGGCGTCATTTTCTGTGTAAAACAAAGGTAAAAGGATTTTGTAAGGAATATTCACGAGTACTTAGCTAAGTTTGAGTCTAAATTTATTTATTTATTTATTTGTCAAAAACAGTAAAAAAACTGTATATGACGTGTGGGGAAAGAGATTTATCTGCGCACATTTTCTTGAGGGCCAGAATATAAAAAAAAAAATAATAAAAAAAACGAAAAAATGAATTTATTTAGAAATTAATTATTTTAGAAAAATAAAAATATTTGAAAAATGTTTTTTCCCGAGTTATAGAAAATCAATTTCAACGGTAAATGAACTACAAGCAAAAGGAGTGCTCAACAAAACGTGCGCACAGTGAAGCTACATTTACGTCCATAAGTAAAACAAGGGGCCATCTCAGCATTTGCTCAATAGTGTCTTGAAACTGGGAACTTGTAGGAATTTAATCATAATGTATAGTATATCAAGTTTTAGTTTGATAAGTTTTGTAGGAGGTACTACTCGTGCGACTTTTCTCGACGTCCGAGCTCCCTAGACTGCGATTTTCGTAACTTAGTCCCTGACAGTAATCAGCTGTCAGCTCAACCCAGCAGGACTCGGCACGGCCTGGTCAAAATCTTGGTCTCACATGGAACGGCACGGCAAGATTATCAGGGCTGCCTACCGCTGCTTTTCGGATTAAAGCGATGATTCAATTATTCTTAAGATGAAAATTAAGTACGTACACTTATATCATATTTCATTAATAAGCAATATTATCATTAATAATTTTCACTTGTGGTTGCTATTAATTACATTATTTGTTCTATTTCTATCGTCTATAATATCTGTTGTATTAAGAGCGAAAGAGGCGCGAATAGTATTAAGAATGTTACAGTTGGCAACACCCGTCTGATGTGACGTAGGCAGTAACGTCATCTCCCCGCACCCCACGCTGGGAGACGTCAAGAAAAGTCGCGCGACTAGTAGATAAAATAGTAGTGTGTGGGCTTCATTTATTTTATTTTATTTTATTTATTTTATTTAAATTTATATTTATTTCACAGCTGTCAGAGCTCGGAATCGGAACTTTTATGCAAAATAGCATGTTTTCAAAAAATGCAGTACGTCAATGCGTTGCACTTTGACTGGATGACTTCACGCACTCCAGCTTCTACCGTGTGAACGTATATATTTTCTCTGTTAACTACTTGAAAAATACAGTTAACAAATGGTGTTATAAAATGTTAATTTAATGGTTAACGATTACAATTTTAAAAACCTCAGAGTCTAATTACCTGATTTTACGCACCGCTGCTGACCTCAGTTGGAATGTAGGAAGCAATCTTCTCTCAGCGACAGGCGAAAAAATAATGATCGTGGTGTATCTACCATCATATTATTTAAATGATATATTTTGAGATTTTGTGCTCTATTAGTTTTACCTTCCAGCTGGCGCGCGTAAAATGTTCACACCAGCAGGCGCGTGTCGTAAAGTTTACGATATTTAATGATTCTTGAAAAAATCAAAGAAATTGTAGAACAATAGAATTTTATGTCGCATTATAATATCTAAGAATGATATTTACTACCACAAAACAATCCGTTTATAAGCGTTCGTATTTATATCAAAAGATCTTGTTCCGATCCAGTATCGTTCTGATGCTCGGTCTAACATTCGTTTTACTGTCACTGTCACTATCCAATTCATGATCTTCCTCCGATCAGACAGCTCTTGAAGAATATTCACATTTTCGTTCACATGAATTCTTTATCTGGGCATTTTACAGAAAATTTCGATTAGACCAAATTATTACACAATATTTTATAACAACAGCCGGTGCGCAGCGCAAAGTTTTCGTTACTATGCACTTATCCCGAATAGAGCGTTACAAAAACTGAATATAGCGTGCAAACTAAACAGTGGCTGCAGGAATGCATCACTAAAGATACCGGCAAGGAATCAAGAACGCAGAAGTCTTTGACAACAATGAGTTGACAGCAACAAAACAATCTGCTATTGTAAAATTTACGACAGCGGCGCCCGCTGGAAGGTTTAACAAACTTTGCAAACGAGGGCCTGTGACCTGAGAGATTTTTGTCACCCGAGATCATTAGACCCAATTAACGCCCGTGGTACATACGAGCTTCTATTTTTTAAACTAATTTTTTTCTTCTTCTTCCCTTCACGGGTTACGAAGATTCCGTGGTTCCGGCTTCCTAACACCATCTCGGTCGTGGGACGGCCAATGACACTTCTTCCCCTTGGTCTGTAAACAAAGGAATGTCGGGGGATCCTTTCGCGAGAATCTTCCGAAGTGCGTCGTGATCTGTATTCATTTATTTTTTCATTAATAGACAATATGTCAAGTTCTATTCTTATATCTTCATTTTTTATTTATCCATTACGGTGCAGCGTTTTACTCTTCGGAGAAATTTCATTTCAAGCGGCTTGTATCTTCATTTTATCTTCTTTTCTTATTGTCCATGATTCACACCCGTAAGGCTGTTGTGGTACTGCCCTGACTTTATAAAATTTTATTGGGTCTCTTTTCTAGTCTTATAGCGAAGGTATTTGTTTATTGTTCCGCAAGTTGTTGGAAAACGTAGTTTTGTTTTCATATCGTATTTGTAGTCGTGTGTGATATCACAGCCCAAATATTGAAAATGTTTTACTTTTAAAATGTTAACTAATTTGAATTATCTTCAATTATTGTATTATTTACTAATTAACTAGTTGTTACGTGATTCGGTTTGTCATTCAGTATTTCCCTTCAATAATTCCCTTTCATAATCCGTCTTAAATTCTCTCCGTAGAGAACATTTAAACCTGTCAACCGTTTTTCATATTTCCCCTCGTCACCACGATCCTCTCGATTTAGGTAAGTTAGGTTCTGAATATCGATCTCGTATCGAAGGCAATAACAAGTTTCCAACGTCTCAGTAAAAAATAAAGTTTATATCAGCTCATTTCGTTCTCGTTTTCGCTCATTTGCTGAAAAAATCCGCGTATGCGCAATCCAGATTTCTCATTCCCTCATTCGCCATCTGGCGACACTGGTCGGAAACTGACCCGAGAAACAGTTGAACAGCGTGCGCGGAGGTGTGACAGGGGGCGCCTCATACGGTGGGAAAATTAATTACTGCCCGCGAGCCATCGCGTGTTGTGCCTTCGTAACGCACACATCATTCAGCTATCTCGCCGGCCCCATCACGCTGAGCACGCGTAGTCGGCGAATGAACTCCACAGTATGCATGCACGGTATGAATACATCAGCGACCCGGCACGTGCATGTTTCTTAAGAGGAGGGAAGAAGCCATGTTTCTTGAAGCACTTCAAATTCATCATCAAACAAATTAGATTACATGCGACGACTTGCGATGGGATAAGAGGAAAAAGAGCTAAAGTTCTGTTTTTCCTGTAGCTTCCGTCAGCATCACTGGCGGATCTAAGGGGGACATGGGGCCCTGACACTCCCAAAAAGTCTAGAGTTTTCGTTTACCATCCTTTATTTGGCAAAATTGATTTAAATAGGTATTTTGTTTCAATTTGGTAATTATTTGCACATTAATATTCTATCATACATACAGTACGTAAATAATATGAAATATACTAATAAATATTGTTTATTTATTATTTAACAAAAATCTAGGTTCCCCCCCCCCTAAAATGATCGGCTGGATTCGCCCCGGCGTCAGCTCAAATGCAGTTTGGAAGCCAGGCGTAAGTTGTTCAGTGCAAATAGCATTAAGAAAGAAATTATATGTATAAGATTACACCGGCCTGCTGCACTGCCCACATCTGATCCTTCCCTACGACAGTGTTGCATGACTCACCGCCCACGGGGCGTTCTCTTCGGTCAAAAAGAAGCCAATAGAGGTCATTTCATGGGAGGACGATCACCTATTTGAGTGATTAGTTAGTGATTTCCGGTGCGTCAACGGCAAAGGTCGTTCGTCCCGTAATTGTAGTGCATGTTTAGCTCGAGAGATGGTGATCTTCCCCCGCTAGATGGGAGATCCGGTGCCGACCTACCGCATGTGTGGTAGTGTAGTGGCGTGTTGAATTGAATTGATTGCCTTATTTTACGTGGCGAGACTCAGGCCATGAGGCCTGCTCTTCCGTCTGACCACGCAAATTTCGCTATGGCTCCTTCCGGAAAGAAGGTATTACTGAGGGCGCCGAAACCGGCGATTTGAATTTAGCTCAGAGGCTTCATTTAGACTTGAGGGTCTTTTACCATGCAAGTAAATCTACTACATGGGACAGCCGGCTTTACTTCCCCTCCGAAGGAAGGCGTACGAAGGATTTTTTCGCCCCTGAAAATCCACGGCTTCGATCGGGCTTGAACCCGCGAACTTGGTATACGCAGTCCGTCACGCTAACCGCTTACACCATCGCGGTCGCGAAACGCGTGTTCGTGTGTGTATAAGTAGGAGGTCATAATAGGATTAGAAAGAAGGAGGAAAAATCTCACGCGGTAAGTGGCCCGTTGGTTAGGGTACTGCAACCGGCATTCGCCAGGTATTGATCGGAGAAAGCACGAGTAACTACCGTTCAGAGCATCCGGTCGCTAGAACTCTTCAGAGTGCAACTGAACTCGACCTAGCTTAGTTGTCGAAAATTCTGCCAGCATCAGGACTCGAACCTAAGACCCTCTGATCAGAGGCATTACAGCGACAGCAGTTGATACCCTGATCCACATCTCCCGGCGATTATTCTCTTCTGCCATGTAGCTCCATTAAAAATCGTTTCCTTTCTCGTCCTAAGGAGCGCTGAGAGATACGGGCTATTAACACGCGAGAGGAGGAAAGTCTGGAAGTTCCTCCTGAGAACGACTTCGATTTATTTGCGATCGTTTTTCCCGTTGCTTAAAAGCGCACGATGTTAAAAACTGGGTCAAAATATGTTTCTCGTATTTATCATCTCAAAATATGTTCATTTTCCTTCAAACACAATGCAAATATTTTACTTCGTAATGACATCCGATCGAATAAAGTAAGTGAGGAGGCCGTTTCTTCCTTCACTCCGCTGAGCCATTGGAATACATCAACCAGTGGCGCTATGAACCTGCAGCGGCAAATAATGTTCCTATTATTTTATCTTTAAAGATGAGGAAAGGCGAAGGAGAAAATAGATGTGGTATATGTGGTGTCCAAAAAGAACCAGCAGATTCTGATAAAATAGGTTATTGACAAAGTGACGTTTTCTTGGTACAAACAATGTTCCAGCAATCAATAGAGTAAACCAGGTCGTAGCCAAATCTTCCAATGTCCAGGAGATGTACCAAGAAGTGCTTAGATCGTTGCGTAGTCCGGGAGACGTGCCGAGGGAGTTGCCGTAGTCCGTAGTAATCCAGCGAGAGAGATCCGGGGGCGTTGCGTAGTCGACTCTGTTGTCACCAATACAGCTGCGAAGCTCACTCGTTGCCGGGAAGGTTCCAACTGACTCGCTGCTCCCGGCGGGGGGAATTTATACTCCCTCGGGGCTGAAAGCTCGCCGGCCACACCTAATTCCACTCATAATTTCGTACATTATTATTCAAAGTTATAAAAAAGCTTCTTGCATAAAAATCTCATTTAATGAGAATCCACGGCATTTGCTTTCCTCATCGTGTAGGAGGTGTACAAGTTCTCTTCCTAGAAACCGGCAGGTGACTCTTGCTTGTTCGAGCAAGAGATGTGCAGTTCATCTATTTCTAAACCATGACAGATGTCCAGTAATGTGTAATTCATTTCTAATGTCCGTTCGCATCCTAACCTATCGCCTCCAATCCTCTCCTGCAGCGTCCTATATCCCCTCCCATCCTATCAAATCCTCCATCCCATCCTATCGATCCAAACCTATTCCATTCTACCCTCATCCTATTCACTTCAATCCTATCCAATTTAATTCCATCCTATCCCACCCACTTTTATCTTTTCCTACTCTCTCCCATCCAACCCTTTCCCCTTCCAGCCCTCTGCACCATTTAAGCTTCTCAATCCACTCCAATCATCTCTTCCCCGTCCATCCCTCCCATTCTATTCTATTCCATCCCATCTACTTTCGCCCCTGTAATTGCATCCCCTATTATCCCATTCCGATCCATTCAGTTCGTTTCTGTCCCGTTCAATCCACATGTCCGGGGGCTAATGACCATCGCATTGGAAGGGTCCTAAAATCACGAATAATGCATCAACTACCGAGCATGTGAAGCGTCGAAAATGTCAAAGCTCGTATGCTTCTTGAGTATGATATGTGAGATGGCCACTTTAGATCCGCCCCTCGCTACCCATTTCAACCCCAGCACCCTTCCCCTGCCCCCTGCTGCCCGACCCATTGCTCCCAGCTCCGCGACCCCTACCCCCGCTCCCCGCTCCTCAACTCTACTTCCCGACACCACTCCCCGACCCCGACCCGCTTCGCAACCCCCTCGCTGACCGAGCCCCCCACCCTATACCCTGACCCCGCTCCCCGACCCTGCTCCCTAACCCTGCTCCCTGACCCCGCCCCCTGACCCCGCCCCCTGACCCCGCCCCCTGACCCGGCCCTCTTACCCCGCTCTCTGAACCCGCTCTCCAACCCTACTATCCGACCCTACTCTCCGACCCTGCTCCCCCACCTCGCTCCCCGACCCCACTCCCCGACACAACTCCCCCGACCTCACTCCCCGACCCCACTCCCCGACCCCACTCTCCGACCCCACTCCCCGACCCCACTCCCCGACCCCACTCCCCGACCCCACTCCCCAACCCCACTCCCCGACCCCACTCCCCGACCCCACTCCCCGACCCCACTCCCCGACCCCACTCCCCGACCCCACTCCCCGACCCCACTCCCCGACCCCACTCCCCGACCCCACTCCCCGACCCCACTCCCCGACCCCACTCCCCGACCCCACTCCCCGACCCCACTCCCCGACCCCACTCCCCGACCCCACTCCCCGACCCCACTCCCCGACCCCACTCCCCGACCACGCTCTCTGACCCCGCTCCCCGACCCCGCTCCACGACTCCGTACCTCTCTCCCCGACCCCGCTCCACGATCCGGCAGTCACGCCCCCCACCAATCCCTGCTCCCGCTCTCCGCCACCCCCACACACCCCTCCACCCCGACGCCACAGGTCCCTCTCATCACACACCCCCCGCTGCCTCCCACGCATCTCGACCCCGCTTGCGCCCCGTCCACAAACACGCGCCCGTTATCACGTGACGTGCCACTTCCGATCGAGACCCGAAACCCGAGCTGTGCGACTCCTCTCGCGCCCACATGGAGGTAACTCGATTCCGATTCGCGCTCCGTGAACGGGTCAACCAACCCATCCAATTTCCATAAGTACATCAATAAACATCGGTGCGTTTCTGGCACAACGCCTACCGGCTTCGACAAAACGTTTCCAGTCAAAATTATCGACGGCTTTATGCGCAGATTACACTTGTTATTGTTTTCGCAATTACTGGCACGTTGCCTTTGCGCATCGCTCCGACTGACATTGGCACTACCTATACTATTTTGTGGTTACGATTAAACGAAAGTAAACACATAGTTTCGCTTTGTAAAACTCAAAGTTTCGAGCCTCCTATTCGTTTTCAATAATATTCTGATTGCTATCAGCAAAATGGTTTCGTGAACAGTTATATGAAAAAAGACATTAATGTTTCCACACAAAATTAAATTTATAATATTATACATTTGCAGCTACATCATGAACTTGTCAATTTATTATACGAAATAGGACGAATAGGTTGGAGAAGGTATTATTATAAGTGTCTAAAACCGATTCATTCTTCTTCTTCTTCTTCTTCTTCTTATTATTATTATTATTATTATTATTATTATTATTTTGACATGCTTGTTTTAGAGCATGCAATGCATGCTTAAAGTTCAATTTTAGCTCTAGTGCTAAAAGAGAGACGACGCTCAAATGTTTAAATGATCCTGTGAATGCAACAATGCAAAATACTTTCGTTTAATCGAATTAACTACTACTGACCTTAAAAGAGCGGAGTGATTTATATAATTGAATTAGAATAAAATGGATGTCACTACGGCTCTGTAAAAATAGTGATGATACGTGGTAAAAATAAATTTATTTTGCTGGTAGGACTGCGCCACAAAACCTACCTAATTCGTGCCGCAACCTTGCCCACTCAAACAATAAAATATCACTTTTACCACTCGTATCATAAATCATTATTTTTGTCAGTTGTTTGTTATGTTAATCTGTTTTCTCCTGAGTTCTGAGCACGGTCATAAATAACTATTTTGTGTTTTTCGTTTGTTCAATAGCTTTGTTTTGTTTTTTTCTCTGAATTCTGAGCGCGATCATAACTAATTTTTTCGCCAATTGTTTTTTGTTTTGAGCAGTTTTCTGTTTGTTTCTTCTTTGAGTTTTGAACGCGATCATACCTAATTTTTCTCGGTAGCTTTTTGTGAGCTCAGCAGCTATTTTTTTTGTTTTTTTCTGTTTTGAGCGAGATCATAAGTAATTTATTTCAGTAAATTTTTTTGTTCAGCAGTTTTTGTTGTTTTTTCTCTGAGTTCTGAGCGCGATCATAACTATTTTTTCAGTATTTTTTTGTGTTCCGAATCCGTTTGTTTGTTTTTCTCTGAGGTCTGAGCGCGCGCGCCCTTTGTTTCCGCTTTGTCCCTCTGCGCGTCGCGAGGGTGCAGGTGAACTCCGCCGGGGCGTTATTTAGTGAGGGGGTGGCACGAGAGTAAGGGGAGGGGGTGGTGTCGTTTGTTCCGGGGAAGTGGCCCAGGCTTTTAGGGAGTAGCACTCGATGTGCCCCGCCTCCCCCGCCACCCTCTGCCGTTACGGTGGGCTCTCGTGCGACCCCATATCCCCGGTGCTGGAGGATAAATTTCCCACAATTTTTTTTTTGAAGAAAAATCGATTGTTCGAGAGTGAGTGTGTATAAATTTTGGGAATAATAGAACTTGCGGCTGTTGTAAAATGTTCTTGGAGATTATGGACCGTAAAAATCGAGGATTACGCGTGTGAGTTCAATAGTTTTGATTACTTCTAAAATAAGCACGAATTACCACCGTCATAAATGAATCACTGATTTTTGTAGACGATTTTATGACATTTTACGCATTTTTGCAGGAAGTTGTAAAATTGCTTGGTTGGTTTGTACATTATCTATTAGTATTTCAGACACTAACTAAATTAGTTACTTGTTTCCCCATCCCGTCTCCCTCACTTTCACTCATATACCTGACCCTGGGAGATATCTATTGCAGTGTTATACGGGAGTATTGAATTTGCTTTTCTATTGCGTTCTACGTTTTGGAAAACCATTTTGTATAGTTTTGTTCAGCACCATTTTTGCTGTTCGTGTGTATGTAAATTTGTGTGTACTGAATCGTATGTTTTGGAAGATATTCAAAACACATTTCTCTCAAAAATGTCTATATTTTTAGTGGCTAGATATTCGGCCAGTGTTTCACCTCCAAAAAGAGCCCTTTACCTTCACATTGGTACAATTGAGAACATTATATAACTGTTTCAATGATACCAATGTACTCTTATGTTTTAAAAAAATCACGATCAGATTACCCGCACTTTGGTGTGAACGTGTAATACTGCGTGGCAGATCAACAAATGTAATTAGGTTTCGTATTCTCTTTTTCGTATCTCTCATATCCATGGCATGTGGCGATTAACGGTGCTCAATTATTGTAAAATATCGAATACTCGAGAATATGTGCATGCACTGTGTAAAAAAAATCATGGCAGTTACAACAGTCTGAACATTAGAGCTAATTTGATGCCAAAAGCGATATATTGGATAATTTTTTTAGTTGTTGACGGAGGGACGAATAGGAAGAAGATGAGTTACTAGCCGAGCAAAGAGCAATGAAGAATGAAGAGAGATTGGAGAAAGAAGGTGGAAATGTGTTTGCTAGTAGTGAATGAGAGGATTAACAAAGAAATAGAAATAGAATAGACATGTCAAAGACAAAGAAATAGAATACACATTTCAGTTTGGGATCACATGAGGAAACAATTTTATAACGAGAAAAAATTGGCTAGTGGCAAAGGTGAGGAGTAAGGAGCTAATATTAGACTTTGTTAGCCGTCACAGAGAGGAATATTCAGGAGCAGGGAGGGAAGTGTGGGATGAAAGAAACTTGATGTAATGTTGAATGTAAAATGATACTACAACTTCGGTTACCTGATTATTTTTTTTAAAAAAAGGGATGTGGTTAGGAGAATTATAGCGAGGTAATGATTGAAATTATCGCAATTGTTGAAAAAATATTAATATGTTATGCAGAATTTGTAGGGAATTTTGCCAACCCTATTTTCCTTTTCAACCAATATTTTTTGTCTTTGAATAGATTTTGAGGATATGCATGGCCGAGGAAAGGAACTCATTGAGGAGATTGGAGAGTTCAAGAGAAGAATAAACTTATTTTAATGGTGTAGGGAGGAATGTTTTTGATTTACGGAAAATTATAGAAGGATAATGAGTTAACGAATTTGTTGTAAAATTGAATCAAACTGTGATATTCGTGAAGAACATAGTTGTAAATATCAATTATTACTACTAATATTACTACTATATACAACGAAAATTATAATCTATTTTATACTTATAATAATCAGAAAATACTATACAAAATATTTTTTTCAAAATAAAATGAACTACAGCTTGTATTAAATCAACCATGGGTACGTTCCCCCCAATATTCTTAACAAAGCTATAACACAAAAGTAATTGACGTTTAAACAATACTGGAAACAAAATAAAATAACTTAGTGTGTGAACGAGGTAATGTATCAATGCGGTAAGAGAGATGAAGGAAAGTATTCTGTTGAGACAATAAATATTAGTAAAATCTATTATATATTTTATTTATCCACATTTCTAAAGTATCTACAGAAATAATATAGAACAGTCATAAGTCAAAAATTTTATTTCAACGAATGACGTTTCGATTTCTTTTGCGAGATCCTCTTCAGTATCTGAAACTATATTGTTTCAACCTATGTTGGTTTTTTGCCCGCGAAAAGGTCGACTGGGATCACGTGTGCATGCATCCTGCATATCCCGGAGCTCAATATCATTTCCTAGGTAGCAGGTTCATGTAATTCTATCACGGAGTCAACATTTAGCTGGGTTCGATTTTTATCCCCCGGGGTTGTTAAACCTGCGGGTATTGAAGATGAAATGATGATAATGAAGGGTGAAAGGACGACACACACTGATATACACAAACGCACTCATGCTCGAGACGGGACTTGAACCCGCGATCCTTTTGTCCGAGATCGCCGCGGCACTACCGCTTTAGCGATCTCGGATATCGGGACCGGCATTCCAAGCTGTATTGTTAATTTTTAAATTTAATTCAACATCTTTCAACATCTTGGTCATGTAGCCGATGACGGACTTTTAAACTGTAGGGGGAACACATAATTACAACACAAACACACCATCGGCGGGACTCGAACCCGCGACTCCCCGGTCAGAGAAACACACAAAATGCAGTCAGATCGCTACTATTTTTAGCGATCTGACTGCATTTGTGTGTTTAAGTGCTTTTATTACTTGTTGCAGATTAGCTGGAAATATAATTTTGGCTGGTTTTTTGCTCTAACCAAGACTAACCAACAGCTAACGAATTTTAAATATTACACGAACCTTAACGAACTTCAGAATTACAAGTTGGTGATCAAGTGTCAAAATCTATAAACAGATCAGTTTATTTTCGATTTTATATCATTGTTTTAACTTAATTACTGAAATATTTATTCTATTTTTGTGACGAGTGACTATTCAGTTTATTTTATTTTTGTGGCGAATGATTATTCAGTTAATTTGAACGTTACGAGGACGGTGTATCGAGTTGTTTTGAATTTGTTTCAAATCTTATTCAATATTTTGAAGACAAATTTCATCTAATATCTTTATCTATTTACGGTAAAGTATAGTCGACATTGTATTAAACAGTTGCAGCTTAAGTGAACGGAAATACGCAACCGCATTGCCAAATTTCGTAAGTACTAGTTTTCAATAGATTTTGTAGTTAGCATACCTTCTCTTTCTTGTATCGAATCTTAATTTTTAATTTATCGAATACACATAAATCTTACACTTTTAAAATATTAAGCTAGGTGACTGTTGCTTTTATCTGAGTTTTCTTGTATTTATTCCAATTTTATCACGTACTTTAACACGCATTCGTGACATGGCTACTGTTCGTTCTACTCTTTTTACTCTCTACACCCTCAAAGCCGACCTTCTGAAAGCCTTCACACACGTAAACAGTAATTTAGATAAACATATCCGAAGGCTGGAAGAGGTCGTTCTCTACAATGACGGTTGGGCACAAGTAGGCAACACTGCGAATTTCCCCAACCGCGCACCCGTGACTGCACATAAGACACAGACACCACATCCAGTCGCAATTCAAAACAGATTTAGTGTTTTAGATTATGAAACAGATTTTCCTCGCCTTCCTGATCCTCACAACCCTTCCCTTCCATCGACAAATACATGCACAAACCAACGCAAACAGGCTAGGAAGCGTGTCAAAACCAAAACACGTAAAGCTTCGCATCCTAGCCCACTTGAAAACAAAGCCATTCCTACTGAGCCTAAAAAACAGGTACTTATTTTAGCTGACAGCCATGGTCGCCATCTTTCCTCCATTCTCAGTAGGAAGTTACCCCCCAACTACTCAGTCTCGTCTATTTTTAAACCTAACGGGAGGTTTGCAGACGTGACTGCAGAGTTGGACACTCACACAAAGACAATGACCAATCAGGACACAGTCATTATCATAGCAGGGCAGAATGACATTAATTTGGGCGGTAACTTTACACCTGAGCAACATGTAAACAAATTACAATGTGCCGCCCAAAATACTAACATTGTAGTCTCGACTCTGCCCTTCTGGTACAACAGGCCAACACTCTGCAGCGAGATTAAGCACGCAAACCAACAACTAAAACTGCAACTGAGAGAAACAGATGTAACACTTTTTGAAATGAATTTCCTCTCAGTAAAACACTTCACCCGGCACGGTCTCCACATGAACCTTGCTGGAAACATGCAGTCGGTGAAAAGCTTGCTCAATACATCATCAACTCCAGTCCTACGCAGCCTCCTGCCAAAAATCCATCCCTTTCACCTTCCTTACGTTCCCCACCCCCCACCCTTATTCTGAACCCTCTTACCCCCTCCTGTGAACCTACTCCCGTTTCTTCCATTCCCACTACCAATGACGCCTCTATTTCCTCACAACCTGTGACTGCTGGGACACATTACAACCTTCGACCACGCACTCGAGGTAAAAATGGAGTAAATATATAGCAACTACAGTCAGATGCAGCAGAAAAACATTCGTGTAGGTACTTGCAAAAAATAAAGATATTGCACCATAATGTTCAATCCCTTTCAAATAAAACTGAGTTTATCGAGGCAGCTCTACAGAGCGATTTAAATCAAATGGATGTTCTTTGCTTTACAGAACATTGGTTATCTCCTAATGAATTTAGCATTTTCCAAATTCCAGACTTTTACCTCGCAGGCTATTATTGTAGAAAAAGAGAATCTCATAAAAGTCCGGCATATGGAGGTTCTTGTATTTACGTTAAAAATAATATTGATTCTATCTCCTTGACGGAATTCAATGAGTATGCCGTTGAAAATGTTTTTGAAATTTCTGTTGTACATCTTCCTGTGCTAAAAATGATATTGCTTTGCATCTACAGGCCTCCAACAAAGAGAGCTGCAGATTACATTTTGTTCTTAGAAAAACTAGAGATAACACTTATCAAAGTCATCAATCGCTCTTTTGAATCCATTGTTGTATGTGGAGATTTTAACATTGATTTTCTGGTCGAATCTTGCGAGAAAGAGCAGTTTCTTAACTTAATTAATTCCTTCAATTTAGATATTACAATAAAAGTACCTACACGGATCACAGTAAATTCAAAGAAGGCAATCGATCAAATTATAATTAACAAAACCACTACTCGACATGAAATTGAAACAAAAGATTTAGGATACAGTGACCACGATGCACAAATTCTTACCATTATACGAAATGCGAACAATGACACAATAAATAATACACGTATGAGTAGAGTGTTTTCTAAAAGTAAAATAAAATTATTCATTGATTACTTGCTGCAGGAGTCATGGGACGCAGTTTATAATACTATTGATACAAACGATAAATATTATTCTTTTTTTTTCAACGCTTTCATTTCATTTTAACACTTGCTTTCCTCTTCAGAAAAGAAAATTAAATATTTCACGCAAAAACAATTCTTGGATAACACAAGGGATTAGAACATCATGTAAAAACAAACGAATTCTATCTTTCATTTCTAAGCATCATAACGTATCTCAAGATTTCCTCCTATACTTTAAAAAATACAAATCATTGTTAAGAAAAGTCATAAGGCAGGCTAAAATCATGAAACACGATCAGGATATTTTGAACTCAAATAACAAAACAAAATCAATGTGGGATATAGTAAAAAATGCGACCAAACCAACTAGAAACCTTGTAGAGAATGTTGTTTTAAAAGATAACGATAGAGATGTGAACGATCCGGCAACAGTGGCTAGTCTCTTTAACCAATACTTTTCGAGAATTGCTGTCGATCTCACTAAGGGTTTTCAGCCACAAAATTCAACATCTGACGTTTCCCTAAAAGTCTTAGACACTATGTTCGTTTCCGAAACCTCTTCCTATGAAATTCTCAAAATAATCGGTAAATTAAAAAATAAATATTCGGCCGGTTTAGATGAATTTCCGGATTGTTTGTTAAAGACGTGCGCGCCAGCCATTATACACCCGTTAACTCACATATTTAATGCATCCTTATGCACCGGAATTTTTCCAGATATTTTTAAAACAGCTAAGATTAAGCCGCTCTTCAAAAAAGGCAACAAAAATGAAGTTCAAAATTATCGGCCAATTTCTCTTTTGTCAGTTTTTTCAAAAATATTAGAGAGACTTTTTTATGTGCGAATGGAAACCTTTCTGAATAAACACGACGCGTTTTCAAATTGCCAACATGGATTCCGGAAATCAAAATCTACGGAAACAGCCATTTTTTCTTTTCTTAAGGATGTTGCCTCATCATTGGATCAAAACGAAGCAACTATTGGAATATTTTTAGATCTTTCAAAAGCTTTTGACGTCATTGATCATAACATTTTACTTTCAAAATTACCTTCGTATGGAATCCGTGGTATTGCTCTAGATTGGCTATGTTCGTACCTTAAACAACGATCTCAGAGAGTAGAAATACCTTACTGGAATGATGGAACTTTATGTACACACCTTTCCGGTTCTTTGCCAATTGTACGTGGAGTCCCGCAAGGATCGATTTTAGGCCCTATTCTCTTCCTATTATACGTAAATGACATGCCCTTAGCGATTCGAAACGGAAGAACAGTTCTCTTTGCGGATGATACAAATATTCTTTGCAACAAAGAAACCGTAAATAGTACAATATCAGACGTTTCAAATTGGTTCCGTAATAACAAATTAAAAGTAAATGAAAATAAAACAGTTTCAATGCAGTTTTCCATATCAAATAAAAAATTCTGTACTCCATTGAAAATGAACGGTGTGCCATTGACTGATGTTAATGTAACAAAATTTTTAGGTCTATCAATTCAGTCAAACCTCAAATGGAATGCCCACTTAAATGAATTGAACACAAAATTAAGCTCATTATGCTACGCGTTCAGAATTCTTTCAAATTCCGTCAGCCTTCATACAGCTCGTTGTGTATATTTTGCCAATGTTCACTCCCGCCTGAGATATGGCATAATATTTTGGGGAAACACATCTTATAGTTCACAGACTTTCAGATTACAAAAAAGAATTGTACGAATAATAAGCAAATCCAACCCACGTGATTCTTGTAAGTCACTCTTTATTAATCTAGGAATTTTACCATTACCTTGTCTCCTGATTTACGAATCAGTAGTTTTTGTCAAAAATGACTTACTTAAGGACGGGAATATATTTTCAGCAAACGCCGATGTCTATAAGTATAACACACGACGTAGTAATCATATTCACCAGGTGGCAGTATCAACAGCTCACTACAAAAAATTCACATACAATTCATGTACATTACTCTACAACACTTTGCCAGAAGACATTAAACGATTAAATTCCATAGAAAAGTTTAAGTCCCAAGTAAAATCTTTTCTGCTGCATAACTGTTTCTATACAATTCGAGACTATACCGAGCATCAAAAAGGAAAGTAGAATTAATTTTAACAATGATAGTTAATGTAATTATTTATCATTTGGACTGTATAATTCTAAAGAACCTGTAACAAGTATTGTACCACAGTTTCTGGGTTGATGGCCCCCATCTCGATCAGGTTTTTCGTCCAGTTTCCCTGATCCTTGAGCAAATGCTGAGATGGTCCCTTGTTTTGCTTCTGGACATAAATGTAACTTCATTATTTGTGCACGTCTTCTGAATTTCAGTGGGAAATATAGTTATTCAAATTATCGTTTTTCATATTATCGCGGCAAAAAGTATTATTCTTTCATGAACATGAGGGTTCAGGGCAGAAATGTATAGCTAATTTACCTTTGAAAATATATTTTATTATATAGGAGCGAATATTTTGTCAACAAAACTCGAAAAAAAACTCTCTTTTCTGTATTCAAAATTCGACTAGAATATGGTTTAGGATAGAGACCACAGAATTATGAAAACGTGCACAAAATTCACTTCTCCCCATAGCTCGTCATACGCAGTTTTTAACTGTTTTTGACGTAAATAAATAAAAAAAATAAAAAAGAGATCACTAGTGCACTGCTGCATTAGTGATCTCGGCCATCGGGCCGACAATTTTATTACTTTCCCGTATACTTTACGTACACTTAATTTTTTGAAAATACAAGTAGTTTTTCTATTATTTCGTGATTAGCATAATAGCCCGCTGCACTTTTACTGCGCTTCAGACAGCCGGATGCGTAGTAAATTAGAATTTGCAATTTTGTATATTATTTCTTTATTCGGTTCTATATTCGACCTTTTGGTATACATTTAGACATTAATCTTTAAAGAAATAATTTATTTTCAAATATTCGACATAAAAATTGCTAGCTCATTAAGGGAGTATCGACTATGCAGGTAATGCTACAATTGATTTCCGTTCTACTGTCGCGAATTTCTGTGAATTACTTGTCATTGCTGTGACTTGATATAGCTATATGGTATCAGCCTTCTTTTTCCAATACAAGTTTACAAAACTTTTGTATTATATTTTTAGCAGTTGTAGAATTCACATAGTTTCGACAACACTGCGACGAAAACAGTGAGTTATTCGCTTCTTGGTTGAATTGAACGTTTTCAAATAATAGCTAAGATGTTAGTAAGGCAGAAAGTGCAATTTGTCAATCCTACGTAGCTGTTTCCAATAATACGGGAAAGTATGTGCTGTTGTAGCACCACTATTTTTTTTATTTCCACAGAAAGCCACCGGGCAACATCAGCCCAATTGTAGAATAAACCTTATATCTAAAGGACGCTTGAATCTGTCCTTCTGGAATCACAGAGGTTCAGCGCGATGCGATCGCTGGGCGATTTTCTTGCGCGAGCGCTCCTGGCGGCGGGGACAGCAACCTTCCTGGGAAGGGGGGGAGAGGAGAGAGGTGGTGGTTGCGGCGCGTAAGCTTATTACGGAGACCTAATTGCCACCACGCCACAGACAAAACCCTCCCCCCTCTCCTTCCCACGGCACATCTCTTCCTCCCTGCGCCGTCTGTGTTGAGGCCACGGTTCAAGAAGAGTGGCACTGGCTGTAATGGCTTAGGCGAACAGCTGTTGCCGCAGCACCGGCTCTGACCCGAGGTCGTAGAGTTCAAGGTCAGAAGGTAAGGGGATTTTCGGCATTGATTGATCGTTAGTGATTCCGGTTGCGTCGACCACTGAGGTCAGTAGTCCCGCAAGTGTGGTGCTTGCTTTCTCCTCGGGAGGGGGCGGTGATATTTTCCCCGCTGGATGGCGAGATCCTGCGCCGACCTACCTTCGGCTAGCGGGGTTTTCCTCATCAAAGTATCTCCCAAGAGCAGGATACCGCCCCAGCCGGGACAAGTTCTATGCTCCCGACACGTCTCCAGGCATGTGTGGTAGTGTAGTACATGTTTGTGTAAGTAGAAGTAAGGAGTGAGGATAGGCCAAAGAAGAGGAAGGAAAGATCGTGCGCAGTCCGTGGCCCATTTGTTGGGGATTGATGCGGCATTTGCGTGGTGTTCACCGGAGAAACCACGAAAAACTATTGATCAGAGCAGCCGGCCGCTGTAAAATGCTGTAAAATGAAGTATGTTAACTTTTACATTTTTAATTATATAAAACAACATTTTTTTATTTATTTAAATAAATAAATCGCTATTTAATATAACTAAATAACAAAACACAATTTAAACAAGGTATTTAGGATAATTTTCCTCCTCTCGGCTTCCATTCAACCTCTCTCTGTACTTTCCAATCTCTAAGTCAAAAAACTCACTTTCCGTCGTCGCCGAGTAGTAAACTTCACTTGAAAACAGAATTTATATCCATAGAAACTTTACAACATGACCGTCAGGCGTTTGCGAATGATCTTGAGATCGATTTCGTGCACGCGCTGGGATCTGTCAGTCCTTAACATACTTTCAAAGAATGATTGATTGATTAGTGATATCGGGCGCGTCAACTGCTAAGGTCATAAGTCACGTAAGTGTAGTGCATATTATTTCCTTGCGAGATGGCGGTGATATGCCCCCGTTCGCTGGATGGAGAGATCCGGCGCCTAGCTAGATATTCCTCAACAAGGTATCTCCCACCAGCGGGGGCACCGCCCCAGACGGGGCAAGCTCGAAGTTCCCGACTGGTCTCCCGACATGTGTGGTAGTGTAGTGCATGTTAGTGTAAGGGGAGAGGATAGGCCAAGGAAGAGGAAGGAAAGATTGCGCGCGGTCCGTGGCCCTTTTGTTAGGGCACTGCATTCGCCTGGTGTTGATCGGAGAAACCACGGAAAACTACCGAGCAGAACAGCCTGCCGCTAGAATTCTTTTTCAGACCGCGACTGTATTCGACCTAGCTGACAAGCTAGTGTCGAAAATCCTACCACCGGACCTTCCGGTCAGAGGCTTTGCAGTGACATCAGTTGATGCCCTGAGCCACGTTTCCCCACAGACGCGTTCACCTTCAATTTATCTATTTTCCTACCCAGCAGATTTACAAAAGTGTTTTTTGTTGTGGTTTCCGCGCAGTTTTATTTACTTGTTCCTTCTTCTTTATATTTCCATTGGATTTTAATTTAGAATCTCTAATACATAATTTCTGTTTAATTTCTAATTTTATTTTACACTTATACTTCTTAATCGGAAATCGCTTACTACGTGATCCAACCTTGCTAAAATATATTTCATAATTTTATTATTTGTCTCTACACGTCTTTTTATTAATTTTATTGACCACAACTAATTTTTCTGTCCCATCCGTAGTTGTCATTCTTGAAACTGATGAAATAAAAGATGTGTACAAATTTTGGAACAACAGTATCTATTCTTTGTGAACCCAAAATTAAACAGTTTTTTGAAAATATATGTGAAATATATTTTTCCTTAGATCGGTATGTATTTGTTGTAGGATTTCCTGCTTTCCATTTTACCTTAGAAGCGTAGTACATCGCATATAATTATAATCACTGAAATGTTTATGTAAAGCATCACTGCCAAGGTCTTCTACTGGTGGCAGTGGCACGCGTCGTGGCTCCGTAGCATGCCACGAGCTACTATGTGCATCTAGCGTCCGGAAAGGAAACTATTAGTAACCCCGCCTTTTACAATAGGGATGGCGTCGTCTCTGGTGGCAAGGGGACGAACTGCGTGGAGGGGCGATTTCGTCGTGGCACTCGTGCCATGGACTCCCGCCCGTGGCATTGACCTTGACATCACTGATGTAAATAGACAAATGCTGGATATATCGTTTATTTATATTCACTAGCTAACTTCCGCATTAAAAATAGTCGATCTTTGAACGTTAAACGCTCTCAATCTCACCCCGCCAGCTGTAACTTAACGGTGCAAGATATCCTTGCATTGCATTGTAGTTGGTCTTTAGAACAACGTAATGAGCAAAAGATAAGTATTCATTCCATTATCAGTACGATTTTATTAAAATTTAGTTTCCATACCCTAAAACAGGTAACAAATAGCAAGCTATATCACATTTGGAACCCACTACTTTTGATTTAAATAAAAATAACGAAATTCGGTTTAATAGAAAGTACATATTGCTTTCTAAACAAAAACTCGTAGAATTGAAGTCATCTTTGTCAGCAGCTTCGAGATTACTGTCTCCCACATATAACTTTTGCCACATATAACGAGACTGATGACGACAAAGTCGTCGAAAGCCGAGTCTCTGAATAAATCCACTAACGGGCCGTCCATAAATTGCGTAACGCAAATTTCTAGTATTTTCAATACCCCCTCCCCCTCCTAGTAACGCATTCCCCTACCCCTTTGTAACGCAGCGTAACGCTGCTTCAGACCCCCTTCCTCCCTCTTTGGCGTTACGTAATTTATGGATGACCCCTAAGTTGATGAAGATTACTTAAAATATTTTATCATTTAAGTACGTCGACAACACCACATCAGCATTCCCACAAGAAAACTCTTAGATCCTTAAATATAAAGATGGCTGAACAAAACAGTGCAGTCGGACGCGTAGAGGTGATGGTGAAGTTGGTGGTGGTAGAGGTGGTGATGAAAGTGGTCGTGGTGGTGATAGTGATGGTGGTGGTGGGGGTGGTGGTAAGGCTTAGATAAGGCGGCGAGAGAAACGTCAGCGTCGGGGCCGTTTATGAGATGAATAGGCTGTTAAACTCCCCCCACCCCGTCCTCGAGGGAAAGAATTGATGTTGGGGAGGGGGGTCTCCCGACCGGATGCTTATCAGAGAATTTACACTATATCCTCCACTGCGGAGGAAATTAAGCATGTTCTTTCTCAGGGAGGCGATAGTTCTTGCTGTATCGGGACGTTAATTTATTTTCATTAACCTCTTTTCGGAATAATACAGTGCATATAGAGTTGAATGTCGATGGGACATTAAGAAAAGGCGTTTATTTTTAAATGTACTGTCCTGTACTCGATGATAAACTCCTTTCATTTGGATTTCATTTAGATAAAATTAGAAAGCATCTTCCTGAATTTATAGTGACATTTTTGAGTGACATTTTGAGTGACATTTTTGAAAACTTACTCACCACTTAGAATATTGAAAGCATTCATTGTCTAAAGTTCAGTTGCTCGAATTCCCTTTCATAATTTATTTTCATTACCCTCTTTTCGGAATAAAAGAGTGCGGGTAGAATTGAATGTCGATGTTTATTTTTAAATGTTTGAGCTGCGTTCTGTGTTACGTGATAAAATCTTCTCATTTTGATTTCATTTAGATAATACTTGAAAGTATCATGCGAAACGTGTTGCTAAATTTTCTCTCGTAATTTTGAATACACATTCACCACCTAGCATATTCAAAGCTTGCGTTGTTTCACGTTCAGTTGCTCTAATGCTGTTTCAAAATTAATATTTCAGGAGGCACTGCGTACACAAAAATGTTTTACCTTTTTAACCCGTATAATTCTTGTACTCACAATTTTCAGCTCTGGAAATCAGATCTTACCCAAAATATCTTAATCCACTGAAATTCTGATACCTAGACAATACTTGCATTTTCATTTTACAGGCCTATGTATTTAGAGATGTGTTATAGGGATCCAGCTGGCAATAATAGTATTATGTATTTGGCATTTTAGGATGGAATTAATCCGACTTTTGCAATCTAGAGGTGTCCCCAAATCTAACAATCATCATCAACGTATTTTTTCACCGTACCTTCACCTTAGTTGGTCTGTCTGATCTTCTTTTTCGTCATACAGCTATAGAAACTGAGGCGAAAGTAATGAAAAGCTACAGCTCTATTTGTGCCCCGACTGGGAATCGAACCACAGCAGGATATCACGCTGTCAACAGCCACCCGAGGACCGAAAGTGTAGTGTGTATTATACTGCGATTTTTCTAACTTTGCCTCTCGAGGTCCGTCTTCACAATGGTTATGTCACGGTATTTGGCGACTTTCCCAGTCGTGCCCTAGATATCCCATGATCGCGACAGTATCGAGCAGTGCATGCGATCATGCAACTCCTAGCGGCCGTGTAATATTGCCGTGCGAAATTCCGTGTGATATTCCACTGTGGCCATAGGAGCTCGAAAGGCAGAGTTAAAAAAATCGCACTATAGACAAGTAGTTATCTAGAAGAATCCGCGTAAGAATGAGCCAAAGTGACAGTTCGCTAAACAAGTGAACATCACATGTACTTCAGAGAAGTATCCCTCCGCCGCGATAGCTGTTCAGCCACATCTCTTCGTAAAGTGTTTATGGATCCCGTTAAGGCATCATGGCTTCCCATGGTTCACAACCGTGTAATTATATAAAAAATAAGTACAAAACGCAAAGCACAGAACTACGAAACGCTCACAATCACAGCTCCCCGCAGCTCGCCACCTGCGGGAAAAATCTAGACCGGCATCTCACATTCAAGACTCTGTTTTCAAATAAACATAATACTTATATTATAAAATAGTAAATTTAATATAATGTTTATGAAAACAGGAATTTTTACAGAAGAGCACATAATACTGCACTTCCTAATTTCAATTATTTCTCGTGGCGCACTATATTTTAGTCGGACGAGGCCATCACAAAAGGAAGCGTCGAAGACATTTACAAGTTAGCCAACTGGAAACGAACGACTGGAGGAAGGAGAAACTAATGGTCTCAAGGACAGAACGACCGCAGAACATTCAGTTATTTGCCAGCACTAGCTGTCAAAATGGCTCATTATTATAAAAACCGCGGACTTATACTGGTGGCAGTGGCACATATCGTGGCACCGTAGCATACCACGAGCTTCTCTGCGCCACTAGCGTCGGGAAAGGGAACTATTAGTAATCCCGCCGTTTTACAATAGGGATGGCGTTGTCTGTGGTGGCGGGGTGATGAACTGCGTGAGGGGGGGGGGCGATTTCGTGGTGACACTCGTGCCATCGTGGTGACACTCGTGCCATCGTGGTGACACTCGTGCCGTCGTGGTGACACTCGTGCTCGTGGCATCGACCTTGACAACACTGCTACATAGCAATGAAATGAGTGACGTGACGTGAGGCACGGCGTGGGAGGAGGAGGAGGGGGGGCGGAGGCTATCAGCGGCGGTGATCCTCCTCCAGGCACCTGTTAGCGCATTAGAGCGGCCGCCCCCCCCCGTCGCCTCATTAAGAGCTCCTCGTAAGCGCCGTCCGATAAGCGACGCCGCCGCGTGCGTCGCCTCTCTCCCCCTGCTCCGCTCGCCTCCGCTGCTTATCTG
Source organism: Acheta domesticus (assembly GCA_031308135.1). NCBI lineage: Eukaryota > Metazoa > Arthropoda > Insecta > Orthoptera > Gryllidae > Acheta > Acheta domesticus. The sequence goes on from JAHLJT010005437.1 coordinate 54,138,059, forward strand.
TCCCGGATGGATTGATCGCCCCGCCTCCATGCCATCTGCCGAGGACTTCCCCTCGCACGCGCTCACATACACACGTCATCTCTTCCACACGGTTCGAGGGTGATTGGCGAACGATTATTTTGGATTTCCGCGTGCGTCAACTGCTAGAGAAGAATCCGCCTAAGAAAGCCAAAATGACAGTTCTATAATAGTACATTACGAAACGATGATTTAATGATGAGAATTAATACACGCGTGTGATATTACGATACAAGCGAGTAAGCGAGCAAGTTTGGACTGTCATACCCAAGTTCGCGGGTTCAAACCCGATCGAAGCCGTGGATTTTTAAGGGCGAAAAAATCCTTCGTACGCCTTCCTTCGGAGGGGAAGTAAAGCCGGCTGTCCCATGTTAGTAGATTTACTTGCATGTAAAAAGATCCTCAAGCCTAAATGACGCCTCTGAGCTAAATTCAAAATCGCCTCTTTCGTCGCCCGAGATACCTTCTTTCTCCGTTAGGTGAAAGGAGCGTAGCGAAATTTGCGTGGTCAGACGGAAGAGCGGGCCTGATGGCCCGAGTCTCGCCACGTAAAATAAGGCATTAACTAACTAACTATCGTAAACTTCACACGAGTGTATTAATTCCCATTACATCGAGTTTCATACGGTACTTTTTCTACGACTTTTAAAAGTTAAACTTTTACATTGAATCGTTTCGTGGCAGTTGACACGAAGACTTCATCGCGGATAACTCCCTAATTCTACCCTCGCATGCTGCCGCAGGTGACTGTGACTACCCGTTCGCCTGCGAGGGAGTACTGCGCTTGTCAATTAGGATCAAAGTGAAATTACGAGCCAATTTATTTTTAAATAATACTCAACGAAGAAAATACTAATAATCATAGAAATTACAACTGACAAGTATAATATAATATCAAATGTAATTTTTACGTACACGATCGAACATTTTATAGAACATTTACTAGAACGATCCTCAATGATTAAGTGATAATACTTGGTTTGTAAACTTCTCTGTGATTGGTCAAGAACCTGTATCGTAATGAAAGTAGTATCGTAATGCGTATCATTTTGCAACTGGTTGCAGCCATCAAATGACAACATTATACAATGGGAGTAGAAAAACAAGTGAAAACTAGTGAACATCAAATGACATTCAGAGAAGTATCCCTCCGCCGCGACAGCTGTTCAGACAAGCCTCTTTGTAAAGTGTTAATGTCTCCCGTTAAGCCATCACAGCTTCTCATGGTTCGAAAACGTCTAATTGTAAAAAAATAAGTTGATAAAACGCAAAGCACGGAACCACAGAACGCTCTCGATCACAGCTCTCCACCTCAACGCACAGAAGCAGGAAACACGTGCACCAGTACGCATTTCACATTCAAGACTCGGTTTTAAAATAAACATAATACTTATTGCACAAAAAGTAAATTCAATATAATGTTTATAAAAAAAATAATTTTTACAGAAGAACACATGACACTTCACTTCTAATTTCAATTATTTCTCGTGCCGCACTATATTTTCTTCGCCATCACAAAAGAAAGCCTCGAAGCCATTTACACGTTAGCCAACTGCAAACGAACAAATGGAGGAAGGAGAGTCTAGTGGGTTCATGGACACAACGATCACAGAATCTTCAGTTATGTTGCCAGCGCTAGTTGTCAAACATTCCTTTCTTACAAAAATCGCTCTATATGGCCGTTAGTCATATAAGTGTAGTGTGTGTTTTATGACGGGAGGTGGTGGTGTTACACTCTCGATGGGACGTGAGGTCTGTCCCACACTTCATATAGCGACGATTCCCTCATCTCCCACTATAGTGCGATTTATTCAACTCTGCCCCTGGCAAGTATTATCTGTTGACGGTTTCAACCAATCGAGAGCTTATATGTCGCTACAGTCACGTCACTATGGTGACGTTCAAGCTCCCAGTTGGGTGAAACCGTCAACAGCTGATACCTGCCAGGGGCAGAGTTGAATAAATCGCAGTATATCAGGGTATTGCCCCAGCCGAGACTAGCTCTAAGCTCCCAATTGGTCTTCCGACATATGTGGAAGAGTAGAGATTGTGTGTAAAAGTAAGATGTGAGGAAAGGACAAGGAAGAGGAAGGAAAAACCGCGCACGACCCCTTGGTCCCTTTGTAAGGGTACTTCTCTGGCATTCGCCTGGAGTTGATCGGAGAAACAAACTGATGAGAACAGAACGGAGAAAACTACCAGAGCAGCTGGCCGCTAGAATTCTCCCCCTGACAACGGTTGAACTCGACCCAGCTATGTAACTAGTGCCGAAAATAAGCGAAATGTTACTAGTGTACAAAATAAGAAAACCCGCTGCTGTCGGGACTCAACTTACTCGACTAACCATGGCTTACCGATTGATAGTAATTAAAACACGGTGAATTCATAAACGTGTAACTTAATAGACTGAGAATTGCTTCGGAAACCAAATCGCCTTTGTTATACAAGAAGTTCAGTATGTTTTCTCAGTTCCCAGTTGTTGGCAAATGCTGGCCTGTACAGCAGAGGAAAGTAATTGCTGTAATTATGCCTTCATTTTCGTCTCCTTGTTCTCTCAAAGCGAGTCTTTTGAAATGTCTCTCGAATGTTTCTGTTAGAGAGAAATTTGTCGAAAAAGTTCCTTTGCCTTTGAGTTTTCCTCCTGTGACAATGGAAGCAATGTGGCAATTATGTCGTTGGCCTTCGAGATGAAATCGATATCTTGATTGGACACGGAACGCGGAGGATTTCAATTGTACACAAAAAGACGCCGAAAAAGTCGGTTGGTTATACAACTCGAATAATCGGTGTAATTCTTATTTGAATCTCTTATTTACGAAAGGCTTCATGCCCAGTTTTTTTAACATTTCCTCTGTTACAGCTAAGACTACTCAAGAAAGAAGGCTCAGGTTCATTTTTTTAAATATTAATTTTTATCGCTTAATTTTGAGTAAAAGATAGGCAATATTAAAAACAAAATTTTCACAATAAGCTACAAGATTGCATAAGGAGTAAACGTACATTAGAAAGAACATTTCCCCAAAACTGGACATGAGGTCGTAAATATGCATTTAACCATGCACTTAGAATTGGCAGAATATGCACTTAAACTACCCAATATATACGCTCAAAACTGAGAATAGGCATTAAACAAAAATTTAGTTAGCAACAGTCAACATTTATTTATAGGAAATCTTCATTTTACACTGTAGTAAAAAACACGCGCAATAAAAATATATTTTCAAACATTATAATAAAAAAAAGCGAGCGACCCAATAGCATTATTAAAAGATGCCAAAACATTCAGGTCGGTTCACTAAGTTCATGCGCACGAACAAAGTTACAGGAAGTAAACCGATTCAAGCGAAAACAATCATATCAGAAGACTGTCAGAAATATTATGTTGGTATTGTACCAATGGCATGGTTTAATTCCCTTTCCTTTTGGAAGAGAAACACACAAAAATATCTACCTTCGATCTACTTTTGCACAAAGAACTATAATAAATGCACTTAAATATCCCGCATTCATTAAAATATGCAGTTAAAGATAAAAAAATTATCAGAAATTGCAAATATACAAAATAAAAATGAGTTAGATTTGTTTTAATTTTGGTGATAGGTTAAATTATATACATTTCCTTTCGATAAGTGCATTCATTAACTAGTGGTGCTACAGAATGACACAGACTTTCCCGTATGAGTTTTCTGTTTCGTTTGGTCTAGGCTAGCAATTCGAACTTGCCAATACTCTTGACAGCTGCCATCTATCACCGCCCAAACTACATTATTTTTGACATTTTTTTAATTTTTCGGTTTCTCAATAGTAGAACAACACTGTTATTTTAAGAATGTTAAAAAGAAAAGTTAAATCTTGTCCTAAATGGCAATTTTGGTTGAAAAATTTGGAGCCGTTTTCAAGAAAATGGCGTTTAAGCGCTGCTACTGTAAATGCGAAATTGAAGCTCTTTTTCACAGAAATTGTTTGGTATTTCGAAAAACTTCATTTGAAGTCGTTTGAAGCAATTACACTCACAAATTCAATAAAGTTTACAAATTAATTGAAATGTGCATTTTAACGGTATGAAATAACTTAAAAAATGACATTTGTGTAATTTTTGAAGAACAAAAAAAAATACCCCAAAATGAACATTAAAGAGGGCAATTAGCACTATCCATTCGAAAAGTTTGAACAAAAAATTTGACGCCATTTTTGAGAAACTTTATTTGACATTATTTAAAGCACATGCACTCATAACATAATAATGTGAATGAATAGCCAGTAATGTAAATATTAACGACGTGAGAGAAATAAAAAAATAGGTTTTTGTAATTTTTAAAAAACAAAAGAATAGAGTAATATGGTGTTAATGTCATCTCACAGAGCAAATTTAGCACTATCCCTACAAACAGTTTAAAGAAAAAAATTGGAGCCTTTTTGAGAAAATCTGGGTTTTGTAATTTTTACTTTCCCGTATACGTACGTATACACGGAGTGATATAAGTAGTATAGGGAAAGTTATGTAATGCTGCGCGAAAAAATGGCCAATTTTCGCCAGAAAAAAATCGTTGCTGGACGCTGATAACAAAAAAGTGGATAAAACCAGTTGCTAAATTAAGAAAAAAATTCCCGTAACACGTAGTGTAGCCAGAACCCCTTTTTTGTGGGTCCTTGACACCCAAAAACCAATTGAAAGGAAAACGTCCGTCTGTCTCTCCGTCCGTCTGTGAACACTGCTGGCGCCTACACCATACGTACGATTTCATCCAAAATGGATATTCCCTGGTCGATCTGGTTCTAGTCGAAGCTTCGAGATTTTCAAAAAGATTCTGTAAAATTTGGGGGTACTTTACATAAAGCCTCCCGGACATTTTCAAAATTTTATCAAGAACGGCTCCAATTTTTTTAAATTTCTTGTATGAATAGAGTAAAATACACTTATTAAGGTGGCATTAGTAGTTTTCGCGCAATATTGAGTGAAATATGTGCAATTGAAAAAAATTACAAAAACAAGATTTTCTCGAAAACGGCTCCAAATGTTTTCTTTAAACTTTTGGGAGGGATAGTATCTAATGTATTTTATGAGATGACGAAACGTCACATCGCTCCATTCTTCTGGTTTTTCAAAAATCGGAAAAATGTAATTTTTTTGACTTGACTCTCACGTCGTTAATATTAAAATAAGCGGCGATTTTTCACATTATTATGTTTACGAGTGTGTATTATATTTACGAGTGCATTATTATATTTACGAGTGCATTATGTCAAGTAAAGTTTCTCGAAAACAACCGTTTTCTATAAAAAGTAGCTCAAAATTACCCATTTTCAGAAACGCTCAAACACCATTTTTTCATATAAGGCTGCAAATGTTTTCTTCAAATTTTGTAACAGATAGTGCTAATTACACTCTTTAATATGACGTAAAGTTTATTTTGAGTTATTTTTTGTTTTTTCAAAAGTGACATATAAATGTAATTTTTTGGAATGATCTTTCACATCTTTAATATGCACAATACCACCAATTTGTAAAGATAATTATATTTGTGAGTGTAAATGCTTCAAATAACTTCAAATAAAGTATTTTGAAAACTCAAAAATTTCCTGTAAAAATGAGCTTCAAATTTCGCATTTTTAGTAGCGCAATTTTCTTTAAAACGGTACATAATTTTTAAAAGAAAATTGCCATTTAGAGCTAGGTTTTTGTGTTCTTTAATATTCTAAAATTTATTTTTCTGCTCTACCAATAGGAAGCCGAACAATTAAGAAAATGACAAAAAATGTAGTTTGTGCGGTGATAGATGGCAACTGGCAAACAAGAGTATGTCGCAATTCCGAATAGCTAGCGAAGACCCAAGGAAATAGAAAACTAATATGGGGAAGTCTGTGCCATTCTGTAGCACCACCATTAGTTTAAAATTTCAAATATTACGTAAAAATAATAAAATTTTCAAAAAATGTACATGACCTTAATGAAAGAACTCACTTTGGACAGCAAATTAGGAAGGAAAAATCTCTATGTTCAATTTTGTAGTTCTGAGAAGACTCCGAAAAAATTTCAAACTTTTGGAATTTTCGAAAATTCAGAGTTAACCATGAAAATGGGACTTATACCACCTCTATAAGTGCATTTTACTCTATTCTTACAAGAAATATAAAGAAAAAATGTGGAACAGTTTTTGAGAAAATATTAAAAATGTCCGGGGCGCTGCATATAAAGTACCCTCAAATTTTGAAGATAATATTTCAAAATCGAGGCACCTGGAATGGACGTAGATCGACCGGGGAATATCCATTTTGGAAGAAATCACACGTATCGTTTACGCGCTCGTGTTGTTCACAGCCAGCCAGACGGACGGACAGACGGACGAACAGACGGACGAACAGACGGACGAACAGACGGACGGACAGACGGACGGACAGACGGACGGACGGACAGACAGACGGACAGACAGACGGACGGACAGACGGACGGACAGACGGACGGACAGACGGACGGACAGACGGACGGACAGACGGACGGACAGACGGACGGACAGACGGACGGACAGACGGACGGACGGACAGACGGACGGACAGACGGACGGACAGACGGACGGACAGACGGACGGACAGACGGACGGACAGACGGACGGACAGACGGACGGACAGACGGACGGACAGACGGACGGACAGACGGACGGACAGACGGACGGACAGACGGACGGACAGACGGACGGACAGACGGACGGACAGACGGACGGACAGACGGACGGACAGACGGACGGACAGACGGACGGACAGACGGACGGACAGACGGACGGACAGACGGACGGACAGACGGACGGACAGACGGACGGACAGACGGACGGACAGACGGACGGACAGACGGACGGACAGATAGACGGACGGACAGATAGACGGACGGACAGATAGACGGACGGACAGATAGACGGACGGACAGATAGACGGACGGACAGATAGACGGACGGACAGATAGACGGACGGACAGACGAACCGACAGATGGACGGACGGACAGACGAACCGACAGATGGACGGACGGACAGACGAACCGACAGATGGACGGACGGACAGACGGACGTTTATATATACTCGTATATATAGGCAGAATCCCGCCAAAGATGGGAAAACCTCACGACGAGTAAGGACGGAGACCGAGCAGTGGTGAAAGCCACATCTCGTTTCAAGAGGGCATTCCTCGTAGAAAGGCCTGTCTGGAGGAGAATTCTAACGGCCGGTTGTGCTCTGATAGGTAGTTTTCCGTGGTCCCTCCCAACAACCACTGGCGGAATGCCGGAGCAGTACCCTAACAAACGTGTCACGGGCCGCGAGCGATCTTTCCTTCCCCTTCCTTGTGTCCTCTTCCCCCCCCACAAGGACTTCACTTCCACACAAGACAGAAGACCAGTCGGAAGCGTGGAGTTTACCCTGGCTGGGGCGGTGCCCTGCCAGCGATAGATACCTGGTGGGGAAAATCCCGCAAGCCGTCGGGTAGGTCAGCGTCGTATCATCCCATTCAGCAAGGGAAGACCACGATCTCCAGCTTTAAAAACAAGCGCTACACTTACAAGACTAATGGCTTGAGCAGTTGACGACCCCGGAATCTCTAATCAATCAATTAATATTTGAAAGTTTAAGAAATTAAATACGAATGTTTGTGCGTTTTGCATCAGAATACTCTGGTTAACATTTTATAGTTTAATATTTAATTTCTTGCATTTTCTTACAAGAATCTGATGAATGATAGATATTCTTAACTCTCTGCCGTAACAATTCCATATTGTTCATTGCTTTAACTAATTGTGATCAGTGCTTTTGCGTATTGTTATTAAGATCAAGGGTCTAGAAAATATATGCATTAAAAAAATAATTTTTGAGTTCAAAAGTTTATTACATAAAACACAAGGAACGGTGCAATAATAAGATAGATCAACTCAGCGTTCTACGTAATTACATTACCTTTTCATAATGCTTGTAATTATTAGAACGTTTGAGAGCACGCTTCTAGACTTGATATTTACACAAACTGTCCTTTTGTTGAGAGAAAATTCTGTCTCAACACATTGTCAACATGTTTTTTTTCTTTACTTTAACTTGAATATACATAATTATGGTATGTCATTCTTGTGATTCACTTAATGTACGATTTGCAAAATAATTTTAAAAAATGTGTGTATCGTAGGTAAAAAAAATTCAGCCCTTTCATTAAGCGCGTCTCTCGTCTGTCAATCGATGCTGGCTTCCTCGCTATTCGAAAAGCGAACTTCCGTCAATTCGAGCGGCCCTACACGGAAAGTAAATTAGCCCGCGCGAGCCGTGTTGACTTTGCTGAGGACGGTCCCCAGGAGTTGCGGGAGAGGTGGAGGTTAAGAGAGGTGAGAGAAAGAGAGAGAGAGAGAGAGAGAGAGAGGGAGAAAGAAGTGAAAGTGAGGGAGAGAGAGCGAAGTATAGAGGAAAGGAGGTAATAATAATAATATCAATATTAATAATAATAATATTAATAGTAATTATAATATTAATAATAATATTAATAATAATATTAATAATAATAATATTAATAATAATAATAATAATAATAATTATTATTATTATTATTTGGAACAGCCCACATCTTGCGCAAAGTATTCTAGAGGCACCGACAGTCCCTAGATGTACTCCTTAGGTAGCTGGTTGCAACCTGGAGTAGATTTTATATTCAGCCGACACATAACATCTTTAGTCGTGATTTAGAGGAATAATAATAATAATACTCACCAAAACCGGTGACATTCTCTGTACAATATTGTACGACCAAGAAATTCAAACGGATCGCACGATAGCAGCAAACAAACTGAATATTGTTATCTGGGATTTTGAGAAAAAATTGTGTCTAGTTGTTGATGCTGCTGTGCCTTGTGATCAAAACGTCGTTACCAAGGAGGCTGAGAAACGTCTTAAATACAAGAGTTTGGAAATCGAGATCAGCCGAATGTGGGGCGTAAAAGCACAGATCGTCCCGATAGTTATCGGAGCTCTGAGATTTGTTCCGCAAAATTTGTGTGAGAACTTGGCTAAACTCCCAGGTAATGCAAAAGGCGGGGAAGTGCAAGAAATTGCTTTATTTGGAACAGCCCACATTTTGCGCAAAGTATTGTGGAGGCACCGACAGTCCCTAGATCTGCTCCTTAGGTAGCTGGTTGCAACCTGGAGGAGATTTTACATTCTACCAACTTATAATGTTGTTTGTCGTGAAGTAGGAGAATAATAATAATAATAAGAAGCATAGCAATAACAATAACAATAATAATACATAAATAATAAACAACAGTAGTCTCAAGGCTTTTATGGAGAGCAGTATTTTTTTTAAAACATTTTAAATTATTATGAATGTCGGGGATGACCATGAAACCGTGGTACTTCAATTTTTCTATATTCCTTAGCATTATTAATTTTGAAATTATTAGGGAAGATAAGGACCAGGGTTGGAACCGATACAAAATGGATATCGGAATCTAAATTGTTTAAATAAAAATTAAAACTAAAACCTAAACCGAAATATTTTTGGAACTGAAATATTTTAAGAAAGTTAATGCAAAAGGTTGAATGCGTTGATCATGGTCAATATTAACTTCGCGTTTATGCTTTGTTTACAGTTATTGATGTTTAAAATTTTCTTCCAGGAAATAATTTGATTATAAGAAAAATTCATTTTACTTGTATATATATCATACATTTGTTGTCGTCGTTTAATGTTTGGGCTCTCAAAAGACGGGTCTATTTGCCACCGCCGACTAGGTTTGTGTTGTTGCAAATTATCTAGTTTTTCACATGTGCGCCAGATACTACCAATACCTGTTGGCAATAATTGTTAATAAAATGTAGGCTCCTATGTAACCAAAACTATTTGTAAAGGGAAATAAGCTGCAGAGTTTAGTTATTATCCTATTCGTGCCCATTGTGAATTGACTTACTGCCCTGAGAACATCGAGAACGATAATTGGAATAACTATATTCAAGCACTAGTTAGATCTAATCTATTAAATAGAATTCAATGACTCACAAATTCTAGAAGTAGAGAGAAGGTACAAAGATTGAATAATAACGAAAATCTTTTTATTTACTTTGCTTTAAAAACAGTTAAAACTGTGTGACGTTTTCGCTGAAGTTTTGTTAATTCTGGGATCCCTACCCTAAACCATATACAAGTTGAATTCTGAATACAGAAAGAAATGCACTGTTTTGACAAGAATTGTTCACAACATATTCGCTCCGATGTCATAAAATAGATTTTCAAGGGTAAATCAAGCTATAGATTCGGGTTATTATCCTCCATCTCGACCTATGTGAAGGAATATGTCTGCCACGACAACATGGAGAACGATAATTTGAATAACTATACTTCCCACAGAACTATAGAAAACGTGGACAGAAAGTGAAGTTACATTTATGTCCAGAAGCAAAAAACTTCCACGCAGAATTAAATCCCGATTCCCTAAAGACCTCCAAAGATACTCATTTCCCTACCACTTTCAAACTACACAACCAACACACTACTTCTCTTTTCCACAACCCCACAATATTAAAATATAAACACTTTCTGTCAATAATCACAACTTATAATTCTCATTCTGCCCCCACAATAAGGGACTATTAACCTGCGAGTGATCAACTCTAACAAGCTAATTAATTTTAATTTTTAAAACCCCTGAAAGACTTGTACAGTCGAACAGGCAGAACATACAATTGGAAAAAAAAAGAAAAGAAAAAAGGAGCAAACCACGGGTCCATCACTGAAAGATCAGGGAAACTGGACAAAAAACGTGATCGAGATAGGGGGCATTGATCGAGAAACTGAGATATAACAAGCCCCCCCCCTGCTGCAACAGCGGCGACTGCAACTCTGCTGCGGAATTTCATCGCGAGAAGGCAGCGACTTCCAATTAGAAGCGAGACCTCTAATTGGCAGACAGATGGCGGTAACCGTGTTTGAGCGGTCGCGTTAAGCCATGTGTAGATCGCTGCTAGAGAACTCGAGCTTCTGGCCAACACACAGAGCTGTACCTTTGATCCCACTCGGTTCGCTTTGCGCTGCGGTCCCGCAACGCTTGTAAAGTGACCTTCTCCCGCGATGTAGAGACGCAGTTAGTGTCTTAATTATGAAACGCATTTGAGTTCATTTTCAGCACGATATGTACTAGAAATTTAGGCAGATAGGGTCTCTACTCTCTCAGTGTGAATCAGTGAAAAACTACTGATTGACAGTGACTATTCACTGATGGTGTCAGTTACAAACTTGCCACTGACAATCAGTGAATTGAACTGAACAAATCAGTGAAAATCGGGTCCACTTTTTGAATCAGTGAAACTCCACTGTATGAGTCAGTGAAATCTGCCACAACTAATTGAACCGTGAACGATCAGTGAGCGATGGTGACGCGACACTTTTACCACTGACGACCAGTCAAATGCTGGTGGTCATTATGAAAAGGTCCGCATATTAGCTGATTGTCAGTGAAACCACACTTTTCGACTGAGGATATCAGTGACTTCGTCTCTCACTGATTGAATCAGCGACAATTTCACTGATTCCCGTTTGAAATACCGTTCCGGTTTCAGTTTCGGTAAATAAAATACTGTTGTTTTCGTTTTTAATGAGAAAAAATTGGGAACCGCTAGTTGTCTTATGATCGCAAGCATTGCTTGATACGGTCGCGATCACGCGAAAACTTGCGACACGACTGAAAAAGACGCGAAATACCGTGACATATTTCATCCTGCAGACAGGCCTTGAGAGGCAGAGTGAGAAAAATCGCACTATAGTGCAAAGCTGTCCAACTTCCAAGGTCTCACGGGCTAAACCTAAAACTTTTAATATGTTTGGGGCCATATTTTCATTACTCGAACAACTTACACTTGACTTCCCCGTAGCGTTGATCTCGACACTTTGCCTGGTTGCTCTGACACGGGGAGGGGATGGAACCATGTGTTGTATGGCTGTACCATGCATAACGCAGTGAAACACATAGGGATGATTCTGAATTTCAGAATTAACTACTTTCTGAATCTGAATCAGTGAAATTGTCTCTGATTCAATCAGTGAGAGCCGAAGTCACTGATATCTTCAGTCGAAATGGGTAGTTTCGCTGACAATCAGAGAATTTGAGAACCTTTTCACAATGACCGCCAGCATTTCACTGGTCGTCAGTGATAAACGTCCCGCGCCACCATCACTCACTGATCGTTCAGTCGTCACGTTCAATTAGTTATCACAGATTTTACTGATTCTAACAGTGAAGTTTCACTGATTCAAAAAGTGGACCCATTTTCACTGATTTGTTCAGTTCAATTCACTGATTGTCAGTGGCAGGGTTATAACTGACACCATCAGTGAATAGTCACTGTCAATCAGTAGTTTGTCACTGATTCAGACTGAGAGAGTAGAAAAAAACTTAATTCTACACTTAACTAATTTTTACGTTAAGGGGATGTTGATTCTGATAATCCGCCAGGCACACAATTTTCTCCTCCGACATAGATGCAAGGGACTTTAAGTTTTGACCAAAAACCTTTCGCAGGCCACAATAAATGACATCGTGGGCTGCCAGTTGGACAACCTTGCTATATTGGACTAGGAAAACCCAGCAGACGTTGTTCTGTCCTTAATCTTCCTGTTTCCCCTTCCATCTCTCTTTCTCACTGTCTCTCCCTCCTTCCCTCACCCTGTCCTTGTCCGTCTGTCTTTCTGTGTGTGGGTCTTTGCCGTTCTCTGACTCTCTCATTCACATTTACGATTCTGCACATCTCTGAACAGGTGAGGTAATATCGGGAAGCGCCGGGGTAGCAAAAACGTAATATAATGTTTGAGAAGAGCTCATTCTGTAGATTACGGTGTGCAAAACATTTCTTTGAGGCCTCAAAAGTTTGATTTATAAGTCCCTAGAACGCCTCCTTTAGGAGTTATTTAAGAATATAGATTCAAAATCCTGCAGAATGTGTTGCGGGTTGCATTTGATGTGAATGTTTAGTTTTCGTCTACAGCGTCATGTAGTGGAGTTACAACAGAATTAACAGCACATAAACCTTCTGGGTGAAAAAACACGTACAAGAGCCAACTTTCATGGAGACCAGTCGACGGTGTCGGAGTTTAGCTCTTTATATACAGGATGAGTCACGTAACTTTAGCACCTCCTGTAACTTTTAAACGGTTGAAGCTATTGCAGTGCAGTTTTCACAGAAGTGCGTGAGGGAATGGGGCTAATTGATACGTGAATTCATTTCTGTGTTATCAATTGTATTTTACGAGATATTTGAGGTAACTTTGTTTTTTCAAATAGAACTATTCATATTTTTTCAGTCTATCATGACGAGCGTAAAAAGACTAATCCAATGATATACGTATTGTCATATGTTAGATAAGCATTTTTTTGAGTAATTTTAATTTTAGCGACTATGGTTTAACGGATATTTTGAATGTACTCGGAACAGTCCGCCACACAAGGTGACGCAGCACGAAAACTAAAATATAATAGGCAATTTCTCTACGGTATGTTACTTGCCTCATGATTCCGCATTGTTAAGCGAAAATTACATTTCGATGTCCTGAACCGTTTAGAAGTTATTGGAGTGGTCCATAGTTGGTAGGACACCTATACGATGGACACCTGCCACTGTTACTTGCCTCATGATTCCGCATTGTTAAGCGAAAATTACATTTCGATGTCCTGAACCGTTTAGAAGTTATTGGAGTGGTCCATAGTTGGTAGGACACCTATACAATGGACACCTGTCACTGTTACTTGCCTCATGATTCCGCATTGTTAAGCGAAAATTACATTTCGATGTCCTGAACCGTTTAGAAGTTATTGGAGTGGTCCATAGTTGGTAGGACACCTATACGATGGATACCTGCCACTGTTACTTGCCTCATGATTCCGCATTGTTAAGCGAAAATTGCATTTCGATATCCTGAACCGTTTAGAAGTTATGGGAGTGGTCCATAATTGGTAGGACACCTATACGATGGACACCTGCCACTGTTACTTGCCTCATGATTCCGCATTGTTAAGCGAAAATTGCATTTCGATATCCTGAACCGTTTAGAAGTTATTGGAGTGGTCCATAGTTGGTAGGACACCTATACGATGGACACCTGCCACTGTTACTTGCCTCATGATGCCGCATTGTTAAGCGAAAATTGCATTTCGACATCCTGAACCGTTTAGAAGTTATTGGAGTGGTCCATAGTTGGTAGGACACCTATACGATGGACACCTGCCACTGTTACTTGCCTCATGATTCCGCATTGTTAAGCGAAAATTACATTTCGATGTCCTGAACCGTGTAGAAGTTATTGGAGTGGTCCATAGTTGGTAGGACACCTATACAATGGACACCTGTCACTGTTACTTGCCTCATGATTCCGCATTGTTAAGCGAAAATTACATTTCGATGTCCTGAACCGTTTAGAAGTTATTGGAGTGGTCCATAGTTGGTAGGACACCTATACGATGGACACCTGCCACTGTTACTTGCCTCATGATTCCGCATTGTTAAGCGAAAATTGCATTTCGATATCCTGAACCGTTTAGAAGTTATGGGAGTGGTCCATAATTGGTAGGACACCTATACGATGGACACCTGCCACTGTTACTTGCCTCATGATTCCGCATTGTTAAGCGAAAATTGCATTTCGATATCCTGAACCGTTTAGAAGTTATTGGAGTGGTCCATAGTTGGTAGGACACCTATACGATGGACACCTGCCACTGTTACTTGCCTCATGATGCCGCATTGTTAAGCGAAAATTGCATTTCGACATCCTGAACCGTTTAGAAGTTATGGGAGTGGTCCATAGTTGGTAGGACACCTATACGATGGACACCTGCCACTGTTACTTGCCTCATGATTCCGCATTGTTAAGCGAAAATTACATTTCGATGTCCTGAACCGTGTAGAAGTTATTGGAGTGGTCCATAGTTGGTAGGACACCTATACAATGGACACCTGTCACTGTTACTTGCCTCATGATTCCGCATTGTTAAGCGAAAATTACATTTCGATGTCCTGAACCGTTTAGAAGTTATTGGAGTGGTCCATAGTTGGTAGGACACCTATACGATGGACACCTGCCACTGTTACTTGCCTCATGATTCCGCATTGTTAAGCGAAAATTGCATTTCGATATCCTGAACCGTTTAGAAGTTATGGGAGTGGTCCATAATTGGTAGGACACCTATACGATGGACACCTGCCACTGTTACTTGCCTCATGATTCCGCATTGTTAAGCGAAAATTGCATTTCGATATCCTGAACCGTTTAGAAGTTATTGGAGTGGTCCATAGTTGGTAGGACACCTATACGATGGACACCTGCCACTGTTACTTGCCTCATGATGCCGCATTGTTAAGCGAAAATTGCATTTCGACATCCTGAACCGTTTAGAAGTTATGGGAGTGGTCCATAGTTGGTAGGACACCTATACGATGGACACCTGCCACTGTTACTTGCCTCATGATTCCGCATTGTTAAGCGAAAATTGCATTTCGATATCCTGAACCGTTTAGAAGTTATTGGAGTGGTCCATAGTTGGTAGGACACCTATACGATGGACACCTGCCACTGTTACTTGCCTCATGATTCCGCATTGTTAAGCGAAAATTGCATTTCGATATCCTGAACCGTTTAGAAGTTATTGGAATGGTCCATAGTTGGTAGGACACCTATACGATGGACACCTGCCACTGTTACTTGCCTCATGATTCCGCATTGTTAAGCGAAAATTGCATTTCGATATCCTGAACCGTTTAGAAGTTATGGGAGTGGTCCATAGTTGACACCTATATGATGGACACCTGCCACTGTAGTTCATCCAGATTTCCTTGGCGTCGACCCCACTGTGCGGTTGCCGTGACTTGTCGCATCGCAAGTGCCCGTCGTCCGTCGGGAGTGCCGTGCGATAATAAGCGATCCGTCCATGCGACGCGCCGCACAATACGCCCCTGCGGCACGCCAGCCCCTTGTTTGCACGCCATCATTAGCGTCATTAGGCGCTATCTTCAGAACGCCCGGTCAATGGGCCGCCCTGTTGCATACGCCGCTCAAGAACGGGGCAGTCGGCTACAGCGAGGCGGCCTACGACTGGAAACTTGTACACTGCGATTTTCAGCAATGTGATATTTCAGCAAGTGAACTTCTTTCCTGGACACATCAACCACTTCACTTACGGGATTAATAACCTAAGAAGTTGACGCACTAGCAAACAAGCATCAACACACGTACCGACAATATATTCATCCATATACTGCGATTTTCGTAACTTTGCCCCTGACAGGAATCAGCTGTTTCGCTGCCATCCAATCCGGAGCTTGCATTTCGCGACAGTGACGTCACTATGGGACGTTAAAGCTTCCTATTGGATGAAACCGTCAACAGGTGATTCCTGTCAGGGGCAAAGTTACGAAAATCGCAGTATAGGGATGAATATATTGTCGGTACGTGTGTTGGTGCTCATTGTTTTCTAGAGCGTAAACATCTTAGGTCATTAGTCCCGTAAGTGAAGCGTTTGATGTGTCCATGAAAGTAGTTCAGTTGCTGAAATATAAAGCTACAGTAGTGCCCAAAGAAACCGCATCACCGAAAGAAAATGGGCATTCTGTTTTTTCCTAACCCAACACGCTCTCAAAATTTGATAATCATGTATTTTATGTAGATTATATGATGTTTCTGATTCCATTACCCTCATAAATAACTTGGTTTTTGCCAATCGAGTGGTGTATTTTCAGGATTACATTCCAGATTGCAATTGTGGCGCGAAGTGATGCGTTTTTAGCACTACTGTACTCCACCATTCCGGATTTCATCTCCACGTGTCTTTCCTAGTGGGTCACCGCTATAACCAGAGCATGCTTTAAGATCCATTGTTCTTCCATCAGGTCTTAGTGAAAGGGGAGAGGAAGGAACAAGTATGAGAAAGGAAAGATTGCACGCGGTCCTTGGCCCGTTTGGTAAGGTACGGTTCTTGAAATCTGCTATCGTAAATCGGAGAACTAACAAGAAAATTCCGATCGGGGCAGCCAGCCGCTAGAATTCCCTGGTTGGAGTCACGGGCGATTTCCACCTGGCTTTGTAGCTGGAGTCGAAAACCCGCCTCCGCTGGGGCTCGAACGATACCCCACTGCGGTGCCTCTGACCGGGAGGTCCTAGGTTCAAGGCTCGACGGTGGCTGGATTTGCGACACTAACTTGTCAGCTAGGTCGAATTCAGTCGCTGTTTGGAGGAGAATTCTAGCGAGCAACTGCTCTCGTTGGTAGTTTTCCTTGGTTTCTCCGAGCAACACCAGACGAATGCCGGAGCAGTTCCCTAAAAAATGGGCCACGGACCGCGCGCGATCTTTCCTTCCTCTTCTTTGTTCTATCATCACCCCTTACACACACACTTACACTAACATGCACTACACTACCACACATGTCGGGAGACCGGTCGACAGCTTAGAGCTTGTCCCGGCTGGGGCGGCGCCCCGCTGGTGGGAGATACCTGATTGGGGAAAACATCGCTAGCGGACGGTAGGACGGCGCCGGATGTCGCCATCCAGCGGGAAAAGGCCATCACCACCTCCCGAGCAATGCTCGCTTAATTTTTCTGCCTGAGAAAATATATTCATTTCTTTTGTAAATAATTAACAATGTACATGTTTCTGGAGTGTTTCTATACTTTCATAATGCAAAGTTTTGCCTAGAAATCATTTCTTCAAACCAAATTTTGAGTGCTCATTGCGGCCCAACCATTCGGAATATCCAAGTTTATTAGACAAAAATGCTTAGAATTGTCTTAAGAGCTTATTTCCGAAGTTTCGACGTTTCCTCCCCGGACATCTGTATATATTTACTTGAATTCATTATTAGGAATACAAGTAGCATGGAGCGTTTTAGCAAGAATTGAAAAGAAGGTATTTGCTCCCATGTGCTAAAAAATATTTGCAAAGACAGATCAGCTACAGATTTTGGATATTATTTATTACGCACTTCCTGACGGAACTGGATACTGTCGCAAAAGTATGAACAATTATCTGAATATTTATATTCACTTCAGATATTAAGAAAACGTTCACAAACATTTCAGGTACATTTATGCCCACAAGCAAATAAATAGGCCACGTTATCATGAACATAAAACATCCTGGAGTCCACTCAACGCAAAATCACTTAATTCACTTCTCTCGCGTAACTATCAATAAATTATTGATACTTAACAGTTGTGCTACAGTTAAATGCAAACTTTTTTAGGACTGTGTCACCCGAAGATAGATGCAGAGCCACCCCTGCGCTGGCAGGAGAATGTTGTCTTTTATAGATTAAATAAGGTTATATCTTCATCATCGTCATCATCATCATTACTACTTAACAGTTGCATCCCAATGAGGGATGTCTGGAGGTGAATTCTAGCGGCCGGCTGTTCTGATAAGTATTGTTCCGTGGTTTCTCCGATCAATATCAGTCGAATGCCGGAGCAGTACCCTAAAAAAACGAGCCACGAACCTCACGCAATCTTTCCTTCTTCTACCTTGTCCTATCCTTACCCTTTACTTACACACACACACACACACACACACACTTTAATGCACTACACTATGCAAAATATACCGGCGGAGCAGGGGGAAGCTTCTCCCGGTCGGAGCGGTGCCCTCGAGGTGGGAGTCACTTAGATGAGGAAAACTCAGCAAGTCAACGTGCACTTTAGCACCAGATCTCACCATCCGCGTGACACAGCTACCTCACGTGATAAAACATGCACGACACTTTTGGGATCAATCAGCATAACAGTAGATGTGCCCGGAATCACGATATTATGAACCAACTCTCGCATGCTATACCCCACCCTCTTCCTTATTTTTCCATTTTCATATGAAGCCTGTAATATATGTTCTTTAAGACCCTCTTATCGTCCGTCACTTGTAATTGATTCAATATGTCACCTTGTAATTGACAACAATATAACTATTCCATTGATTAATGATTTCTGTAATTGTATACTGGCGTATAATTAAGGTGTCTTGATAGAATGCTATTAAAAGTCATGGTTTTCGAAAACGCTCTGTGACACATGGACTGTGAACGAGTAATGTAAATATATTAAAAGTTTCGTTAGTTTTAGGTTTTCTGTAATTAATGTGATTTTGTAATTTCTGTTTTTGTAATTTTTTTGTTTTTTGAGTAACTATTTATTTGACTGTTTCATTTATTAAGAGTCATGCATATCCTGCGAGTAAAGAAAAGTCTTTAGACAGAGCGAGCGGAGGTTTCAAAATGCTATATAACTGTGATAGTGTCAAGTCTGTTTCCTTTTTAGATTGTAACCAGTGCTGGATCATTATGAAATGTACCGTGAGTGAATGCAATACTCGAAAGTAAAAACTGTCCAGAGGCGAATGATCCTAGCGAATTAAGCAAGTCGTTGAAATTGAATATATGAGATGCAGCAGAACAATTGGATATGAGCATTCTAGTTAACAAGCGAACCCAAAAAACTAAACCTGACAAACCCTTGTTTAACAGTGCCTGCAAAAGACTTAAGGAAATTTACAAAACAAAAACACAAAATGTGGATCAAAAACAAAAATGCGAACGAACGAAGAAAAGAGGAGTCTAAATCTAGTTTTCTTAAGTCGTGAAAGGAGTACGCAGATATGATCCGAGAAAAGACGAAACAATGCGTGATAACAATATAATACACCCTTGTCAATACAAACTATTCTAATTTAAATTTATTATCGAGCAAAGAGGTGCACCCGTCTAATTCAATAGCATAGAATATCAAGTGTAATTCAAGTATCAACAGTAATTTCACATACAGTTGCAGATTCTACGGGCTCTGAACAGGTGGGGTAGAATCGAGAAGCGTCGAACCAGCAAAAATGTAATGGAATGGTCAAGAGGATCTCATCCAATAGAATGCGGTGGGAGGATCGTTTCTTATATGCCGTTGGCCTCGAAATTTTAGTTTTTACGGCCCTAGAACTCTTCGTTTAGTTTTTTTTAACGATATAGATTTTAAAAAAATCCTGGCATGCGTTGCGGGTTGCATTTTACGTGAACATTTACATGCGTTTTTTAAACAAATCCTTCATATTTTGAAAGTAAAACCGCTATTCGTCACGTCTCTTGAAATTCTCTTTCTCTAGAGATCTCATTTATAAAGATCGGTTGCATGTGAGAGCCGCAAAGGGAAGGTATACTACGAAATAATATAGATGACGATCAACCAATGGGGACGCTTTCGCTAAAGTTCCCGAAATCATTCGTTCACAGGAGTGAACGAATCACGAAAGTTCACAGGAGCGATGGTCGGCTGAGACCGAGAGCTGCTTTGCGCATGCGCGTGTTCGTTAATATTCCCGAAATTATTCGTCCACAGGAAGCGTCTAAATCGGGTCTTGCTGGTTCACTGTTTAGGGCTTTTATTAATAGAACGTCTCTTAACACTTAATGATCGTCTGGTATGGCAAACGCGTAACGAATGTTTGAAAAAATACTGGAACACTTCGTCGTGCTCGCTTCGTTTTACAGCTAGGGCTGCCCATAAACACTTTAATATTCGGACGTTACTTTAGTACAGTGGATTCTGGCTATAGTCAGCTCGCGGTTATAGTAAACTTAGTTGCTGGTCCCGTTTTATCTACATTACAAATCAGCACAAGAAGATTCGGTTATAATGAACAACGAAACTTGGCTATAATGAACGTCTGAAATACACGTACCTGGCAAAAATATGTCGCCTCAGTGTCACAAATTCCAAGGTATGTGGCTGTTAATTCAGTTGTGGAATTAGTGATGATGAGGTTTGACGTTATTAAAGGGTGAAACAATTGAAGTCCTCTTCATCAACATAGATTTATTGAGAGAGTAGGCTTTCGCCATAAGTAATTTTAACTCAAGTTCAATGTTTTTATTCATTTAATAAATTATATTCTCTGTATTAACACTCTGTCACTCGCTTCGTTGAATGGGGTCAAACAGAAGTTTCTTATCTAGTTAAGAAAGTAATGTTAGCCTCTCACGAATAAAAATCAATACTTCTATTCCTCTAACGGTATCTGAGAAGGGCGTCGATAAACTTCTTATCTCTGTTAAGCACTTTGTCGCCTCACTTTGAAGGAAAATCGTAGTGCCTGTTTGATAGAATCTAACATGCGAATACTGGCGTATGGAACGGTGTTCTTGCATACTACCTGATCAAAATGAAATTATTTCTGTAATGTGAAAGAGTTTAATATTTCAAACGTTGTTTGTGCGTTTCTCTTCGTTAGTGTAAAAAAACGTAAACATTAGAAGACGTAGAAAACTAAATAATGTGGGCTTGGAATGTAGTTCAGAGCGCGAGTACTCATTCTACAAATGACCTCGCGAGTGACGGAATTATAATAGATGTTTCAAATATGGTTTGTAATTATTTATGTTTCTTTCCATGGTGTATTCAGTTATGGTATAAGCGCAGATAAATAAGAAAAGAGTATTAATGATATTAATAAAGAAAGAAAACTTCATAATAGGTGCGTCCAACGCGCGAGTACTAGTGTACAAAATGGCCGCGCGAGTGACAGAATGTCAACTTCATGTTCATTATTTTTTAAGATTTTGTATTCTACATTTCTAGACTGACGACGACGGCAAAGTCGAATATGTAGAAAGTCGGATATCTGAATAAATCTACGCTGACAAAGAAGTCCTCAATTATTTCATCCTGTTAATTCAAAACTTGCATTGTACACTTTTGCATTTAAAGTTATCCCTGTGCAATTGCACACAGGTCGATGTGACCCGCAGGGGAGGTGAAGTTTTGCGGCGGCGATGGTGTAGCGGTTAGCGTAACGGACTGCTATACCCAAGTTAGCCCTGCTATACCCAGTCTAATAATGATCCATGCTTCAAAATTAAATGCCCATTTGTTTAAATGGATTATGTCTAGTATTTCAAGTTACCAGGGTCATAATTCACGGTTCACGTTCTGTTCACTACTGTATATCCACCTTTGTATCCACCACTGTATGTATTTTCATTTTCTAATTTTTTTAAAGAAAATTACGTGCTCATTATTAAGCAATATTTTAAAGCAACAGCTTTAAAATATATGCTTATATATAAGAAAAAATATTATTTAATTCTATTTAACACAAAATTGCAATTTAATAATTGATTGTTCACCAGGAATGTTATAATCTCCAAATCATAGAAAAATTAACAAAATAATGAGAGCAATCTCTCACATCAAGATTGACATAAAATAGAATATGTGGCAGTTCCGAGAAGGGTAGTGTTTAATAGCACATTTGTGACCATTTTCTCTATTATGAAACTGAATAAGAGATCAACGAGCAAACTTCTGTGACGATATGTTACGGACAATCATAAGATAATCATGGGTATAGGTTAAATAGAATGCAAAGGGCTTTATATTTTTGTACTATCTGGTACACGACTCTACTCTCTTGTCAGAAATTAGAACAAAAAATAATCATGATGTTTTTAAGAACAATATTTTTTGCTTTGAGTCTTATTCAATTAAACATAGTTAATAAAAAATAGTTTATTGCTGTCATCATCAAATAAAAACGATTCAGTATCAAACGTTTGTGTTTAACACAGCACTAGATTCGTGATTACATCGTAGCAAAGCGAATGACATTATAAACCTTACAGGCAATTATAATACTTGGTGTCGAAATCTAATATGTATAATTCGATGTAGTTTCATATTGCGCCCTGTTATATACCGAGAACAAACATTTGCAATATAATACAAAAGACAATATTACTTGAACTGTATATGACCGTCATGTTCTTGCCGATTGCTCTTAAAATTTACGCGCTATCTTTCGAATCGCGCATTCTGATTGGTGGTCCCCACTCCTAGATTGGGTCTCATCCCCACCCTTCCTCGATTTTCTCATTTACACCCGAGTTGCCCGCACGCAGCTCCTGAGGTCAGTGAAAGTGCAAAATACTATGCAGGTCTGCCTTAAGTAATACCTTCCTTTCCGCTCTATCCGGGGAAAGGAGTGTAGCGAAATTTGCGTGGTCAGACGGAAGAGCAGGCCCCATGGCCTGTGTCTCGCCAAGTAAAATCAGGCAATTCAATTCAAAAAAGGTAGGGCTCCACCTATTCGTCGCCGTCGGCACAAGGAGGGGGTTGTGTGGCGAGCACAACGCTCCGGCCGCCTTTACCTCCAGGAAAGATCCTGGTACTCACTTGGAAAGGAGGCTGAGTCGACCCTGACTGGAAAGCACCGGATAAAAATCCCAGCCTACGCCGGGATTTGAACCTGGGTCCGGAAACCAGTGCCACTGAGCCACCGTGGCTCCGTTTTTCATTTAGGTGGTTGTCAAAAAAAAAAACCAAACAAACTCGCGTGCGTTATTTCCGACAACACGGCGTGGCGCCAATGTCAAGCAACCGTTCGCCCTCCAAGGGAATCGGGCCGTGGAAGATGGTGGGAGCGCCGAGGGCGGCGGGGCCGGGGGCGACGGCAGCGCGCCGGGTGGGCGTCGCGTCAACGTCTGCGCTTATTAGCGCCGTCCGTCACTCGCTTATTAACTCCGATCGCCCCGCCCCCTCCACCCCCGCCCCGTCCCCCACTTCCCCCTCCCAGCCGGCGGTCGATAAGGCCGGCCGCGGCGGCCGCGCAGCCAGTTCAACCTCCCACTGGAGCACGGCGGTTCACTTCCTCACCACCGTATAGCACAGCCATAATTATTACGGAGCGGATTTTTACGCCCCCAAAAAAGTTTGAAATATCTTCTTCTTCTTCTTCTTCTTCTTCTTCTTCTTCTTCTTCACTTCAAGGATTAGGCGGCTGCCTGTTCCGTCTTCACACTTCAAACCATCTTCTACGTGGTCTTCCTACACTCCTTCTTCCTGTTGGGTTGTACTGCCACATTTGTTTAGGTAGTCTATTATGTTCCATTCTTTCTAAATGTTTTTTCAGTCTTGTTTACATTGTTGTATGGAATCATTTAAGAAGACAGCAAGTTTAAAATATGCTTTTAAAAATATACATTTATGACCTAAACATTCTGAAATATGCACTTTAATATGCAATTTAAAATCTTATATATTATTTCTCAAAGTGCTGTTTCGTCTTTTCAATAAATTGAGTGACGTACGAAACCGATCTGTATAAAGAAGCAATGGTTTGAAATATCGTGTTTCTTTTCAGCTGCACATGGGACATTCGTATTGAAAAAGTGCGTTAAAAAAACCTAGATATTAAAAAAAAGTATTAATTCGGGATCTGTAATGTCTGATTGCCACGCGATCTTTTGGAAGAAAATTACACTGTCGGACGGTTGCGGGGAGCAAGTGAATGTTGCAATCCCAAGCATTTTTGTTTGTTTCAGTTTAGTGTAGGTTGTGTAAGCACGTGAACGTGATTTTCTACATTGAATATAAATCTTGAAATAGAAGAGGTTAGTGATCTTTATTTTTGCATAGAATACATTATTTTATTAACTGATTCCATCAACGTATTTATATGTGGCCTTTGATTGAAGGTTAGAGAAATACAGTATTTTTTTCGCATTTAGTGTAGGTTGTGAAAGGACGTGAACGTAATTTTCTACATTGAATAGGAATCTTGAAATATGAGAGGTTAGTGATCTTAGTGAGGTTAGGTTGTTTATAATGCTGGAATACAAAAATGAATTTAAGCAGAAAATAGTTTGGTTATTTGACTAACTCTGCGTTTTAATTGCACGAGTTCTCACTAATTAACAATATTATTCATTTGCTGTATATACCTTCCGTGATAAAATTCAGATGAAGAATACTTGGAGTGAAAAAATATACTTTTGTGCAAACGTTAAGTAATCTACGAGTTGCTTACTTCGCGCGAAAAATAATTGAAGAAAATATTCACTTTAGTGAAGTATCATACATTGTATGTCTTGTTTCATTTTTTCTGTCTGGTATTAAAAAAATCAAGAAATATCCTAGATATGCACAAGAATTTATCATCTACAGATAAAAAACACTCAAACTGTAACAAGCCCTTTCTAATCAATCAACGCTCACGAAAAGATTCCGTGAAAACATGAAACGTTTTAGAGATAAGTCTCTTTTTTAACGAAATATGCAAAATATGCACTAACATATTACTCCATATAGCATCCAATTTTCACCAAATGTCAAGAAATGTCACTTAGCTATGCTCTCAAGCAACGGACAAAAATATGCAAAATCATAGAAATCCGTGCCCTAATAATAATAATAATAATAATAATAATAATAATAATAATAATAATAATGATAATAATAAATAAAACCGAATTAAGACCCCCTCCTTTAAACGCGTGACCCAAGCATTTTTTTTCCATTTTTGAATGCCAGATGTAGATTTAGCCGTGATAGCTAAGACATTGTGTACTCTTGGCCAGGGTGTACAAATGACTTGGGTCGGTTCGAATCATCTAAAACCGTGTTTAGCTGTTATATGCATTAAATCCATTAATACACAGATCCAGCCCATTATCATACAATACAGCATTGCAAATTTACAAAGCCATAATAAGACCTTTGCTACTCTACGCCTGCCCAATCTGGTTAAATGCAGCAAAGCCTAACCTAAGGAAACTGCAAATAGTGCAAAATCAATTTCTTAGAATCATTTCAAACGCTCCTTGTCATGTCACCAATAAACAGTTACATAAAGAATTCAACCTAGAGACTATAGACCTTCATTTCACCTATCTTGCTACGAACCTCTTCTCGAACATATCCCAAATCCTTTCATTATCAGTTAACAGACTCGGCAAAAACCCATCACATAGAACCAGAATACAAAATAAGTTTCCCTTCCGCATTTTCCTCAGGAAATTCTCCGAATTAGATCCCGACTAAAGGAGCCCGATGGGTAACCTCAACCATTGTATAAGTTTTAAGTTTTAGTTTAAGTTAGATATTAAGCCATCAAACATATGTATAGCTTATTTAAACTGAGCTATGTATTAACCATCTGTGTAAATAAATTGTTTTAAAAAAAAAGCTGTTATATGCCTGTGGTTAAGTCGGAGGGACAGGCCGGTGTGAAGCAAACGGTGGTTGGTCCGCACCGATGTTGACGGGGCATATGCTGCTAAGATCTAACGGGTTTACTTCTCCTTATAGAAAAAAATGCTCTGTAATAGTCAGTTTGTGCTTTGGAGCGCTGTAGTAACAATTATTTTGCAACACAGCAATTGGTTAGCACGAAAAGTTGCAAAAACATGCTGTTAGAGGACTCCAACGGCTGCTGTGCCCGCACGAAGGTAACAATGGGCGAGCGCTAGGCGCATAAAATTAATTTGAGCGTCAATGCCGCAGAATCTAACATTAACAAAATACAAATCTTCTAAAACCAGTTCCTAAGGATAATTACTAACGCCCCTTGGTTTGTCTCCAACCCCACAAAGAACTATCCACCGAATCATATCAGTTACCTTGTCTCCAACTTTTATTTCCCCATACCACAAATTCCCACATTAAATACACTCAACCATGACCGAAATCCTACACAACCAACCCGTACCCAAAACAAATTTCCTTTTATGTATTCCTGAAAAACATCGCAGGAATTGAGCATTAACAGAAGCGCCTAAATAGACTTCCTCGCCCATGTAATAGATTAAGCTTAGTTTGTAAGTTGGTAATAAGCAAGCAAAACATGTGAATAGTATAACGTTTTAGTTATCGATGTACTTGTCAACAAGTAGATAAATAGAAAAAAATGGTGGTTCACAAGGGTGGCCTTATAACCTATCGACACTTATATAACAATGTAGGCTTTCGCGGCCGGAGTTGTAATTAACGTTTTCTTCCGGGCTAGGGGGCCGTGGTCTAAAGGAAAATATACTTCCAAACGTTTCGTCCGTAACTGCGTCGGACATCCTCAGTGGCGATGTCTCGGACGAAGCATCCACTTCGATGGTTCTATTTCTCCATACCACAAATTCCCACATTAAATACACTTAACCTCGACCGAAATCCTACACAACCAACCTGTACCCAAAACAAAGTTTGGAAGTATATTCAAATAGTATAAAAGATAATAGTGGAAACTCGGGCAAATCAGCATGGGCGGCACAAGGGACAAGTGACTGTGCTGCCCCTAGCGGTCTGAGGTGTACACTACAAGACAGGCGTAAATGCTGCCAATAGAATACAACCGTGTGTACCATTATCTATCATCATTATCATTGGTTTTAATTTATACATTAAAGTACTTGCGGCAGAGCATCAAATAACAATATCTACACAGATGTTCTTCTACCAAATTATCTCTTAGAAAACTACGAACAAACTTGACTTTCACACCTTGTAAGTTGGCACACACGAATTCTTGCGCTGTGGTTTACACCTCGAACCGGTGGAGAGCGCTGCTTTTCTGTCACCAAAATATTCGAGGAGTTTCCACTATTATCTTTTATACTATTTGGTATATTTTCCTATAGGCCACGGCCCCCTAGCCCGGAAGAAAACGTTGATTATGTCGACACTTAATTGGAACGTAGTCATGTCAGCCTGCCTGTACTTGGCGCGAGAGCCCGTGGCCAGAACCTACCAGCAGGGTTGCGGCCTCGCGGCCACGGCTTACAGGGTACGTGTGGTTAGCACGAAGACATCCATATGCCGTATTCTGGTCCTACGAATCTGAGAAGTGAGTTTTCTCGGCGCCACACAGCACGATGTGCTGGGACATTGCAAGGAAAACACACACTAAAATCTTGCCCGACCGGCAATCGAGCCTGGGGTCGTGTCATTGAAAGCGAGCATGCTGACCAATGATGTAAATCGCAAGAGCGGAACGTAGTAATAATAATTTTTTTCTTGATTGGGGATAGTTCAAAGAAAACTAATTTCTTACCGGATGAGTTTATATCCGAGTCAGCAGTGTCGCTGCAGCGGCTCTGAACGGAATGTCCTAGGGTTCGAGTCCCGACTTGTCGACCCTCCGCTGAAATTTAGTCATTATTGTATCAATTATTTTATGAATTCAATGATAACTCATTTTTTTGGATGAACGTAGTTCTGAGTCAGCAGTGTCGGCGCAGCGGCTCTGAACGGGATGTCCTAGGGTTCGAGTCCCGACCTGTCGACCTTCCGCTGGAATCCTCACTCCCTACTTACACACACACTGACATGTACTTCACTACGACACATGTTGGGAGACCAGTCGCTTGTAGAGAAGTAGAGCTTGTTCCGGCTGGATCGGTGTCCCGCTGGTGGGATTGGCGAAAACCCAGCAAGCGGACATGTAGGACAGCGTAGTATCTCTTCCAGCGGGTGAAGATCACCGCCACCTCCCGCGATAAAAACATTCACCGCCCGTAGTGAACTAGTGACCATAGCCGTTGACGCGCCCGGAAACACTAACCCAGTGTTGTCAAGGTCGATGCCACGAGCGAGAGTTCGTGGCGCGAGTGCCACGACGAAATCGCCCCTCCACGCAGTTCGTCACCCCGCCACCAGAGACAACGCCATCCCTATTGTAAAACGGCGGGGGTAGCAATAGTTTGCTCTCCCGACGCTAGTTGCGCAGAGAAGCTCGTGGCATGCTACGGAGCCACGACGCGCGCCACTGCCACCAGTAGAAGGCCTCGACACCACGGCGCTAATTCATTCATCAATCACTCAATCCAAGCATTCCGCGCTGACAGGGAAGTGAACCCCGTGCCCCAGAAGGTGCTCCAATACGCGCTTGCCATGGGCCCGGCCTCTTTTGCTAATCAAGTCACGGGCGAAGTGCTGCGACGCTGTGATCCCTCGACTGCGATGAGGGGCGGAAAGACGACAAGCGCCCTAGCGCTGCACGGCACGCCAAGAGGATTCTCCGATCTGTAACGAGCACGCGCGAAACTACCCACGGCATCGCCCGTTGGATTTTGAACGGAAGGACTCTCGCTATCCGCATTTGTGGGCGTTCTGGGGGCTGAAGGGGCACGAAACAATTGTTTTGTCTTCTCGTCCCCTCATATGGTTACCGGATTCGATGGTATAACGGACAGCGTATCGGATTGTTGTACCCAAGACTGCGCCGTGGAATTTTAAGGGCGGAAAAAATTCTTCGTACGCTCTTCCTTCGGAGGGGAAGTAAAGCCGGCTGTCCCATGTTAGTAGATTAACTTGGATGTAAAAGATCTGAAGCCTAAATGAAGACTCTGAGCTAAATTCAAATCTCCTGTTTCGTCGCCTCAGTAATACCTTCTTTCCGCTAGTTGGTGAAAGGAGCGTAGCGAAATTTGCGTGGTCAGGCGGAAGAGCAGGCCTCATGGCCTGAGTCTCGCCGTGTAAAATAGGGCTTCGATTCCATGGCATCGGCCGTTGAATTTTGAACGAAGGTCTCTCGCTATCCGCATTTGTGAACATTCTGGGGACTGAAGAGACCCAGAACTATTGTTTTGTCTTCTCTGCTCCTCACTTCCTCATTTTCTGCCCCTGCTTGTTTTTATCCATCCCGCTCGTAGTCTCTCTTCCCCTTTCTCCCTCTCTTTTCTGCCGTCTAACTTCTCGTCTTTGATGCTTTTCCACCCATTCTTTTTCTCCCTCTTTCTTCCTCCCTCGCTCTTCATCCCTCTTATTTCCTATCCCTTCCTTTCTTTTCCCCACTCTCTCCTCTTCTAACTTCCTTCTCTTCTCTTCCTCCTTCTCGCTCACATTTCCTTCTATCACGCAACAAGTCTGAATCGTTATCCTTTGTACAATATTTTGTACACTATCATAAATAGTTTTTTACGTATATTTTTATGCACCTACGTGGAGTCATTTCCGTACATCAAAGAACCTGCTCTTCAGGAATCTGGAGTAATTTACATCAAGCAAATGGGGGGTAGTTGGCGCCATTTCATTGATTTGTGTCAGTTTTTATTTATTTATTTGGTCGGAAAACAGTAAAAAACTGTATATGACGTTTGGGAAAGAGATTATCTGCGCACATTTTCTTGAGGCCCAGAATTTAAAAACAATTTTTAAAAAAAATTTTGAAAAACTAGAAACAAGAATTTAGAAAATAATTATTATTTTAGAACAATAAAAATTTGAAAAATGTTTTTTCCTGAGTTATAGAAAATCAATTTCAACGGTAAATGAACTGCTGGTTTGATTTTTCTGCTAACAAAATAGTATTTTCATTGCTAACAAAATAGTAACGAACATCAGTTCTACTCCTACTATTACAAGCAAAAAAAGAGCTCAACAAAACGTGCACACAATGAAGCTACATTTACGTCCAGAAGCAAAACAAGGGACCATTTCAGCATTTGCTCAATGGATCAGGGAAACTGGACAAAAACCCGATCGAGATGGGGTTCATTGACCCGGTTAAAACTATAACTAGTTTTTACCCGTGCGAACTTTCTGTATTTTGTAAATCATTGTTTTAAATGTGATAATCTACTTTCTGGAACCCAACTTTCAACATGAAGATATGGACGCATGGACGCAGTGAGTGTATAGGACACATTGTAACACAGCATCCAGAAATGCCTCATTTTGTTCTTAAGGCCATAAGAAACATAACTCGGGTCGACCTGGATCGCATCGTTTCTGAGTTACGCACGAGGAAAGCGTGTTTCACAGCGTAATGTATGTTGAGGTTTGCATGTAAGCCAGCGATGTTTCCTATTTCGTAACTGCTACTTTAATTTTTTCATCAAAAATTCTATTTAATGAAGAACTTGTTTCTTCAGAATTATTTCTTTTGAAGTAGCTTATTCGGGGTTTCGTGTCGTTGGATTTGTGTAAATAGTACAAAATATTTTCTTTAGCTTATTAAACGGGGTTGTGTAGTGTCCGCCTGTGCCGGCACTACAAAAGTCCGCCAGCAACGCCAGAGGCCAGCACAGGCGCCGCAGAGAGCGCCTGCAGAAGCGATACGCCTCACCGCCCCAGGAGAGCGGCCAAGGCGTGGAAGGCGCCCCCCCCTCCCTCCTCCTGTAGAAGAGGGGGCACGCAGCCGACTCCCTTCCCCTGCGAAGGGGTGGAAAAGCCGACGAGGCAGCCGCGGGGCCTGGGCCCCGCCATTCCATCCCCGATAACGAGTAGCAGAGCATGAACTGACTTGGACATTATACCCGGCTTAAATTACTTGTGATTCTTGATTAACGGTATTTTGTAATCAGTATAACGACCCGGCTGTAAAAACTTATCTTCGATATTGGGACTCCTGGCAGAATTTTGTGTATTATTATTTGGGATTTTATGAATAATAAATTGTTGTTGCAGAACGCAGAGGATTGTTTCATTTGGTATACAACAGGTTGCTCTCCTAAGATGTTCCTCTCAAATATCTTCTGAACAGTTGCAGATGCTGATGAAAGGCTGCTTTCATCGAATGTATGCGAAGGCCAAATAAGGCTTTTTTTATTGCAGAGATATCGACGCAACTACCAGTTTTTGGTGAACAACATACGTTTTTAATAACCTCATGATAATTCGCGTGAATCGAGAAGTTTATACGCATGCATGCCCAATGTTACTCAATATTTTTTATTGATTGGCAATTTTGTGTCGACTGCTATGGTCATTGACCCGTACGTGTAGTGCATGTTTTAACAAAGAATTTGGCTGTGTTTCTTCTCTGCTGCAACGTGAAATCCGGCACCGACGTATCTTGAGCGGGACACCTCCCTTATTCGGGACAATTGCGTGTAAGTTAAAACGTATGTGTGTGTGTCAAGGGGGGGAGAAAAAAACATAGATAAGGAAGGAAAGATCACATACGTGTGTGTCTGTGTTAAGGGAAGAGGAGGGCCACGGATAACGAAAGATCACGTGCGGCCTGTGGCTCATTTGTAAAATACTACTTCAGCATTTGTGTGGTTCTCCTGCCATTTCGGAGAAACCACGTCAAATTACCGATCAGTGAACTTGGCTGCTAGAATTCTCCACCGTCGGAACTTAAACCTAAACTTAAATCTACCACCGTCGGAACTTAAACCCTAGGTAAAGTTCCAAGGATAAAGAGGTATTAACCACAATAGTAGGTTAAAAGTTTTAATGTAGAGAAGTTAGTCATACACTCGTTTCGGGATTGTTTTTCAGATCATCAGTGACTCTATAATATCTATAATATGATAGTACAGGGGATTTGTTGCTGGGAAATAATGATTGAAGGGTGTTGGAGGTTTTATGTGATACCTGTGTGTCATTTTTGATAAATATTCTTCCTATCTTCCTATCTTCACCAATATGTGGGATACTTATGAAAAATTTCTTTTCAGAGGAGATATTTTGTGGGAAGGCTTTCCTAGTTATTAATTTGATTTCTTTTTCTTTAATGAATTTCTTAATGGTGGAAGGGTTGTATCCATTTACAAATTGGTCAAAATAATGGATACCACAAGATCTTATCACGGATTACCGCAAGATCTCTGCTGCCGCTACATAATGTAAACCCTAGGATCTCTCGATCAGAGATGCTGTTGTTACAAAAACTGAGCCATCTCAGTCGGCAACTAGTTTTGGGAAATGTTGATATTTTACTACGCACACTGATTAATATTCCCGTCTCCACCTCGAGACGATCGAAGCGACACCCACCACGATGTCATTTTGTTTCGTTGGTTCAGAAGATCACAACTAGTGTGGCCAGATTATTAAATGTTTATCCCAGTGCGAACCTTCAAAAATCCCGGTACTTCCTCTAAAATTCCTGGTACCAACGACAGTTGATTCTAAAATTGTTCATATTACCCTACTATGTTTTTAACGCGCACAGGAAGATTGTTAAATTTATCTCTATATCGAGTCATACTATATCAAGACTAAGACGTTAGATCCTTTCCTCCTATACGCATGTGCTGGAAAAATACCATCCTATGCCACGCTTAATATTTTTACGCCAGTGTTTTACTAATGTCACAATTATTTGTAATATATTTGTTCGTGTAAATATGAGTTCCTTTAAAATTATTGTACAAACAATTATTGTACGAATCTTAAATCGTACATCAGTTACAATAGCTTAAAGTCCTGGTATTTAAGCGTACAAGGATGACTTCATCCTGGTACATGGTATCTTCATTAAAATCGTGTAAAAATACCAGGATCCTGGTACGTCTGGCAACACTGATCACAACACTTTTGAAGAGGTCACGGCCTCTATTTCTAAACAAATCACGAGGAAAAACAACGCTCTGATCCCCCCTATGAGGCTATTGCTCCGATGAGGCCGAGGGAAAGATACAGGCGCTTCCAGATCGCGAGAAGTGGGGGGAAATGTTTCTCACCGTGAATTTTTGATTAACTTCTCTATAAATTTGAAGTTGCTGAAAGGATCAAGGGATTTTTTGCCTGAAAAGGAAACTGGTCGTGGTACCAATTTCTTATACATGAAGTATTTGACGTAATATAAAAAGTATGGTGGTCGGTTGGTACGTTTTCTGTTTTTTTGGCAACAAATCTAATTACTTGTTTTACTTTGTAACAGTTTACAGTGATGGAATACTTGACAGTTCTGCCCGTCCGCGTTTGGTCTTTTCTTGTTTTACCTTAGTAACAAATCGTGCATGTTTCTTAAGTGAAAAGAAGTCAATTGCATGAACTATTTTAAATGGAATATTCAACAAATAAGAAAACATATGTCATATTACGATGGGTTGAAAGAGAGATAGAGACATATCGGTTCGCTTGGCCCTTTTACCCGGGATTCCGCTAGTCCGCACTGTAATATTAATTTCTTCCCGTGTCCTGGGCTTAGCAGGAGTAGCATGTCTCATGTGTGGGAGAACAGAGGTGCCCAGTGATGAGTCAATTTAGTTGCATTGTAGGTCTCTAGATGACAATTCAAGGAAGGATCTTCTCCTCCCGAGCCGAATAGCTCCATTAAAAACTTGTTTTCGCTTCTGGCAAGAAAACTTTGAGATAGGGCGATTACTTCAAGAAAGGATAAAACACTAAAAGTTACTCTTCAGAGCGATTTCTCTGGCATCGTTCAGGACATCAATCACTGCAGTGAACCTGACCGGAAGGTCCTAGGGTTCCAATCCCGACGGTGGCATGCTTTTCGGATAGATGCATAGCTAGGTAGAAATCAGATGCTGTCAGGAGAAGAATTCTGGCTGCTTTGATCAGTAGTTTTCTATGGTTTCTCCGATTAATACCAGATGCATGCCGAAGCTGTATGCTAACAAACAGGTCTGGGACCTCATGCAATCATTCCTTCCTCTTTCTTGTCCTCTCCTCACCCCTTACACTTATTTACACTTACATGCACTACACTACAACATATGCTGGAAAGCCACTTGGAAACTAATAGGTTGTGCCGGGTGGGGCGGTGCCCTACTGATGTGGAGTATCTGGTAGGGGAAAATCCCGCTTCCTGACAGGTAGGCCGGCGCTGGATCTCAACATCCAACGTGGATCTAGATTACCGCCACCTCCTAAGGAGAAAACATGCACTACATTTAAGGGACGGACAATCTTATATTTTTGACGCGCACGGAATCACTAATCAATCAATTACAGCTATTTTATTCGTTTTCGCGACGCTTAAAGATCTCATAGTTTAAAACTCGTTAAGTCAATTTCACCTGAGCTATCAGATCAAAAGCTATGCAAATATTTTATTGTGTTCAAATATTCTTTCAAAAGTAGAAAATATGCGAGGACATTTCTCCCTTCCTGTCCCTGAGAAATCGATGTTGTTTAACAGTACTGCAAAGGCGCCTAGTTTTTCTCGACAGGTTTCCATGTCACATGTCCCCATCTCAATGGCCGTCTAATTAAACATGTTGCTCTCTCCTAGTTTATTAGTTGTTCGGCTTTGTCAGGGCATACCTGCCCCATGATCCAGCAAGACTCTACACGGAACAGATTTACGCCCAAACATGTTCCGGATACGGGCAGTAATTAATCAGTGTCACGAGGAAACTCAGAAACTGATCGTTGGTGACACTTTTAGTTGCTGGAAAATAGATTATCATGAAATGCATTGTTTGATCCTACCGAGAACCGAACCAGGAATCTCTTTATATCCAGTGAAAGTTGTAAGGGTGGCAATCGTTACAATAGGAAATTTGAAAATATCTTACACGCGATTTGAAGACCACTCAGGTGGCTGACGGACAGCACGCTAGCTTTGCGACCCCGGGTTCGATTTCCGATCGGGGCAAAATCGAGTTGAAGCTTTCCATTACAATCTTGACAGTTTCTACAGCTGTGTGATGAAAGAAAAGCTCAGACAGGTCAAATATCCCAGACACGGTAATGGGAATATGTCATTCTTGCCTCATGTCTCTCTTCCCCCAGGCGTCTATAATAAATAAAAATACTCGTATAGTCCAGGCCTGAGAACACCGCTGACAAAAGTTGAATTAATCTGAAACTAAAATGCCAAATATATAACGCATGAAATGACACACGTTATTAATTAAAATTCAGTCAGACGGCGTTTGTCTTGTAAATCAAATGTGGTTAAGACGTTGTAAACGTGATTGTGCACCACATTTAATAACTGAAAATGCTGAGACACCAACCTCTTCCCTGCCAAGTTGCAGCCAATGACGGACGTCCGGACGGGTAGCACGCAACGGGCAAAACTGCCCTAAATGTGTAGAGGTCCTTTTAAGCTGTATTTTGGAGAAAGGAATCCCTGTAATCGTTCCGCGACCTTCCGAGCCATGTGAAGGCTCTCGTCTCAGTGGCGGATCCAGGGGGTGGGGTTGGGGGCATAGTGGGCATGCCCCCCCTCCACAAAAGTCCAAGAGTTTTCGTAACCTTTTTTTATTTGGCAAAATTGATTTAAATATTTATGTTAGAATTATGTAATTATTAAAAATATTTACCTAAAGTATTTTTGCACACCACAAAAATAATATACAATATAATAAATGTTTATTATTAAACAAAAATCTATGATGGCCCTCTCCAAAATGATCGGCTGAATCCGTCCCTGTCTCAGCTTGGGACGTTCTGATTCTACCGATTTGATTTCGGAATCGACTCTTTTCTTTCAATTCCTGTGGAATCGGTATTCGATTCATTTACTACCGATTCTTGCTGGAATCGGATCTAAAAGGCCGGAATCGAATCAAATGAATACCTTGGATTTCTTTTTTAAAAAGGGCATATTCCTGTGTTTTTACTAGAGCTCTGCAATCCGGCGAAAACAACCGCTCGAGACTCTCGAGCTCCGCGCCGACGCTCGGTGAAGGGTGGGGGACCTTGCTTGGGGGGGAAGAGATAGCTGTTTAACGGACATTTCGACCGGCCGCCTTGCGGCTCCCGCCGAGACTCGGGAGTCGCCGAGCGCCCGAGCGCTCGAGCGCTCGGCCGCTCGGCCAAGCGCCGGACTGCACGGTAGCTTCGCCCCTCAATGCATGTACGGGATATAAAGTCGCCGCATGTAGTGATCGCAACTCTTCCAATTCATTGTAATCGAAAGAAAATACAATTTCAATTAAACGATTAAATTGTTGAAAAGTAACAATTTATCGATTGACTGGAAATAATTTTATAGAGACAAACAATACATTTTTTGAAAGAATTAAGGCAAACAAAGACTCTGAAAATATTTTTTTTTCTATTTGTATAGTGCTTAAGGGAAGATAATTCGTTGCGTACCAACTGTAATGTCATTGAAGTTTCTTACAAACCCGAATATAAGGCATATTTATTAAATACAATGAATATTTGGTCATAATTTCACGAGCATATAAGAAAAAAAGCATATGCTAAACAAAAATGAGGTACTATTTTCCTTGCATCAAAACGTCTTGTCATTGGGCGTAGTAATTTATTGTGAAGTAGTTGATGTAAGCCGCCATGGCCTCTGTATTTGTCGACTCAGTCGGCGGCCAGACAACAGCGGTCACGGCACATTAGCCTATTCAACTTAATAATTCAAAATACATTATTTACTATTATATACACACGTTTAACATTATTTTAAATTCGGCAAAAGTATGTATTCACGAAATAATGCATATAAAGTTTTATATGTACGAGTACAATATTTTTCAATTACTCCATTATTTTACGTTTCAATACAAGATAAGCGATTCATTGTAATTAAAAAATCGTAAAAGCTGAAATTGTGAATCATTGGCTTCTGTGGAGTAGTATTGAAGCTCCACGAGACCCCCTTCTTTTGGGTGAACTATTGCTCAGTGTGGCAGGAAGCGATAACAAAGGTTGTGGGAGGTGACTCGGTGGCTCCGACGCAACGCGCCATCGCCTTTGCGACGAAATTTCCAGGAAAGGACAGGAAGCAGTTGAAAGAGAAGGGTCGAGATATGTGCACAAAGCTTTCCCTCGAAAGGTATTGAGAAGCTCGCAAGATTATAAATAAAACTAAAAGTACAATGAGCTCAAAACAATGCTGAGGTGACTGAGGCACCCCGCGCGCCTTCTGCCGGGTTAAGAAACTAAGACCTCCGTCTCAGATGCCTGAAAATTACAACAACACCAACAACAAAAATATTTGGAAAACGAAAACAAAAATACAAAAGTGGAAGGGAAAGGTACTAATATATTTTATTGCACTTGCATCTAAATTTAGCAGAGCATTTGTATTTACACCATGTAAAATGAGGGAAAATTAATGATTTTATGTTCATTAGAATAAAATAGGCAATTTCCGAAACATCCGATGCCTAGTTATTATAAAGAACGGAAAGTATCTCTAAAAATTTTGAATGCCTATTCGTTGAAGTCACAGGCAGAACTGCAGTAGATCCACTTGAGGTTCTCCAGTGCGTCCGGGGAGTCGATTTTTAAAGCTTTTTGTTCTTTTTTATATTAAAATTTATTATTTGAAAATTAATATTAAAATTTGTCTATATTTTAAATTTTGAAAAAACGAAATTACAGGTCATTTATTTTAAAAACCATTCAATACTTCTTCCTTTTCCTGAAACTTGGCATTAGATATTTACTCCGATTGTTACGTGGCGCAGTTCGCCTGAACGGGGTCCGCCGGTTGTCGAGTCTCGGACGGTTGTCGAGTCTCGGCCGGTTGTCTAGACCGGCCGAGTCTCGGTCGGCCGCCGGCTCCCGGGAGTCCGCAACCGGCTGAGAAGGACAGTCGAGCGCATGGTCTCGAGAGAAGAGAGGCGAGCAAGCGCTGGTCGGTAAAAATTGCGGAGAATGCAGACCTCTATTAAATAGTGTATTTTTAGGGGTTTTTCGTTCGCATTTAATATATATTTATTAATTTTTTAATTTTTAGAAACAATCGCCATTTTTAAATTCAACCTCCGAGCATGCCTTTTAAAAGAATTAAAAAATTAAATTAAATTTTTTTCCATCAAATAAAACAGCCTCGTACAAATTACATTTACATTTGGGAGTGTTTATCGCACAAGTAAATTTTCATAAAAGTTTCACAATCTGTTGTCAAGATAATTTAAGTACAAATACGTATGGTTTAATTATCCTTACCCTTGAATAAAGAAAACATTATGCAAGCACAAGATTTTGATCAAATGGACGTTGCCGGTATTGACACTTTTGATTAACAATATGTGAATAGTTTCCTTGGGGAATCGATTGTTTTCTTTCGATTATATTCTAGAATCGATTCCAACT
This sequence comes from Acheta domesticus, assembly GCA_031308135.1. Lineage (NCBI taxonomy): Eukaryota > Metazoa > Arthropoda > Insecta > Orthoptera > Gryllidae > Acheta > Acheta domesticus. Next base: position 54,176,584 of record JAHLJT010005437.1, read on the forward strand.
TATGATTCTAGGATCGAATGCTGAAACGATTCTTTTACAGGAATCGAACGTTCCTATTCTTCGGCTGCCCATGTGACGCCGCATCGTGGGTACAATCTAGATTTTGTTGCTTTAGGGAAGCGAACTCCTGGTGGGTGTCTAGTCCTCTAGGGATCTTACCTCACCCCGTGTCATGGACAACTCCACTCTACCTTCTTATCTTCCTTGCCCCGCGTGAACATAAGTGTCGTCTTGTAAATCAAATGTGGCCAAGACGTTATAAAGTGATTGTGCGCCACATTTAATAACTGAAAATAGTGAGTCACGAACGTCTTACCTGCCGAGTTGCAGCCAATGATGGACGTCGGCACGCAGCCAAAAAGCCTACCCGAGTGGCATTTCATCGCCATCTGTTCCGCCAGCTCGGAACGCTCTCGGCTCCAAGACTTCTGCTTCCACCTTCACCCCAGTAGGAAACAGGCAACGCAGGGGGTGGCAGCCCCCGCTGCCTCAGCTCCGATCGCGAGGCGAGCGTGCGGCCCTGACCTCGGTGTCTTTTGCGGTTGCCAGCTAACATAGCCAAATTATTGTCTTCATCCTTCATCTTAACCTTCCAGCGGGCGCGCGTAAAATGTTCATACCAGCAGGCACGTGTCGTAAATTTTACGACATTCAATGACTCTTGAAAAAATCAAAGAAATTGTAGAACAATGGAATTTTATGTCGCATTATAATATCTAAGAATGATATTTACTACCAAAAAAACATATCCGTTGGTAAACGTTCGTATTTAGTATCTTGTTCCTATCCAGTATCGTTCTGATGCTCGTCTATATTTTCAACATTCGTTTGCTGTCACTGTCACTATCCAATTCATGATCTTCCTTCGATCAGAAAAATATCTCCCCTGCGGGGACCATCGTGAGTTGTGATGCTAACGTATCGTGGTCTTCTTCAGGTGTAGAGTGCCATGAAGTTTTCCTGCTGTCCGGGTGACGCTGCGTCGAGGACTGTGATGCCAACGTTTCGACCATCATGTGGTCTTCATGTCTAGAGTACCGTGAAGGTTCTCTGCTGTCCGGGTGACGCCGCGTCAAGGGCTGTGATGCCAACGTTTGGACCATCATATTGTGGCCTTCTTCAGGTCTAGAGAGCCATGAAGGTTCTCTGCTGTCCGGATGACGCCTTGTCGAGGGCTGTGATGCCAACGTTTCACCCATCATGTCGTGGCCTTCTTCAGGTGTAGAGTGCCATGAAGGTTCCCTGCTGTCCGGGTGACGCCGCGTCAAGGGCTGTAATGCCGACGTTTCGACCATCTTCTGTCTTGGCCATCTTCAGTTCAGAATGTGCAATGATTTTCGAGACGTCGGCATCACTGCCATCGACGCAGCGTCACCCAGACAGCCGCGAGACTTCCCAAGGGAATCTCTATTCCGGAAAGACAACGCATTACAGTAGTGCGCAGTGATACCGCATCACCTAAAGAAAATCAGCAATATATTTTACTTATTATATGCTCTCAAAATTGGTAATCATATTTTATGCAAAGTAATTAATATTTTTGATTCCATTATCTTTGTAACTCACTCGATATTTGCAAACCAAGTGGTGTATTTTCAGGATTATAATGCAGATTTCATCTGTAAGCGAGACATTGCGGTTTTTTTGAGCACTACTATACGTTCTCTGTGGTCTGAGACCGTGGCTTCTTGCCCTCTACAGGTCACGCCGAAATTAGTGGTATTACTATAGCACATACTTTCTCGAGTTTCTTCTAACTTTTGCAGTTTTCAAACAATAATATATTTCAATAAAAATGAGCCCTGCGCCATTCTTTTAATCGTTCTTTACGCCATCTGAGAACATAGTAATAGAAATGGAAAATTGAGAAAAGTTTGCAAATTGTGTTCAGGTTTCATGTAAAGTATCTTCTGAAATCAAAATATTCTTCTCAAACTCACAGGGCCTTTAGTTCCTTCAAATCTCCCGAGGAATATGAATTTTGGAGAAAATCGTGTAAATAGTTTTTCGGCGCTAGCGTTGACTGGAGACGTACGGACAGACAGATGGACGTTTTGCATCAATCAATTTTTCGGTACCAAGGACCCACAAAACATGGATTCTGTCTTCGTAAATTGTTAGAGGAAGTAATTTACTGCACATGAGAAGAAGATTTATCTAGTTTGTCATTACAAGTCCCGGCAAAATGAGTTTTAAAAATGTTGGAAAATCGCCATTTTCCGGCGCACGATTGCAATTCTTTCTTGTTAAAAAGTAAAAGAGAACGTAAAAACAGCCGATCCCTTTTCTCCCCTTTCCATATTGTCTGCGAATAGAGCAACGGAAAAATGACGGTTTTATGTCATTTTTCCGTTGGATTTACCAATGCAATAATGAGCAAGCTTGATGCGGGGTATGGGCGAGGTAGTTTCCGCCTAGGATTGCACGGCTCCGCAGGCAGAAACAAGCGACTAATTACTGGCTCCCTGCACTCGTTGTTCCGTGATGATTGTCTCGTCGAGGTTTGTGTAAGGCAGGTTCGGTCTATTGGGGTCGATGTGGTGGCGGATTTCTGGTCTGATTGGGGAGCATAATATAAACGAATGTTTATTTATTTTACGTCAAAAACAGTAAAAACTGTGTGCGACGAGCTATGGGGAGAAGTGAAATTTGTGCACGTTTCATAATTCTGTGTTCTGTATCCTAAACTATATTCTAGTCGAATTTTGAATACAGAACAAAGAGTTTTTTTCAAGTTTGTTGACAAAATAATACTTTTTTGCTGCGACAATATGGCAAACGATAAATTAAATAACCATATTTCCCACAGAAATTTAGAAGACGTGCACAAATAATGAAGTTACAATTTTAAGTTACATGTGGTCGCCCAGTGGTCGAATTTCGATCGTAATTAATTACATTTTAATTTTTAACGTTATTGAGGTTCTTTTGTCAAAGAGTAAATTGTATCATAATTACATATAATTGTAATTTGAAATTCGTTCTACGAGTATTACTGTTATTAATAAAATACTTCTCAAGTAGGTACACGAATGCAAATATGGAGTCAAATATTTTTCTCTTAAAGCATGGGACAAAATGGTCATTGTGGAAAATGAGTTTTTCTTGATTTTTACCCAAATTGGTGTGTCAGACTGTGCGTATGTAATAATCCTTGGTATAGATCGCCTTTGTATTTTAGAGTTAAAAAATATTTTTGAAATGTCGAGATCAAGTACAATCTGACGAAGCGTAAGTAACCATTTCTGGCGGCTCCATTGAAGCAAAGTCGCAGAGCGTCTTTTGTGCCCAATGTTAAAATTGTGCAGTTTCGTGCACCTTAAAGTATTTGCGTTTTACAATGCGTGGTTTCTCTACATTTCTGAATTCATAAGTAATTTTTAGGATAGTAGCAACGGTGTCGTAGTGGACAAGGCGGGCAGGAGCGGGACAGGCGATACAACACAGGGCGAGGAAAAGAGCAGGGTGCATGTGGACAGTTCGGCGTAAGGCCTCATTCACAAAAGGGAGTTTTAGCGCCACGCGTAAGGTAGTAGCGTTATGCACTAACAGTCACGTGACTGACCTTGACATCATCACGTCTTACCTCGGGCATAAGGAACGACCTTACACCTTCATAAATAGTGTACACCTGTAGGAACCTCTACGGTCACCTTACAAGTGGCAAAATGGCCGCCTAGAAACAGGAAAGATTGCAGTTTTCCAACTCTGATAAACCGATTCTCGTATGTGAGGCAGTTACAATTATTCCTTACCAACTCCACAACGTTGGCAAGAATTAACGGGAAATGTTGGAGAGGTGACAGGAAAGAAATTCACTAAAAAGAAGCTGAAATCACATGTTTGGGTTAGGTTATGTCTTATGCTCACAACGAACGCTGTTTTAAGATACTTCCTACATTCTCAAGAACAGCCAATTTAAAATTCCAGACTGCATACTCATCGCGGAGGGCCATATCTACATCTCCGTGCACAATGTAGATTTTTTATTCTCTCGTCTCGAATCGTAGTTGAAACGTCTCACCACTATCGTACATTCTTTGATATATAATGCAACTTCTTTGTTCAACGCTTGAAATGATTCTTTTGACATAATGCATAACGCAATGACGCTGTGCTAAAACTCTATACTCGTTTTTCATTACGATCGTATAAAGTCGTTAGTCATGTGATCAGTTGAGCTTACGGATGTCTCCTTACGCCTGGTACAAAAACTCCCTAATACAAACTTAAACGAAACATAACTCCTTAAACTTAGCACTAAAATTTACACGTAAAAACGAGCTTTCACAATGACGAACGTACGGTGGAACGTAAGTTTCGCCTAAACCAATCAGATTTCAAAGTATTGAAGCTTGATCAATTACCGATTCGTTTCTAGCATGGCGGAGAGATCTTTTGGAAAGATTTTCTCGAAGCGAATTGCTGTTCTATTAGCGATCGAATTTCTCTTATTTTATAAACAAGGATTCTCTTGTAACAAATTCACAAGAAGTTCGTCGAACGTAATTATTTTACTCCCACTTCATGTTAGTCACAAGGAAAATGGCCCAAATTCTTATTTTGAATTCACTACTCGCAAAAAAGCCATTCGCAAATTAGTTCCGTACCTAACAGTAATGAAGTGACATAACCTCAAACTACCTGAATAGAATCTGAAATCCACTATATTTCTTTCTTTCATTCTGCTCTCTGATTGGTCTTCTCTAGAATTCCGACATAAACTTAATATAAATGCTTGGTTCTTGTGAACTCTTTAAGTTTATGGATTTACGTCTTCGGTTACATCAAGGTATTGTAAATGGTCTCGCTTTATAACTCATTTCTAGGTTTTGCAGCCAAGTTATGTTTACGTTTAAGTTTGGATTGTGAATGAGGCCTAAGGCAGGGCAAACCGGGACGGCGATACACTAATGATACAATTCATTTCTTTCCCTATATGAATAGAAGAATATGATGATTAAATACCCGGAAAGTAAAATTGAATTCGGCTTTAACTTTCACGTGAGATTTAATTGTACGTGTTTCCAATAGTTATAAAAATACCAAATATGAGGAAGGAAAGCCCAACCCGATCCACTAGTTATTAATAATGTTTTGAAGCGCGATCATTTGTTTTATAGTTTTCACTCTCACTACTCACATCGCTGCAAGCATCTCATTTATCTTCACTTTACTTCCTGAGACGTCGTATGTTTCTCGTATATTGCCACGTCTTCTGAGCAACGCCGTATATCGCGTTCATCTCTTCTTGGTCCCCTGCGGACGTGTTTTTCATGTTTGCGAGAGCACTTCGCAGGATACGAAAAGTTAGGCAGCTTCACATGTCAAAAGCGAGAAGCATGGAAGTTCGACCAAAAAAAAAAAAAAACTTCTATCTCTCCCTGAAGCTTTTAGATTGCCTCATTTTTAAGCTGCAAGGGGATATCTTCATATAAATAAAGCTTGTGTGGAGTTTATTGAAAAGTTTTTATTTTTTTTGCTGCATATGTAAGTGGCAAGTTTGAACGAGTGTGTGGGAACATTAAAATTGATGGAATCGTTATTCAATTTTCTCTAAATCCGGTTATTTCGTGCGTCTGTGTGTATGATCGAGAGAGTAGCTCAGTTTCCAGATGTGATGTGCAATTTTAAACTGTTTCATTGCTTTGATAAGCATATAAGCCGATCTCAATCTGCGTTTAAAAGCGGGGTTGAAAAACTTATCATCTAATGCACTCAACGATACTAGTAAATATTTTCGAAACGTTTTTAGCAACAAACGAAATTCAATAAACGGAAGTCTTCCTTAAAATAGTAAAATAAATGTTTACAAAATCTATGCGCCGTAGCGATTATTCGTGAAAACAAATTAAACCTAAATCTACGTTTTCGAATGTTTGTGAACGATTTATGCGTCATTAAATTATTCCAAACTTTGTATTGCGTTAATCTGAAAATTAGTCATAAACATTTTTCAAAACAAGTGAAAAAGTGTGTTATCCGCATTATAGACATTTATGTTCATACACTATTTAGAGATATGGCTATTGAATGACTACGAGAGATAATTATTTCTATGGATTTTACTCACAACAAACAGCTCTTCAATCTCATTCAGGGGGCGATTCGTCTAGAAATCCAATAGGTTATTTGATTTATCGTAAAAATGTTTTTAAAAACTATGTAACATATGGGGGAGGGGAAGTATAATCTGCACACGTTTTCTTGATCTCTAGCATCTGTATCCCACCCGTTTACTATACTTAGTTGAATGATGAAAAGAGGTACAAACAAAGCATGGTTGCCAACATTTGAGAACTAGAAATTTTAGCTCCAGAGAAAAAAGACAACTTATTTGCATCGGTTCAAGAACCATATATTTGTTTAGTATATCTAACAATATAGTGACCGTCAACCCTAGACTACAACTATCACAACTAGCAAAAGGAGAACTCAACAAAACGCGCGCTTAATGAAGGTTCAGTTATGTTATGTGATATTCCTAGAAGAATTCCCAGTTTCCTCTAATCTGCATGTCTGTACTTTGTTTGCTAATTGCCTCTATTTATGAAACAATCCTTGAGGCCCAAGGTTCTTGCGGAACGCAGTTTGGGAGCTCATAAATTAAGCTAGTGCTGCCAGAATGACATGCTTTATCAACGAGTTTTCTTTGCTCTCCTCTATTGTTCTGAAACCTTGGCGTATGTAAAACGGGGCCAGGTTTGTAATAGTGGTTCGTGCGCAGAATGAACATTTTTAAACCAAACGATGTGAGCTTGAAATGTGATATTTGCGGGATTTCATCGGCAGCTAGCGATGTTTGATCGGAAGAAACAACTCTATAAGAAGTTGGAAGAAGAATCTAAGACTTCAATTTGTGTGATTTTGATTCCGTACAGAAAACATTTCAAGCAGCCTAATAGTGAATAAAGAGATCATATACAGCTCTACGGCACAAATGTGCGTCGTAAATAGTAACGGCGCGCCGCGCAATTTTAGTCGATTGCAGTGAAATAGTTAAATTATGCAAAATAAAGTTTTTTTAAGTAGAAATTTTGAACTCTAATTTTATTTAAATTAAAAGTATTCTGGATAAGAATTGACGGAGCTACGGTCAATTGAAAAGTGTCTATTTATGTGGTTTTAACGTAAAATTGGCCATATTCGAGCTAATGTGCCACACTGGTTGAGTCAAATAAATATTATTTGATGATCATAAAAGTGTTGCAGAGTAACTTGGGCACCACCTTAGCCAAACGTCAGTTGATAAAAATTACATTAAATAATATTTATTCGTCATTTTCTAAAAAGTAGCGAAAAAAGAGCCGAAAAATGGGGTGATTATGGGATTTTGTTGCTAAGCCATTGAATTATATTCTTTTCGATACAGCCTACAGCCAAAAGACAGACAAGTATATACAGAAAAAATGTAAGAAATTAGATCACAATTACTAGATATGAAACATCTCTTTCAGACAACCGCAAGCAAGAATTCGAAAATTGAATCAAAAAGATAAACGTATGACGAAAAATTCGAAAATTATGAACAAATATGACCATAATATGAAAAATTAACGGAAAATGACCAACGAATAAAAAAGTCAAAATATGGCTTTTTATGACACATGAAAATTGCATAATTTTAGTCATTGTAGATAAAATAACGATTATCGTACATTTTCCACGGAAATAACGCAAAAGAAAGAATTATGACATGTCATAAACATCCGGGCACTAATTATAAGATTTGTTAATGTTTTTGTATAAAACTAAACTAAATAAAAATAGGTATTATCTGGACCTATCTGGACAAAGTTTACACGTTATGAATGATGTTTTAGAAGTGAAAATATCTTCATATTGGATCCTAAATTCAAACTCTGACCCTTTGAACAGAGCTTTGCAGAAAAAAAACGACTGCAATTTTGCGTAAGTAAATATTCTAATTTTACTTCTCAGTGAGATTTAATTTCATAGAAAAACAAATTGTCACATTAATTTCATCTTGGAATATTATTTCTGCCTCTACTTCCAGGTGGCTCAGGGTATCAACGGATGTCACTGCATTACCTCTGACCAAGAGGTCCTAGGTTCGAGTTCTACGGTACCAGGATTTTCGACACTAGCTGTGACGAATTCAGTCGCTGTCTGGAGGAAAATTCGAGCGGCCGGCTGCTCTGAGCGGTAGTTTTCCGTGGTTTCTCCGATCAATACCAGGCGAATGCCGGAGCGGTACCCTAAAAACGGGCCACGGACCGCGTGCGATCTTTCCTTCTTCCTTGTCTCATCCCCATCCTTTACTTATGCACATATACTACACTAACACACATGGTGGGAGTGCAGTTGGGAGCTTGAAGCTTGATCCTGCTGGGGAGGTGCTTCCCTAGTGGGAGATACCTGGTCGGGGAAAACCCTTGCTAGCCGACAGGTAGGTCGGCGCCGGATCTCACCATCCAACGAGAAATATCACTGCCACCTCTCGAGGAAAAAACACACACTACACTTACGGGGTTAATGACCATAGCATTTGTCGCTCCCAGAACCATTAATCAATCAATCAATTAATCAGTCTCACAAACGTCCTTTGTATCCGTCGTAAATCTATTGAAAGCAGGGCTTGAGAGTAATTTTCTATTCCCCAGAAGCACACTTGGAGAGTTTTTATCGATGGTTTCTAATAAATTATGAAAAAAACTAGTAAAAGATATTTAAAGATGGCCTGATGTGCTAAAAGGTATGATGTGGTAGGTGAGACGATGATAAAATGTGCAGAAAATCAGTGAATGCAGCAAAGAAAAGAAAATACTTTCGTCTGATTAACATCTGATCTAATGTATCATGGCACCCAGTTAAGTGAGTTGTATACTTGAATTGAAATATAGGGAAATCAGTAAGACTCTCTAAAATATAGTGTATGACCCACGTGATAAAAGTGATTTTTGCGCCCATCAACCGATCAACCTTCCTGTCCCAACATTTAATACCCTCCAAATAAAATGTCACTTTTACCACTGGTGTCATAAATAACCGTTATACAGGTTGAGTCACGTAACTTTAGCACCTCCAGTAGCTTTTGAACGGTTGAAGTTATTGCAATGCAGTTTTCACAGAAGTGCTGGAGGGAATGGGGCTAATTGATACATGGTTTGATACAACATTTGTTTCTGTTTTATCAGTTGTATTTTATGAGATATTTGAGGTAACTTTGTTTTTTCAAATAGAACTATTCATATTTTTTCAGTCTGTCATGACGAGCGCAAAAACACGAATCCAATGATATACATATTGTCATATATTAGATAAGCATTTTTCGGAGTAATTTTGATTTTTGCGACTAGGGCTTAACGGATATTTTGAATCTACTTGTAACAGTCCGCCACACGAGGTCACGCAGCGCTCCACCGGCCTGTTATACAAGCATATATCCTTAGCGTGTTATACAAGTCTGTTTGCGGTTTGCGATGGTGTAGCGGTTAGCGTAACGGACTGCTGTACCCGTTCGCGGATTCAAACCCGATCGAGGCCGTGGATTTTTAAGGGCGAATAAATCCTTCGTACGTCTTCCTTCGGAGGGGAAGTAAAGCCGGCTGTCCCATGTTAGTAGCTTTACTTGCATGTAACAGATCCTAAATAAAGCCTCTGAGATAAATTCAAATCGCCTGTTTCGTCGCCCGAGATAATACCGTAGTGAAATTTGCGTGGTCAGACGGAAGAGCAGGCTCCATGGCCTGAGTCTCGCCATGTAAAATAAGGCTTCAACTCAGTTCAATTCAATTCAAGTCTACCGAGAGGTTAATAAAAACGATAACGACGATTTCCCCCTCCTGAACACCAGCGCTGTGGCGTGAAATATTCGCGTCTTGTTTTCCATCCAGTCGCCGCGTACTACGTTGTTTTCGGTAATTGACAAGGGCGGGCTATTTTGCCCAACAAATGACGCATTTACTGCGAACAATCAGCGAGCTGCGGCGCAATTGTGAATTAATTGCGCGCGGAGACGGTCGAAAGCGCTGGCGCGAACCGGTTATCCGCAAAACAAACCGACGCGCGCCGCACCAGGATTACATGTAAATGAAGGGTGCGTTAATAACACGGAATGTGCTTGCCCAAGAGAAGGTCCCAAGAGGCAAGTCCGAAGGCGACCGCTATAGCGTTAAGGGGAGTCTGACGGTCCCATCTAGCCTGAGTTAAGTATGTGTATTTATATATATATATATATATATATATATATATATATATATACACATATATATTTATATTTATATCTATATAAATTTTTATATATAAACTGGATGTTGACGTGTATATAAGAGCTAAACTCTGACACCGTAAGACCGATCTCCATGAAAGTTGGTACGTCTACCTGTTTTTTCACCGAGAAGATTTATGTGCGGTTAATTCTGTTGTAACTCCACTACATGGCGCTGTAGAACAAACCAAAATATTCACGTCCAATGCTACCCGCGACACACTCGGCAGCACTTTGAATCTATGTTGTTAAATAACTCCTAAACGAGGCGTTCTAGAACATTAAAACTAAAATTTTGAGGCCTAGGGCCTCAAAGAAACGTTTCTCACATCGTAATCTACAGAATGAACTCTTCTTGAACATTCTATTACATTTTTGCTGGTGCGTCGCTTCCCGATTGTACCTCACTTGCTCAGAGACGTGCAGAATCTGCAAGAAAAGTGAGAAGGACGGAGCGGCAGACACAGTGACAGGCAGACAAGGTGGGACAGGGTGAGGGAAGGAGGGAGAGACAGTGAGAATGGGAGATGGGAGAGGAAAGAGGGAGATGAATGGCAGAACAACGTCTACGGAGTTTTCCTAGTTGACTTTGTTTCTGAGAAACTACTTTACTTAGCACTTTGAAATTTTTGCAGTATATTTTGTAACTATTCTTTATTATACTTAATTTATTATCATAATATCGTTATTATCATAAAAGCTTTTTACAAAATTTTAAAAAAGAATTGAAAATAATTTTTAAAATTAGACACATGTTAATCCATAATTCGAACAATATTTCAAACTACCTCATTATTTTGATTAAGTTAAAATCTTTCATCTTTTCATTTTTTCATCTTTTTATCTTTAAGAGTTTGTGCGGAAATGGGTCATATCGTCGTTTTTCTAACAAAAAAGGTATACATTCCGAGAAAACCGTGCTGTTAATCTCAAGAACCCAGATCAGATGTAAACAGACCCATGTGTGTGTGTACAAAACTACAAGATTAAAGAAGTTACAACTGTGACAATTTCATAAATGTCACGAAAATAATCTCTTCTAAGAGTCTGCAAAAGTCACAGTCATTAGATAATTAGGTTGACCGAATAAGAAAAAATCAAGAGTCTTAAGAAAAGAGACACATACCCGACCTCCTTCAGAGAGAGTTTTAAACATTTGAAAATCTCACTTCCATATCGAATTTTGCAACAATATCAGTGTGTTCAGAAAAGTTTAAGTAAGGTAGCAAACTTAAGTTTTGAAAATGTCAAAATTTTCCTATGGTAGGAAATGGTGTGGTATTTACGATGTTTCTATCATCGAAATCAATATTAGATGTTGGCTCTCCATCGTAACAGCCAGCTCTTGTCTGGACTGAGGACCACAGCCGCCTCTAATAGCACTGAAGATGGCCGCAATGCGGCCGAAAAAGCTTTATGCCACAATAAACAGTTACGATGGAGAGCCAACATCTAATAATGATTTCGAAAATTTTCCTATTTTTGTTTTCAGACTCTCCTTAAGCAAGGAAATCCTAGATTTCAATTTAGAACATCATTAAGCTAATGTAAATATTATGTGCAAAATAATACTTATGATACGAGTGGTAAAAATGGCATTTTAATTTACGAACGGAAAATGATGCGACACGAGGCTAATAGACTGAGTGGCGCAATCCTACGAGCAAGTTAAGCTCACTTTTACTAAGTGTGTCATACACTATTTTAGAGAGCCTTACTGACTTTCATTTTCTTTGAATTTAATCATACAAAGCACTTAATGAATAATGAAGATCAGTAGTAGCAGATCCGGTCAGACGAAACTATTTTCTTTTATTTTTTGCATTCATAGTTTGTATTATGAACACTTGAGCATTGTCTCACACTTTTACAACTAGTGCTAAAAATTGAACTTTTAGTGTTTGCGGTAATTGCTTTGTATCCAGATGTTATTTTATATATATATATATATATATATATTTAACAAGATGGAGAGTATTTCTTCTGGTAACCGACGTATTATGCTGTAGGGGAGGTTGTCTGATCCTGCTGCTGTGTCTCCATCTGCACTTACGGCGTCTTGTAATTCTCGCCCTGTAAAAAGGGCGTTATACGGCTCATCTTTATCAGTTGTAAAATTTAGTATTTCTTCTTCTTCTCGCTTTTTCTCTAGGAAGTCTTCAGGATAGCTGTTGTGTTGCTGACTTTGGAGTATTGAGAGGCAACGGCGTTGGCTACTTCGTCTGGGTTCCAGATTAGTTTCCTTCATGCTCTATGCATGTAATAGGACTGAAAACATTTTTCCCGGCTATTGATCTGATCTTCTGCCATACCTCTGTGACTTTGGTCGTCCTGGTTATGGTTGTCACTTATTTCTCCCAACTTGATCGTTTTGCTTTTAGTATTTTTCTACGAACAAGTGCACGTAAACGCTTGAAAGCAATAAGATTGTCTTGAGTTGGTGAACACCTATATCTGTTGAGAGCTCTTCTTTTCCCCCTTATTGCTTCTTTCGTCTCTGTATTCCACCATGGTACTGGCATTCTGGATGGGCGACCGGTACTTTGTGGAATGTATTTTCCAGCAGCAGAAATTACAAAGTTGGTGAAGTCTGTAATGTCTCTCTCCGTGTTTCCACGGGCATTTATTGGTGTTGTATGTCTAATGAAGCTGGACCAGTCTGCACGGTTGGTACACCAACGGTTTTGGTAAATATACGTCGTTCTTTCGTGTGTTTGAAGATATCAACAGAGGAAAGTGATCGCTCTGATGAAGATCTGGAAGTGGATTCTACGTCAAACGTGTTGCAAGATTTGGACTGCATATCGAAAGATCTATGGCCGCGAAAGTGCCATTTCTAGCGTTAAAGTGAGTGCTTGCACCTATGTTTAAGAGTACGTACGTATTGTTAAGTAACAGGTCTTCGATTTTTCGACCAGCATCGTTTGTTCTAGAGCATCCCCACGGGGTGCTATGAGCATTAAAGTCGCCTAGAATAAGAAGTGGAGGTTGTAGTTGATCGATCAGATCTTGTAGTTCTTCATTTTGCCATGAGGCGTCTGGTAAGTATATGCAACATAATGTCATCTTCAGTGGCTGGTATAGGGTTACGGCTACCGCTTGTAGAGGAGTATTGAGTTGCAGACGTTTAACAGGACGTGTGTTGCTGATCAGTATGGCAACACCTCCTCTAGTTCGTCTATCTGGTTCTACGTCACTGCGGAAGGCCTTGTATCCTCTTAAATTGAAACGGTCTTGTGGCTTGAAATGCGTTTCTTGTAAGCACACACCCATTAGCGTGTGATTAGCCAGTAGCAATTTCAGCTCACAATAATGCGAGATACAGCCATTGATGTTCCACTGAACAATATTTTCCATAGTTGGAATGGAGTTCTCTGCTGTAGGGTGGGTATGTCCAGCTTATTTTCTAGGTTTTCCTTTTGGCCATCCTTCTTTTTCTTCTTGCGGGGAATTTTGCTTGGATCAATGGATTTATATTCCTTAGTTTCCGCACTTACCATCGAGCTAGTCTCTGAGCAAGTGGTCGTGTTTTGATGATTGGTGGTAGATAACTTAGTTTTTTGTTTTAGGAAGTCCTCCTTGGTGTATTTTGAAAGTCGGGGCGATCGACTTCGGTAGCCTGTTGTCGATTCGCCTTTACTGGATGTGGCTGTGGCGACAGCCACTGGATTTCTTTCTGCCTCATTTGGCGGGGATTCCGAAGATTGCTTTTCACTCAATATTTCACTTTGAGTGTTTGTATTTAATTCTTCTGTGTTGATTTTCTTGTTATAAATTTCATTAAAATACTTTTCTATGCAGCGAGTTATTGCAGGCATTAGTTCTCTCACTAAAGATAGTTTTTTTGTTCCCTCGTGTTGAAAAGTACTTCCTTTCAAGGGACTTCTTTCTAAAATCCGAGCGAGGAGATATTGTTTAAATAGTGAGTAAAAATGAAAGTTCTGTGAGATGAAAGACAAAAACTGGTAACACATATGACAGATACGTCGATTTTTTCAGTAATGAAGTAAGTGGGAAAGGTGGAATGTTCAGGACAAATTGCAGTGGATATTAAAGGTCAAAGGTGAAAGATAAGCATGTTAGAGAGATACAATGAGGTGCCTAGTATGTAACCTATTATTGGGTACATACGATATATTCTAGTCACATTATGACACTATCTACTATTCTATCCACTATCTACTATTCTACCCACTATCACTATTTACTATTCTAGCAAAACCATCGTTGTTTATTTACAAAATTGTAAAATAAATATTCATTCAATATAATACCATAATTTGTATAGATTTATTAGAAAATTAATCAAAATATTTACAAAATGATCGAATGAAACCAAATTTGCGAATTGTGCATTCAAACCACCAAGCTAGTTAATAATCAACTAACTTGCAATATAACGGTCTTGTATTTTAGACCGTTATATTACGAGTTCCTGTGTGTGTCCAGAAGTATGTGCATTATATGTGTTACGGTTTGGACAAATTATATTTTATGTAACATTTTTGACTCTTTGAGAATCTGTTTCGCCAATTTTTGCTGCTCTCGATAACTCTGAAGGGGAACTAAAAGACACTGTTTATGACAATGAAAAAAAATTATTTCAGGTACAAAATAAATCAGGTTTTATTTCTTAACCTATATCTTGTATCACAAAAAAATATGTAATGTTGTAACTATTATTATACAAAGCGACAACCGTTATTCTACTGAGGAAGGTGAAAAAGGAAGGTCAATTTTGCACTACGGAATTATTTTCGTGTGCTATAGATAGTTCCATTATAATTCCTTTGCCATTATGTTGCTCTGCTGCTCCGTTTCAGAATTTTTCCTCTTAATGCCATTGTCATGATTTTACACTTTACAATCAATTATCGATTTTTTTGCTTTCAAAGAAAACTTTAAGGGCATAAAAAAAGAGAAGCGCAATTTTGAAGATGTCTTAAGGATGTAAATTTACATTCAGTACGTTTGCGAGGGAGTGAAAAACAAATAGAAAATCTGTCAAAAATATAACTCGCATCTAATTGTAATAACGGACTTCCTACATGCTGAACTCTTTATCTCGAGAACAAAAGAACGTTAGTGTCTAAATTGCCTGAAGACACAGTACGTTTCTTTCCGTCCGAGAGAGGAGTCCCCGCTTCTTTGTTAAAAAAAGTTTGGAGAGGAAACATCTGACTGCGAAGACGGGACCTAACAAGACGCCGGGAGAGTTGTTGGTGAAGAAAACTTTGGAAACTTTAAGGCAAGCAGTGGCTGTCGACGACAGCGGCCAGGAAGACAGTACCTTTGTCAGAGAAAAAATATAAACTCATTCACGGCTGTAGGTGCTCATAAAATATGAGTTTGCTGAAAAACATTTTTTTTCTTTTTCAGTTATTGCCCTTAATAAGAGGATTACCAAAAAACATGGCAAAGCATCTTGTGCAATGTTAAGATAGATCAGGCAAGAAGTAAACAATAGCAAAAAATCAGTTTCTTTGTTTTCGCGGTAGTAAGTTGATTGACTCGCATGGGGCAATATGATAGGAATATGACAACACGATAGGAAGCCTGTGTAGCTCATTTGCCGTTGCAAAGTGATATTATTATTCGGGAGCAAATATTTGTTATTTAATTTTGCCAAAAAACATCGTTTCTATCTGTATTTATAATTAAAATTATTATAGTATTAGAGCAAAGATTAGAGATTGTGGAGGCCAAGAAAACGTTCAAAGATGACTCTTCTCTTCTAAGCACCACACTTTTTATTTGTTCTTTGATGTTAAATAAATAAAAAATAAGGAAAATAAACTAAAAACACGAGTGAAAACTCTTGATAGATACTGCTAAATGTGTTTAGTTCAGAGCTAGCATTGCCTCTACAGCACAAATGTTTGCAGTGACTCTGGTCCTAGGTTCATGTCGCGGCGGAGGAGGATTTTCGACACTAGTGTTGGTGCGCTAGTTAACAAAATAGCTAGATCGAATTCAGCCGCTGCCTGGAAGAGAATTCTAGCGGCCGGCAGCTCTGCTCGGTAGTTTTCCGTGGTTTCCCCGATCAACACCAGGCGAATGCCGGAGCAGTTCCCTAACAAACGGGCTACGGTCAGCTCGCGATCCTTTTTCCTCTTGTCCTATCCTCACCTTTCTTACATACACACTTACATGCACTACACCATCACACATGTTGGGAGACCAGTCGGGTGCTTGTCTCGGCTGGGATGGTTCCTTCCTGGTGGGAGATACCTGGCTGGGGAAAATTCTCTCAAGCCCACGTGGGTTGGCGCCGGATCTCACCATCCAACGGGAGATCTCTTAACCCTGCAGTAGTGACGCCATATTTTGTAACACGGCCGGTGACGCTGGGTCTGTGAGACCCGCTTAATTTTTCAGTTATAACTATTTTGTTTTGAAAGATCAGGTCACAGTGATACATCTGAAATGGCAAATGACGGGCACTCAGTAACTTTTGTTGATAATATTTTGCCATTTCCCCAAAAATGAATACTGATTATATTATTTACATTTAAATACAATTTTCCATGCAGTCATCACACAAAATTTTTGCATGCTCCATGTACGAAAATGTGTAATACTTCACACACTAATATTATGTCTTTCTGCCCTTCTTGGTGCATTTAGCACATCTGGCTCGCATTTCAGCTACTGGTTTTTCCGTGGGTATTGTTGCATTGGCTAGTTTTCTCGCACTGTTTCTGACCTCTTTGGGAAGACATGATACAGACGCTCTGAGTTGCAATTGATCCATTACCAGTTCATTACTCAATTTTTTCATGAATTGTCGCTTTTTCATACTTGAGCTTGTTTGGACAGTCGATGCCATTGAATATATTGCAAAAGGAATAACCTACAATGAGTACATAAATAAATAAATAAATAAATAACTCAAAAGAAGAGTTACACCCTGTGACTGAATGTATAGATAGTACAACTAGATTTTTATTGACAATTCAGTCCCCAAAAAGAGAGCAAAAGCACTGTCGAAGAAATTCTGGAGAATAAATGACAATCACACGTGTCTACGACCCGGACGCCAATGGTGACGCCGGGTCCGTCAGACCCGACGTAGGAAAAACAAACTGTCTTAGTCATAATAATTGATAAGAATATCTGGAGTCGCGATGTAACGGATGCATGGAAGGCGATGAAAAGGTACGGAGAAGCTCAATGACTTATCTGCGAAATTCGATCCTCGACAACCGTATCAGGAACCTCATGGGTCTCACAGACCCAGCGTCACCGCTGAAGGGTTAAATAGTTTCGATTGTTAAACACAAGATATATATTGTACTGCTATAGAAAATTATATTGTAATTAACTAAAACAAATTGAAACTATTAACTTTTGTTCAAACATAATTATGTCCACGATTGCCAAAAATGTAAGTGTATTTATATATAGTGTTTCTGTTATGATCATATTTATCTATGTCAAATTTATTGTGTTCGTAGTGATCATATTTGTCTTATTATGTTATATTTGCACTTTATTTTTATTATTTGTTCACAATATTTATTTGTTCACTACTGAAAATGAATCCATGAAGCACTGTAAATGCCCAGTTCCTTCATGTGCCATTGTAACTGTGTCAAAACATTTGCCTATTGTTCGGATGTAACAGATAGCAAATAAAAATATATAAAATGAAAAAAAAGAAAAATCCAATGGGGGGAACATCACTGCCATCTGCCGGGATAAAAACATGCACTACACTAGTGGAATAACCAAAGCAGTAGCCATTTCAGAAATCATTAATCAATAGACATGTGCTCACGTACAGTTGGAAATTTAACAGCGGAAAAATTGTATATCAGATTAGAGAAAATACCAACTAACAAGCACGAATCTTTCATTTCAAATGCTTTTCTTCTCAGTAAAACACAAATAATGATGATAACTGTATGATTCATTAAATAGTAAATTTTTAAATTCTATTTTACTTTCTTGTGTACTTCGTAGGATAGGGAATGTTCTCCAGAAACTTAAATGGAATTGGTATGCGATTGTTCAGAGAAAAGAGGTAAATTGCCTAAAGTACTTTAATTGAAACGTAGAACAAATTAGATTGCGTGGGCAAACAGACATACAAGTGTTCAGACAGACAATTTACTCCCCTCCTTAACATACTGCCACTAAAACTGTAGTATATGCGTCAGGTACGGAGTTCATTCCCCTTATTTAAAAGTTTTTCAACCAATTGCTTGCTTGATTGACTGAAATACTGTATTTACTAGCTGAATGTGACGTCACCGACGCTTTAAACTACTTTCAGTTGTTTGACTTCTTTTTTTTCTTTCTTCGTTTCAGAGTCCTTTTTGTTCAGTTTAGATATTTTGTCAGCGTTGCGAACCAACCACTTGAATTTTGCAATTCTTTTGTGCACGATTTCTACCTTTGTCTTTTCTGAACTTGCCTTTCCTGTAACAGTTTCATAAAATTGACTTCGTCAAAGTTATTTGGAAACGTTTTTCTTTCAATTTGACGTAGTACATATTTTTAAAATCAATTTGAAAACCACATAACGTCCGCAAACACGCATTTATATGTTGCACCTCCAGGTCCCTTGGCTTATCTTGATTTCTCATATAAAAACTATCTTCTCGATATTCTTTGAAGACATCTACTTATCCCGCAGTCCAGACGGAGCAACCGGCTTGATGATACTGCTATGCTCTTCTCGGAGATCTGCACCCACGGCCGTCTGGTGCGGGCAACTCAATAGGCCCTCCACTTATTTAGTTAATTTTCCGTGAAACGTAATTTTTCGTCTTCTCTTTCTTTGCCTTCGTCGCTTTCTTCCTCTTCTTCTCTTTCTTCGTTTTCACCTTCTTCTTCTTCTTCTTCGTCTTCTTCGTCTGCGTCTTCTTCTTCTTCGTCGTCGTCGTCTCTCTCTCTCTCTTCATCGGTATTGGTACTGGAGATTAATCAACGCCATCTTCATGTAATTAGGTGGCGTTGATTTAGTTCCCGACATACTCACTAAGATCGCAGCGCCAAAGCACGAAAAAACACGTTTTTGGAAATTTTGTGGCCGAATCTGAAAACAAATGATTAGTTCCCCATCAGGAGACCGAGACGAGTCGAATGACACCTCGTATGTTTCGATTGGTGCACGAGAAGTAGTCGAACCGTGAGAGACGGAAGAGAGACATCCACACGTACGCACACGAGGAGTTTACTCAAATACTGTGTAGGGATATCTCTTCTTATTCATTTATTACCAAGAATCATGAAGGTTATTTTAAGTATAAAAATATGAATATAAACACCAATTAAAAATAAAGAATAAATGTTATGATCACAAAATATCCATTTTAGTGATGTTTTCTGGAGGTGGCAAATGGGAAAAGATGATTATTTATTAATTCGTTTCGGAGTTAATACACTCTTCACATGCAAGAATTTCTAGCCGAATACAGGCGTTTCTTGACGTTTTACATCATTCCACACGACACTCAAGTGTATTTATACTATCAAAACTCATTATATTTTTAGCTGAATTCTTTTCTCCGAGTAACCGATATTATCTTTCAACGTAAATTTGATACTCCCGTAACCGTGCGGCTGGCGAAGAGGAAAATCTTTACAGCAACTTAGAAGACTAAGTTCTATCATTCCTGTTCCAGCGTGAATGCACAAAACACGTTGAGTCTCTAATAACTTGGAATATCACGCGGTTTGACGAAACATTATTTCTTTGATGTTGAAAACGGACGGTCAAAATACACAATTGGATTCGAAGAAAATTGTTTGTTGGTCCCTGTCTTAGAGAATTGGAGACGTGAAAAAACCATTCCTGATCGTGACAGCTGAAGGTCGCACAAACACAACTACGTCATTGAAGACAACTCAATCTACGTCAATGACGGTGTTGTATCTAGGTATAGGAGCGGGGATAGAAAGATAATTTGGAACGCATGTTTTTCAGTTTTAGAAATAAGAAGACGAAAAATATTACTATTAATTTTAATTTTTCTGAATCTCTAATTAAGCTAATTTCCCATCTAGTAGCTATAGAGTTTATTGTTTTTGTATATTATTCAGTTTCATTTAATAAAATTTTTTAATACTTCAAAATTAATCGACTTTGAAGTAAACTCTTAAATCTCGTACACATTATCTATGCGTCATATTATGATGCATTTGTGACGATGTTAAATAATGCAACTAGAACTACTTCAATCTAGCCCTGATTTGGTGCCGCATCAGTGAGTTACATCAAATTATATTTATATTATGAATGCACTCAATAAAATATGTGAGATTCTACACCCATAAATCGAAGTTTTATACTCGAATAAACAACTATATCAATATGATCATTATCTAACCGATGACTGCCGTATTCCTCATCTACCGTTTATTACTTCCTCCTGTCACTACGTCATGTGTGTTCTCCTACTTCCTTGCCAATCAGTCTGCCTGCCGTTCGTTTGTGTTCCATTGTACTGATCATATTTATAGTGACTCATTTTGAAGGATCGTCATCGACACAAATTTTAGAAACGTCAGTCTATCATTACAACATTATTTAAACATTTTACGATTATATTTAATTCTAATCATTATATTTGTTAATACTTCCAAACCATCTACGAGGCATTTGGTATACATATGTCATTACCTCTTTTACGTATTTCAAATACTACGAACCATCTGGAAACGCGGCATATTTTTGAGATTTGAGAAAAGCGAGAAGAAAGTCCTAATTTTGTTAAATGTAGAATGGTGACATTAAGCGATCTTAAAGCCCAAAAACACATTTCAGGAATTGATAAAAATTTTGCAAAAGTGTAAGTATCATAACTTGATATTTCAAATGGTAAACAATCGAGAAAAAAGAGTACTTTATATCAAAAGGTTTTCAAATAAGAAAAACGTAGTTACATGGTTAAAACAAAAAAAGTTATATGTGTAATGTGCCTCAACACACAATATATCTATCCTACTGCTACTTCTAGACACTTAAGAAGTTCTCAAAACGAGTCTCTGGTAGCTGATAACTAAGCAATGATGATAGAGACTGCTGTTTACATCCAAAACGAAATACCTCTCACGAAGAAAATTCTTTAAATTCTTTAGCACTGCACCACGTCTGGGATACCACCTTCATTGAAAACTTTACCATCCATGTTAACACGAAGCTAAAAAAAAAGCTTAAAACTATTCTAAGTGGAATCAACTACAGCAACTGAGATTTCACATTTCCACCTGTTATTATTGTGGCGTAGCAAACACAAGAAATACAACCGTATTTGTTGTGATCCTCATACTATTTTTATTGATTAATTAATTAGTGTTTCGTCACAGTCAACGGCTCCCATTATTAACGAAACTGTAGTGCATGTTTTATCGCGGGAGGTGGTGGCAATCTTCCTCCACTGGTTGCCGAGATCCGCCGCCCATCTACACATCAGCTGGCGGAATTTTTCCCCAACTAGGTATCACCCACCAGCGGGACAGCGACCCCGTCGAAACAGGCTCTAAGTCCCCGACTGATCTCCTGTCATAAATGGTGGAGTAATGCATCTAGGTGTAAGTTATGTAAATAAGGAGTGAGGTAGGACCAGGAAGAGGAAGGAAAGATCGCGCGCGGTCTTTGGCTCGTTTCATAGGGTACTGCTTTGGCATTCACGTGATATTTATAGGAGAAACCACGGAAAACTACCAATCAGAGCAACCGGTCGCTGGAATTCTCCTCCAGACAGTTACTGCATTGGAACTAGCTACTGTTGAAAATCCGCCACTGTCGGGACTCAAACCCTAGGACCCTGAACCACCTAAGTCTGTCGGCCATCTTAAAGGATACCCAACATCGAAGTTTATAAACATGTATTTACAATGAAACAAGGAGAGACACATGCAATACACTGAGCAAAGAACTTGTGTCGGCGTGGCCACGGCAGCCTTACTCCAGAGACCTCGGCAATGCCGTGGGCCCAATGGCGGTGACGGTTGACACTTACAGTATACTCGATTTAAATGCAGTGTGTCTGCAAGGTCGTGAGTTGGAAAGAGAAGGGGAAATTGTTATCCAATCTGGAGCTTCGTTACGACAAATTTTTCGTATTGGAGCCCCTGAGTGGATAGCAGAGTGCCCTCTTCTTCCAGCACGTGATCTTGCAGGAACACTGCATTTAAATCGGGCTTTAGTCGGTAAGATACTGACACTCCACTGTCACGGGAATGCGTGCTTACTGGTGACTATCTACAGAAGGTCTGTCAAACCGCACTCGCATGAGCAACTTGCCTGCCCGGGAAACTCGGCGCTCCGCGAGTTCGGCGCTCCGCGGTTATAGCCAACTTCCTCTAAGTCCACTTGCACTCGTCTAAAAACCCTGAGCACTAACAAAGTAGAGAAAGTTCGTACGGGTCCAGTTTGTTATTAACATTATTATTAACATTATAATTAAAATTATCATCATCGTTAAAATGAAAGCGTGTTTTAAAATATGGCGGCACTTTCATCGACAGAACGTCTTTATACCATTGGGTTACGGAATTAGGGTAATCCCAGAGGCAGTCTTAAAGACAGCCCCCCTTTGGCGCAAACTTCGGCTGCCCTGGAGTCTGCATGCGAGGATGTTTCTTCTGGAACGATGCCAGACGCAGATAACGCGGGGAAAGAGAGAATGCGTTGTGTTTGTGTCTTTTGGCAAGGCGCAGATTCACATTCGAGATGAAGTCGCAGCTATCAGAGTGGCGCTGTTACATTTCTGATGACTTTGACGTGCTAGTAAATGAAATTGTTTAATTCTAGAACCTTTTGAAGAATCGATACTGTTACGTCTTCTGAACAATTCACTCTTGACATTCATGTTATTCAGTTCTGTCATATTTTTCTCAAGCTGCTAGTGCACTAAGCTTACTGAGATGTTACTACTGCTAACGGTAACAAGAATGATGAAAATGCATTTATTTCTGTTATGACTGAAATACGTAAAGTATCATTTGTATAATTATTCAGTAATTTATTATCATAGTATTTTAAGAAGTTTCCATGGTTGACAACAAAAAAAACTGAAAATGGTTTATTTCTGGATTTCGATTTCATGAGTTGGAGGGATAGGGAAAGTTTCGAATTTTATCGTTTTCAGAATTTGAACTTGAGGAAAGTGAATACTAGTTGATAGTTTTTGGATGCTATTCATTATTTTGTGGTCTTGAACGTTTTGACAGCAGTAGTAATTTTGAGATACTTTGTTTTTAACTGATCTGCTACTTATGAACAATAATAGAAATGGTTTGGGTGATACATAGTCAGCTATTATTTTGAGGAATGAAAATTGTCTTTCGTAAAAGTTTATGAATGACCTTTTTGTATCGGAATGTTTGGTATCTGATGTCTTGTTTTGAAACAAGATAATAATACACTTTAAAGTCCAAGTTCAAGTTTGTTTCCAACATTCTCCTTGCGAAGATACAGTTGAGATTCGTGTTTCAACTTCTGAACATCAACATTGCTCTGATTTTATATCAGGATACACAATTGTCTTAATAGGCATTAATTCATCTTAAACATGCTTATTGCATTTAATTCACCCACCTATATACCTATCGTTATTACTTGCTTTCCTCACTTAATCTTATAGTTATGTTTTTCAATAACTCGTACTATTTTAGCGGTTATGTACCTTATTAATATTTACAATTTTTACCTACTTTACTTTCAAGATTGTTGCTCTCTACACCTTATTTAGAATATTTTCTAATATCCTTATTTCCCTCACTTTACACTTTCTTATTCCATAAATTTCTTTTATCTTACCATTGTCTCATCATCTCTGAAGATTAGCTTCCGTCTTCTTTCTCTCTCTCTCTCTCTCTCTCTCTCTTTCTCTCACTCTCTAATATCTATCCTTTCTACCCTGACCTCCGAATCTGTACTACACTCTCCCGTTACACATGGGAACACACATTCTCACCCCACCTATATTTTTTCCTCGCAGCCCTCCAAATACCTTCTGAAACTAAAGATATTACCTAAAACAAATATCCCTATCCCAATTCTACTATTGTTCTTTCTTATTCCATTTAAATATCTTGGTCTGTACTAGACTTATTTCGTTATATAAGGTGAGTCACGTAACTTTAGCACCTCCGGTAACTTTTGAACGGTTGAAGTTATTGCAATGCAATTATCACAGAAGTGCATGAGGGAATGAGGCTAATTGATTCGTGTATCATTTGTATTTTATCACTTATATTTTACGAGATATAATGGAACTGTACATATTTTTTATGACGAGCGTAAAAAGGTGAATCCAATGATGTATATATTGGCACATGTTACAGGGGGTGCTAAAGTTACGTGATTCACCTGTATATTCCGTTGTATCTAGAGGTATTTATTTTCCGGAATGCCTCTTGCCATTGTAACTCCCTGTCTCTTTCCTTTAATATTTTCTTCACATCACAACCTCCAATCTATCTCTTTCGTAGACAGTGTTTGGATAGATTCCATCATTCCCGATTTTGCTCGGATGCCTAGTTATCATGTTGCACTCACTCTGCTCAATGAAGTGATTTTATGGAATTTAATATTATGTTCCATTTATCTATTGTTAAAATCAGAATAAATAATAAGTTTCTTGTCAATATTTTTTACAATAGTTTTTGTTCTGAAGTAATTACTAAGTTCTGAAGTAATTACATCTGGTCATATATTTACAAATAACTGGAAAGTGTGTTTTGTGAAACATTTTTGAAAAGAATGACACAAAATAAATTTGAGTTTGTTTGAGGTAACCTTGCATTATAACATTTAAAAACACACTAACACGTCCAGAGCTTCAAAATGTAATAATATTACAATGCAATATAAGGACAGAACTTTATAGTTAAGTTTTACAAATACTGCACACATTATAGTCAATAATAAAGTGGTAAATTATGTTTAAGTAGAGTCTTCAACAATAGAATAAGTTTCTTCGGTTTTGAAATCAAGATACACAAAACAAATTGAGTTTTCAAATACATTTGCAACAACAATTTAGCAAAATCCTATCCATTCTTCTACAATGGGTTAATAATGTGCAGAGAAACCACGTTTGAGAAACGTCTTCTCGGAGATTCAGATCTACAAGGCGAGTCCTGTGCTTGACATACTAAAGGAATCGCATTCATAACCTTAACCGCCGTCTGAATAGGAAAATATTTCTTGTTGTGGAACTACCGGAGACTTCTAGAGACAGCATTATATGAGTTATCCTTTAAGCGTCAAGATCAGAAGCTTATCTGCTCGGACGTAATTCTCTTGACGAAGGACAATAAGAAATTCAATCTTGTAGAAAGAATTAGTATTGTTTTCGTTTAATCATTGTATGGTTAGTAATATTTCGTTTCCCTAACGCTTACTGTTTTCCGAAACTGAAATTGAAAACAATTTTATTTTCGAATTATGAACAAGCACTGTTTTACGAGAAAAAAATGACTTATAGATTTTTATTACCCAACTGCTGGGCAATGAGGAGCAATGTCATTATTTCGTGTATAAATATACAGCAAATAGAACTAGAACGTAGCATTAAAATATTAATTTCCTTTTGTATTTATTTCAAATGTTTTATTTTCACTTTTATACATATTTTAATCATCAATCTTTTAGAAGTGAATGAGTTGTACATGTTTTGTATCAATAAAATTTTAAAATATTTTTTGGAGCAAATACGTTTAAAAACAGAATACGGCGTAAGGCTAAATACATTAAAATGTTTTCAATTTTATTGAACAGTTTCAAAGATTTTACATATTTGTGATATAATTTATAGTAATGTCACAGGCACTTAGTTTATACCTTGTCCTTTAGTATGTATATTTGAAATTTTCCACCTCTACTCATATTCTCACAACAAAGATAGTTGCCATGACTTCTGCCCCAACCCTCGTATAAAAATATGATTACCGATTTTTGAGAGCATATCGGAATAGGAAAATACAGCATGTCCGTTTTCTTTAGGTGATGCGGTTTCTTTGAGCACCACTGCAGTCTCGGCTGGGGTGGTGTACCGTTGGGGGAAATACCTAGGGAGGGAACCTGCTTGTTCGACCATTGTAATAACGAAGTCAGATCGTCTACCCGAATCCTGTCGCCAGATACTAACGAACAGAGGTACTATCGGATGAACGGTTGGCTAAGTGGCGCAATATGGACTTGGGGTTATTTTACGTTCCGCAAGTCTTCGACTTGAAAAGCCGATTTAACTTTCCTTCCAAAAAAATGTTCGACCGTAAAATTTCAATTTATGAACTACTATATCCAAAACTGTTCTACTTTACACGCAATTCCCTATTTAAACCTGCTACAACGGAAATAATTCACCGAATCCACGTATTTATCCACGTATGAGAAACAGTGGTGTTCAATAGAAGACAGCGAAAAAGGTCTGACAGTCAGGTACAGGGAGCTACGTGACAACAGTCAATAAACGAAATAGAAGGAAACTAGACATGCGCATGCATGTGCCACGTGAATTGCAGAGAGAGACAGAGAGAGAGAGACATTGTGTGTGTGTGTGTGTGTGTGTGTGTTTGTGTTCACGTGTAGGGGAAGGAGGAGTCTTTCGCCTTGAGATCCCTTTTATCTGGAGAGATGGCTCAGTACATCAACTGATGTCATTGCAGTCCCTCTGGGCGGGAGGCCCTAGGTTCGAGTCCCGACGGTGGCAGGATTTTCGACACTAGCTTGCCAGCTAGGTCAAGTTCAATCGCTGTGTGAACAAGAATTCTAGCAGCTGGCTGCTCTGATCGGTAGTTTTCCGTGGTTTCTCCGATCAACACCAGGCGAATGCCGGAGCAGTACCCTAACAAACGGGCCACGGATCGCGCGCGATGTTTCCTTTCTCTTCCTTGTTCCTTCCTTTCCCCTAACACACACACTTCCACTAATATGCACTACACTACCACACATGCCGGGAGACCGGTCGGGAGCTTACAGCTTGTCCCGGCTGGGGTGGTGCCCCGTTGGTGGGAGATACCTGGTTGAGGGGAAAACCCCGCTAGTCGACGGGAGGTCGGCGCCAGATCTCGCCATCCAGCGGGGAAAAGACCATCGCCCCATACAGGGAAATAAAAAACACGCACTACACTTACGGGACTAATGACCTAAGTAGTCGACGCGCCCGGGAACACGAATCAATCAATCAATCAATATTTTCTCTGAGAAGGTGACTTCAGAGGCGTTTACAGTAGCCTTCCACTACATGAGTGATGGCAGGGGTTTACGTGTCGGATTAATGACAATACGATTGTTTTAAAATGAGGAAGACGATGTGACAAGTGGGATAACGTTGGTATGAGAACCTACCACAACTGGTAAAATCTTTCATGTTAGTATCAGACAAAACGCTTTCTATATATTATTGATCGTTATCGCCGGTTTGCTTTTGCCGTGCCGGAGGGTACGCGAGCTCCTTATCTGCTTGTGAAATCTGTGCGTAGGTTAAATCTCTGTGTTTGTTAAATCCGTAGATTGGTTAAATCTCTACTTTAGTTAAATCTATACGTTGGTTAAATCTGTACATTGGTTCAGTAAAAACGTTGGTTAAATCTGTACATTGGTTAAGTAAGTACGTTGGGTAAGTATGTACGTTGGTTAAATCTGTACGTTGCTTCGTGTTTTGCATCTGAGAAGCAACATCAGTGCTGTAGTAAGAAATGTAGCAAAAAGGACGCTGCTTATTGATACTGAATAATCATTATTTTTCCATAACAATTGAAATGTTAAAAACTGGACTGTTAAAAATATTTGAATTCGGTCGTTTTACTGAAATAAAATATAGGTACTTAACTTGTAGTTTCAGTACTTAGCCCAATTTTGCCTAAAATTGACTTAAGAACTTTTACTCCGTGACTACAGAGTTGTTACTGTTATCCTTGCCTTGTTTTTTGTTTAAACAAGCCTGTTCTATTATGTAATGACAAATCATGTAACCAAGTACACTACCTGTATATTTATTTTGTATTGATTGTGTATTTATAGCCCTGAAGGGTGCCAAATAAATGGCCGAAACGTTGGCATTGTAATAATAACCGAATTTCATTAACCCAGCCTCACGAGTATCCACACTATTTATAATACGAGGTCAAGATCAACAGAATAATTAACCACATACTTACACTTAGCACGCACTACACTTCCACACCTGTCGGGAGCTTAGAGCTTGTTCCGGATGGAGCGGTGCCGTGCTGGTGTAGATACCTGGAGAGGGAACGCTGGTGTAGATACTTGGAGAGGGAATGCTGGTGTAGATACCTGGAGTGGGAATGCTGGTGTAGATACGTGGAGTGGGAATGCTGGTATAGATACCTGGAGTGGGAATGCTGGTATAGATACCTGGAGTGGGAATGCTGGTGTAGATACCTGGAGAGGGAATGCTGGTGTAGATACCTGGAGACGAAAGAGGGCCAGCCCACCTGTAGTTCGGCACTGGATCTCATAATCCACCTAGGAAAGAACTCTACCACCTACCGGGATAAAACCTTCACTACACCAACGGGACTAATTACCACTGCAGTTGACGTACCCGAAGACATCAATCAAACCATACGAGCTCGTGTGCTATCAAGGTCAGCAAAACCGTGTGCATTATTCTGAAATTCAAACGAGTGAAGCTCGTTGCAATTTGTTTACGCAAGATTCGCCCCCATAAATCCACATGCGCGCAAGAGGATGAATTCGAAACGTAATTATTCATCACTCGAAGATTTATGATGCTCAACTGTCGCTAATAGAGGCGCTGCTGTTGTTGTAACTGCGAGCAAACACCGAATGCTGAATTTCCCATTGCAAGCACAGCGCCACAGTCACAGCTTACGTCATCGATTAGCTTCGTGTGTGGGGGTGGGTTGGGAGGGAGGGGCCTGTTTGACTTTGCGGAGCTGTGACTTCGAATTCATAGGGTGCGCTATCTCACAACATTGCATAGGCGAGCGTGACAAATTCAGACGGGTAGGACCACTGCAGGGATTATTCCGAGTGATGATCTCCAAATAGTTATGCTACAACAATGAGCTTGAATGCCACAAAAACGTATTGTTAGGATAGGTGGCGCTTCCAGTATTTTTTTTCTTTGGGGATGGAAGGCTGTGGTGAGTAGTTCTCAACCCACTTTGTCGCATCCAGTCTTTTTTGTGGGAAGAAGTTGCCAACCCACTTTGTTTTTTATGAAGAAGCTCGGTCATAGGGGCACAAGTGTGAAATCTCCCTTTTGGGAGGAACATAGTTTCGCGGGCTTCTCCCACCGCTGCTACAGTGCCACATATCTTGACCTACTGCGCGCATGCGATTCATCGCTATCCCCCAGCAAGGAGGAGCTATAAGTCATCAATAGAGACCGGAAAACTATGTAGTATGATACGTCAAAATATGTACATAAATATGTACATAAATGTGTAATGAAAACTGTAAGAATATGTAATAAATATGTAAAATCGGATATAATATGTAATATTAAAATAAGCAAATTTTAAAACACGTTAAACTTATTCAAAATTCCATTTCTCAAAAATGTCCTAATCAAATTTTAAAAATAATACAAACGTTTTAAAAATAATTTGAAGACCTCCAGTTAATGCACATTTTATACGTTACAACTTTCCCGTCAGTAATAAAAGCTTCATCAGGACCGTAGTTTAGCAGCCAGACTAGTCGCAATAGAAGCCCTCATGCGAACTGGCGATTTCTACGACCTACAGCATTCTCATCGATTGATTGATTGATGTTTCCGGGCGCGTCAACTACTTTGGTCGTTAGTCCTGTAAGTGTAGTTCGTGTTTTTTCTCGGGAGGTGGCGATGATTTTTTCCCCACAACCAGGTTTTTTCCAACCAGGTTTTTTTTTTCAACCAGGGGTTTTCCCCTCAACCAAGTATCTTCCACCAGCGGGGCACCGCCCCAGCCAGGACAAGTTGTAAGCTCCCGACCGGTCTCCCGACATGTGTGGTAGTGTAGTACATGTTAGTGTAAGTGTGTGTGTGTGTAAGAGGAGAGGATAGGACATGGAAGAGGAAGGAAAGATCGCGCGCGGTCCGTGGCCCGTTTGTTAGGGTACTGCTCCAGCATTCGCCTGGTGTTGATCGGAGAAACCACGGAAAACTACCGATCAGAGCAGCTGGCCGCTAGAATTCTCCTCCAGACAGCGACTGAATTCGACCTATCTGACAAGCTAATGTCGAAAATCTTGCTGTCGTCGGGACTCGAACCTAGGACCTCCCGGTCAGAGGGACTGCAGTGACATCAGGTTGATGCACTGAGCCATCTCTCCCGGTCATTCTTATCGAATTATTGCTCGTCGGCGATCGTCGAAGTTTCTCAGAAATTAAGATTAAAGGTCACGAAATGCGACGTCAGTAATACTTATCACACTTGACCCGCCGTTACTCGCGCTGTTAGAAAAAATCTAACACTTCTGAATTTGTTTCAATAACATTGACACCTTTCAATACACGGAAACGCTTGAGCAATTCCTTCCCGCATGATTTAACTCTGCATCCGTTCATCGTTTTTATCAGTTCTGCGAAGGGAAGCAATATGAGAAGGTGCTGATTAGCGCGGCGCGTCGTGTTAGATATTTTCTCACGCGCGAGCAATCGCTTTATATTTCGATACGATTATCACATCCACTCTCCTGTTAGTAATACACTGGTTTTTGTGTCTGAATTCTTGCGTGAAGATCAGAAAAGCTTAGCGTCTCACCTTGATCGTGTTTCTTATACCTTAAAAATGAAAATGATCTCGCACTTTCCGTAACTGAGATAACTGATGCAGGCGCGCTGGACGGTTAAAAACGTCTGACCGGGTCTTAATACAGCGCACTTCGAGTCGACAGCACTCAGTAATTACGAAGGAAAATATTATAATTTTTTAAAAATAACTTCTTTTCACAAAAAATATGTAATAAAATTGAAGAAAATTAACATAATAAAAATATTTTGCGAAAATAGCAATATATGTAAAATATGTAATATAGTACTAAATATATAAAAATACGTAAAGAACAAAATTGATATTGTGTTAGAATAGTGATGATTTGCCAAGATTTCAGTTTTGAGAATGGTAAGTAGAAAGGCAAAAAAGATTTAATTACATAAAAATACGGTCTCTAGTCGTCAATGTCATTGCAGCCTTGGCTGAGTGACGTCATTGTCGTTCTCAGAGGAACTGCCTCGCAAAGAAACGATAATTTTGTCCACTCTTGCCTCCGTTGTCATGTCTGTTTTCATACATTCTTCTTCGATTTTCTT
Organism: Acheta domesticus; assembly: GCA_031308135.1. NCBI lineage: Eukaryota > Metazoa > Arthropoda > Insecta > Orthoptera > Gryllidae > Acheta > Acheta domesticus. The sequence continues at coordinate 54,208,063 of JAHLJT010005437.1, forward strand.
AACGAGTTCACAACCCTCCTTCCATTAATTTGGGAAATATTCAGAAAATAATATTCGGCTTACATTTTCTTTAACTCATAGAGGGGTACCGATGCTTTCTTTAGTAACACGATTCTTAATGTAACTCCAAACTAATTCGATGGAATTGACATCGGGATGGTAAGGAGGGAGCTTGATGTTAGGTTATATTACCTGCGAACGGTTCTCCTAGTGTTAGAAACAAATACACACAATATTACGCCTGTGGACTTCACTTGAAATTAGGCCTACGCTAAGACGTCACACTGCTCAGCACTCGAAGACGAAAGGGAGAGGAATGAGGACCAGGGGCGATGCTTCTTCCTATACATATGTTTCTTTTACTGAATTGGGTGTGAACAGGGTGTCCAGGGAGGAAACATCGAAACTTCGAAAATAGGCACATCTATTAGACTTCTAAGCTCAATTCTAAGCATATTTTGTCTAATAAACTGTGTGGATATTCTGAATGGTTGAGCCGCAATGGGCACTCAAAATTTTGTTTGAAAAAATGATTTCCAGGCAAAAATTTGCAACATGGAAGCATAGAAACACTCCATAAACATATAAGCTGTTTATTATTTACAAAAGAAATGAATATATTTGTTCAGAAAGAAAAATTAAGCGAGAAATAAAGCACCCAATTTACACAATTCGGCTGCTATTTTATTTCTCGCTTAATTTTTCTCCTTGCGAGTCAGTTTGTGCATAGACAGCTGAAACTGTATTGATTTGGATAGCTGACACTTTTACTGATGCGCGTTGGACCCAGGAACAACAGCAGCCTGTTCGAGTCTGTCTGTGCGTTCAGACTCGCCTCCCCTCGACCGGTCCCACCGGCTGGGGCGCAGAGCGAGTGAGAGAGCGATATTTTCAGGGGAAGTGAACAGTTGATTGATGTTTCCGGGCGCGTCGACTACTTTGGTCATTAGTCCCGTAAGTGTAGTGCGTGTTTTTTCTCGGGCGGTGGCGATGATTTTTTCTCCGAGAGCGAGGCGAGATCTGGCGTCGACTATCGGGGTTTCCCCTCAACCAGGTATATCCCACCAGCGGGGCACCGCCCCAGCCGGGACAAGCTGTAAGCTCCCGACCGGTCTCCCGACATGTGTGGTAGTGTAGTGCATGTTAGTGTAAGTGTGTGTGTAAGAGGAGAGGATAGGACAAGGAAGAGGAAGGAAAGATCGCGCGCGGTCCGTGGCCCGTTTGTTAGGGTACTGCTCCGGCATTCGCCTGGTGTTGATCGGAGAAACCACGGAAAACTACCGATCAGAGCAGACCGGTCGCTCCAGACAGCGACTGAATTCGACCTGTCTGACAAGCTAGTGTCGAAAATCTTGCCGCCGTCGGGACTCGAACCTAGGACCTCCCGGTCAGAGGGACTGCAGTGACATCAGGTTGATGCACTGAGCCATCTCTCCCGGTGTGAGCGGTTGATGGTGGGAGTCACTCCTCCTCGCCCCTGCGCATTCGGAGGGAGAATTGTATCTTGTCCCATTATAGTAAAATGTTCCTTTCTCTTAACATTCTGCTAATCCCAGATATGAGGCTGTGTTGCGTGTTTCCTCGCAAATGGGTCATACATCACTGAGGGTTGATCCTCGCTACTTAGTATTGGTTTCCATTGACCAATCCCCATGAATCAGCCTTGTCTAGTAACCTGTAAATTAACTTCATGTCTTATGCATAGCGTAATGTTGTGTTTGACATCTCATTTGTAGTGTGGCACGTGGCAAAGCTTCTAAAATTATATCATGTTAATATATATATATCTCAAACTTTGTTACTAGGGACACCTTAATTTAAATTATGTTGAAATCAGAACTATTTTTCCCTTTTTGCAGGTGAGACACGAGACTCTGAAGATAGAAGTTTTGGAATACTGGCGTGATCATTGGTGATGTATAAATACAATAACGTATGTATTGAAACATGCAGTTCACGATTGTTCAGTGGACTAAGTAAATGTTTTATGTGTATAACGTTCGTTTTAATATGTGCACAGCTAATATTCAGTGATTGACTTGGAAACAAATCACTGCCTTTATGCACAAATTTGTGTTGTAAAGTAATGTTTGTGATAGGAGAGTTTTAAAGTAAAGCAGAGAGAGACAGACAGAGACAAAGACAGACAGACACAGTGACAGACAGCGACAAACAGCGATAGATAGACAGAGACAGACAGCAATAGAGACAGTCAGAGACAGACAGAGAGAGCGAGAGGGAGCGAGTGTGTAATGGCAGTAATAATGACAAAATGGCAGTACTGAGTTATCGTGGGCTTCATTAAATATGTGCCAACAGCATAGGTACATTTCTTAAAATTGTTACTATTGGTATGCTTCTTACTTCCTCTGTACCGGGGATGTCGAACTTGCAAGGACTGGAGGGCCACGATTAAAATCGTTAGTATTGTTGAGAGCCATGTTTTCATTACTTGGGCAATCCACCCCTGACTTCCCCGTATTGCTGATTTGGGCAGATAGCCAGGGTGCTCTAAAACGAGGAGTGGGGGAAGGAGATGGGACCATTCGTGATATCAGGCTGTACCATGCGTAATGCTATGAATCACATTGAGATGATGTCGAATTTCTGAATTTACTCGAAAACATTTCTTAAATATAAACTTTTTTATTTCAAAGTTTTATTTTTATTTTAAAGAGTGTTGACCCTGTCTGGGAGCGTGCACTAGGCGCGTAATAATTCGGCGTCTTTCTCCAACTACAAAATTGAAGATAGAGATTTTTTCTTCAAATAAAATGTGTTCTCCAAAGTGAGTTCTTTGTTTAAGGTCATGTAAATGTTTTTCATAATTTTAGTAGTTTTTGTGCAATATTGCATGCAATTTTAAAAAATTACAAAAACAAGATTTTCTCAAAAACGGCTCCGAATTTTTTCTTTAAACTTTTGGTAGGGATAGTGCTAAATGTACTCTATCAGATGACATAAAAGCCATACTGCTCTAGAGGTTGGTTTTTTCAATAATTACAAAAATGTAAATTTTTTTACATGTTTCTCACGTCGATAGTATTTACATTAGCGACGATTTTTTCACATTATATTTGCGAGTACATGAGCATTAAATAATGTCAAGTAAAGTTTATCGAAAACACAACCGTTTTCTGTGAAAAGTAGCTCAAAATTTCGCATTTTCAGAAACGCTCAAACGCCATTTTCTCATATATGGCTGCAATTTTTTCTCGAAACTTTTGTAACGCAGAGTGCTAATTACACTTTTTAGTATTGCGTAAAGTTTATTTTGAGTTATTTTTTTGTTTTTTGAAAAATTACATAATTGTAATTTTTTTAAAGATCTCTACATAATTAATATGCACATTGCCAGCAATTTGTAAACATTATTATATTTGTGGGTGTATGTGCTTCAAATAACTTCATATAAAGTATTTTGAAAACTCAAACATTTTCTGTGAAAATGAGCTTTAAATTTCGCATTTTTAGTAGTGCTTAAACATCATTTTCTCTTAAACGGCACTTAATGTTTAAAAGAAAATTTCCATTTACGGCTAGGTTTTTGTGTTCTTTGATATTCTACAATTAATGTTTCCGTTCTACCAATAGGAAACCGAAAAATTAAGAAAATGGCAAAAAATGTACTTTTGGCGGTGATAGATGACAGCTGGCAAGAAAGAGTTTGTGGCAATTCCGAATAGCTAGCGAAGACCCAAGGAAATAGAAAACTAAGACCGTAAAGTGTATGTCATTCTGTAGTACCACTAGTTGGAAATTATTGCGCGGATTTTGGGGGAAAATACTAAGGCTAAGACGCCTCGTTTGGTATGTATGTTCTGCGCAGTTAATTAGTGTCCAATATTGTTATGGATAATTGAATTACACGCACGAACGGTGCCAAATTTGAATCATTTTTTGCCGCCCATGTGCCAACAACTACAAGTATCTCATCTCCATTATCACCATCATCACCATTGCTTCACAGCCACTACCGCTCTTCCACACCATTAGCACCATTGCATCCCAATTACTTCCACCTTTTCTTCATTATAGAACCATAATCTCAAAAGCACCATAACCTCTAGAGCCCCAAAACCTCTACCGACACCACTAACCCCTCTAAATTAACCTAGGGTTGGAAACCTCACGGTGCGATTTTCGACACTAGATAATAGCTAGATGGAATTCACCCGATGTCTCAAGGAGAATTATAGCGACCAGTTGCTCTGATCGGTAGTTTTCCGCGGTTTTCTCCATCAGTACCAGGCAAATGCTGGAGCAGTACCGTAATTCACGGGATATAGACGGCGCGCGATCGTTTATTTCCCTTGCTTGTCCTATTCTTACTTACACAATAACATGCACTACACTACCACACTTGCACCGGGAGAGATGACCCAGTGCATCAGCCTCATGTCACTGCGGTCCCTCTGACCGGGAGGTCCTAGGTTCGAGGCCCGACACTACCTGTCAGCTAGGTCGAATTCAGTCGCTGTCTGGAGGAGAATTCTAGCGGCCGGCTGCTCTGATCGGTAGTTTTCCGTGGTTTCTTCGATCAACACCAGGCGAATGCCGGAGCAGTACCCTATCAAACAGGCCACGGACCACGCGTGATCTTTCCTTCCTCTTTCTTGTCCTCTCCTCATTCACACACACTTACACTAACATGCACTACACTACCACACATACCGGGAGACCGGTCGGGAGCTTACAGCTTGTCCCGCTTGTGGGAGATACCTCGTTGACGGGAAAACCCCGCTAGTCGACGGTAGGTCGGCGCCAGATCTCGCCATCCAGCAGGAAAAAGATCATCGTCATCTCCCGAGAAAAACACACGCACTACACGTATGGGACTAATGACCTCGGTAGTTGACGCGCCCGGAAATACGAATCAATCAATCAAACCACTCATGCCGGGAGACCGTTTGGGGTCTTAGAGCTTGTCCTGGCTCGGACGGTGACAGGCTGAGGGCAGTTACCTGGAGAGGGAAAACCTTATAAACCAACGTGTATGATGGAGCCGGATGTGACATTCCAGCGTGGGAGGATCATCGCCACCTCCCGCGATAAAACATTCACTACACTAAAAGGACTACGACTACTACAGTTGACGCGCTCGAACACCAATGAAACTATTACTCAAGCACCAAACGTACCAATCCTCATTACCAGCACATCACCACTACCCAACCCATTCCAACACTATCACCACCAGCGCCTATGAGCAGATCCCGGGCCCATCCCCTCCTTACAGCCTAACCCAATAATGTATTGGACCTTCAGTATAGCGAGAAGATATCTTGGAACTTCAGTGTAACCCCATCTCCCTCCATACAGCCTAACCTCATCATCTATTGGACTTTCAGCATAGCGGGAAGATATCTTGAACTTTGAGTATAGCCCCCATCCCTCTCCGTACAGCCTAACCCCATCATCTAACGGGCCTTCAGTATAGCGGGAAGATATCTTTGACCTTCAGTACAGCCTCATCCCCCTCCGTACAGTCTAACCCAATCATCTATTTGACCCTTCAGTATGGCGGGAAGATATCTTGGACCTTCAGTACTGCCCCATCCCCCTCCGTCCAGCCTAACGCCATCAGCTATTAGATCTTCAGTACAGCAGGAAGATATCTTGGACCTTCAGTACATCCCCATCCCCCTCCGTGCAGCCCAACCCCATCATCTATTGGACCTTCAGTATAGCGAGAAGATATCTTGGACCTTCAGTACATCCCCATCCCCCTCCGTGCAGCCCAACCCCATCATCTATTGGACCTTCAGTATAGCGAGAAGATATCTTGGACCTTCAGTACATCCCCATCCCCCTCCGTGCAGCCCAACCCCATCATCTATTGCACCTTCAGTATGGTGAGGAGATATCTTGGACCTTCAGTATAGCCCGAGCGGCCGTAATAAATCGCTGGCGACGTCGCGCGAACAAGCAGCGCCCCTCGCGGACGGCGACGGCAAACTAAGACGGCCCCGCCCTCTCCGCACGGTGAAAAATGCATCGCGAGGCCGCGTCAAAGGCGCGCTGCGCGGGTGAGGGATCGCGTGCGATTGTTTCCCAAATCCTCCCCGGAGTCCGGCGCGCGCCGTCGTTTGTCACACGCGTCGCGTCCAGAGGGCCTTGCCTCCCCCCACCCCCACCCTCGCGCCCGAAAGGAAGACCGCTCTCACGCGCTGTGGGTCCGCGGGCGGACGTAGTGCTGTAGTGCGAATTGTAACTTTGCCCCTCAAGGCTCGCCGTCACGATGGAATATGTCACGGTATTTCGCGTCTTTCTCAGTTTTCCGTGGTTTCTCCGATCAACACCAGGCGAGGGCCGGAGCAGTACCCTAATAAACGAGCCACGGATCGCGCGCGATCACTCCTTCCTATTCCTTGTCCTATCCTCTCCTCTTACACACACACACACACACACACTAACATGCACTACACTACCACACATGCCGAGAGACCGGTCGGGAGGTTACAACATGTCCCGGCTGGGGTGGTGCCCCGTTGGTGGGAGATACCTGGTTGAGGGGAAAATCCCGCTAGCCCACAGTAGGTCGGCGCCAGATCTCGCCATCCAGCGAGGAAAAGATCACCGCCACCTTCCGAGGAAAACACGCACTAGTCTTAAGGGACTAATGACCAAAGTAGTTGACGCGCCCGGAAGCAGGAATCAATCGCGTCTTTCTCAGTCGTTCTGCTAGATATCGCATGTTCGCGACCGTATCAAGCAGTGCTTGCGGATCATGCGACGTTTAGCGGTGCGACCGAGAAAGACACGAAATGCAGGGTGATATTCCATCGCGGCCATTGGGGGTTTGAGGGGCAGAGTTACAAAAATTGCGCTATACTGATCCGAGATGCTGCCTGGAAATGACCTGCCTAGGGCATCAGCTGATGTCAATGCAGTGCCTCTGACCTGAGATACTAGGGTTCCAGTTTCGACGGTGACAGGGTTGTCAGTTACGTAGAATTCAACCGCTGTCTGGAGGAGAATTCTAACGGCCGGCTGCTCTGATCAGTAGTTTTCCGTGTTTCTTTTCCTATTGATACCAGGTGAATGCTGGAACAGAACCGTATCAAGCGTGCCACGGACCGCGCTATCTTTCCTTCTCCTTCTTTGTCCTATCCGCACCCCTTACTGACACACCTTACACCTTATCCTCCCCCTTATTAGATATCATCATCTAGTCGAGGAAGCTCACCGCCACCTCCCGCAACTGCACTACACTATGGGACTAATGACCTTAGCCGTTGTCGTGCTCGGAAACATCAATTAATCCGAGATGCTTAATGATTTCGTTGGAGAAAAGTATGGTAACGATATCTAAGTGGCTCTACTTTGTTAACTTCATGATAGTCCTCTCTAACTTTGCTACTTTTAATTGGGACCACGCACATTCAAATGGCAAATAATCACAAAAATTGCAATAATCATAATCAAAACAAATTGGGCAAATTCGGACAATCAAGTTGTCAATCCTAACCGAATTGGGAGAAAACAAAAAATGAGACCTAAAGCGATTAAATTGAACTCAATCACAACTTGATAGCTATCGCAATGAATTTAAGACCGATCCCAAACAAATTGAAACCAATCACAATCAAAGTGAGAAAGATCGCAAGCCCATTGAAACCGATCACAATCAAATCGAGACCAATCATAAGTCGAGAATGATCACAATCAATCAAAACCGATCACAATTAAGTCTAGACCAGTCACAAACAAATTGAGACCAGTCACAAACAAATTGAGACCAGTCACAAACAAATTGAGACCAAACACAAACAAATTGAGACCAATTGCAAGCAATTGATATCAATCATAAACAAATTGAGACCAAATACAAACAAATCGACGTCAATCACAAAGAAGTAAGACCAATCAAATCGAGAAAAAAATGCTATTAGATTGTCGCCAGTCACAACCAAACTGAGAAAAAATTACTTTCACTTTGAGAACAAACTCTTTCAAATTAGAATCGCACACTTTGTCTCACTGAATTTGAAAAAAAAAATAGATAAAGAAAACCACTCAGTAATTTGTGTGTAATGAAATACATTTTCATCTCATAGCATGGAAATAATATGGCATGGAATGGCAATATAAATGCCATAGAAAAATGTTGATAAAGATCAAGGAAAAGCACACAAAGTATGAGAAGGCGTCTAAAAATGTAATTTTCTTCCTTGTGTGTTGAAAATAAAAATAATGTCGCAGTAATTTCTTTCATTCTAATAATTGGATCATGTCTGTTTTTTTCCCTCACGTTAAGAACATACCACGCCTCTAAAACTGAATGCTTTGATGATGCACCCTTTGCTGTCTTGTTGCTAATAAAACTAATTCTGCTGTATTTCATGACCATCTGTAGACGATTCCATTTGCGTGGTTTACGGGTATTGGTAAAAATAATATTTGTGAGTTAAGTAATGAAGTAAGAAGTGAAGTGAAATGAAGTGCAGTGAAGTGATTTTCTTTCCTTTTGTTTATTTCGCTAATCTAAAGCGTCTTTTATAGGCTATTCTGGCAATAGTTGGTATTTATTGATTTATGTTAACGAGTGTTTTACGTGTTAGAAATGTAAACATTATTATAAGTATTGTATATTATTATGTTGTAGGTAAAAAAGTTTATCCATATTTGTCTGAATATGATTGTGAGTGAATACGTGCAGGATGGTGTGTATGCGAGTGTTCCTATGTCTTTGTATGATACGTATGTAAGCTTGTATGTTTGTATGTATGAATGTTGCTGTAATATGTAAGTTTATTTACTTAAATGTTAGTATATATGTAGTTTCATTAGTTGTATATGTATGTAAATGCATTTGCTTGTTCTAAGTAATGACGAAGATAATTTGTTTTTTATATTGTTTTTATTGTTAATTGCTTTATAATTGTAAATGTACTTTTATGTTGCTGTATTGTGCCACCGGGCAACATCAGTCCAATTGTAGAATAAACCTTATATCTATAAAAAAAAGTAATACAATGCGAGGAACCAGCGTCTATCCACTCTTTTGCGCTTCGTTTGGTGAGTTCGACCCACTGTGGCAAGTGGCGCGTCCTAGTTTCTCTTCCCAGAACCGCTGATTCAATATTGTAGCGACGTCCCCAGCATTATCCTCCGGATGTGCCTTGCTCGAGGTCCTAGAAGATTCTGTTGAGACCGCAGACCAGTCGGGAGTTTTTCGCGAAGATTTAGGAACTTCTTTTATGGGGATTATATCCAGCTGAAGAAGGTTTTTACTAACCATGAAATGTTCAGGGCAAAATTCTTGTAATGAAATGACATCAGGTCTGTGTTTTCTCTCCACTATCTATTAAAATCAAAATGAACGTAATTATCATTATAACTAATTACTCTTAGATGGCTCATCATTTTTTAATGATTTTCATCCATAAGTATCATGGCCTAACTCATGACTTTTTTATTAGTTTTATGCAGGATTGCAAAAAAAATTTTAAAAAAATTCAATAAAATCGATTTTTTCATTTAAATCAGATTTTTTATTGAAATCAAATTAGTTTTAAGTATAATTAGCATATAACAAACATTGCATTTCGTATTTTTAAGAACGAATAAATAGATCAGAGTTGAGCAAATAGAGCTCCCAGAGCTCGAGTTTAATGACCCCTCATTAAGTGACAGTTCTATAATGGATTTTTAATGAAAGAAATTAAAAACAAACGAAAAAAACTGCCGGCGTTGAACGCATATTTTCTACTTTTGGTTTCGTCCAATCGAAGATCAGAAATAAGTTGGGCACCGAAAAAGCTGCAAAGCTTGTATTTTGATATAAAAAATTGAATTAGAAAGTAATATTTTAAGTTTGAATGTCCAAGTCACTTGCTCCAAAGCCAAAACTGAATAAATGTGATACTGATTACATATTAAGAGTTAATGTTATATCGATACAAGTGTTATAGTAAGCGAAAAAGTATGATAAAAGATTATAACTAATTATATGTAATATTTTCTTTTAATATCAAAAATTTAATCAATAAACGTTTTCTGTGATTTAAATCGTGATTTTTTTACTTGATTTAAATCAATGATTAAAATCAGACGATTTAAATCGTTGCAACCCTAGTTTTATGGTAGTTTTAGTTTACCAAAGTGCTATGATACTAGAATAAGAGTCTACTCAAGCCTCATCTTTTATGGATCTATATCAGACAAACAAATTCCATCACTGTATTCTCCTCAATTTTAAGAACAAATGTTTCTGATATCATTTTGCTGAGTGTTGGTTTTTTCTATACAGAAGTATCTTGACGATTTCTCTCCTTCTGAAACCTTTAGAAAGTTGTGGTTACAGAGAGTCGAAGTTCTGAGGATACTTCTAAAATTGCCGAAGAAAAAATAACTTTTTCCCATAGAATACAAGAAAAACGCAAATTTGTCAATTGATGAAATTGGGGTGCAAATTAGATTGACTTTTATCACGTGTGAGCCTACGGTCACGGCGGGTCATTAGGACCTTAGCCCACAACTGCCACAAGCCAGAATTGCAATGCACTCGCTGTTCATAATTGACACTAAAGACCTCCCGTGATTACAACAGCACTTTGAGTATGGTAAATGCTCATTAAGCTCCGATGATATGAAGGATGTGAGAAATAGACAACTATTCAAAAACGCATTCTATGCTTCTGGGGCCAAAATGGTGATGGAATTATTTTTTGCTAATACACAAGGATCTTGTTGTAGTAACTTTTTTTCACATAAATAAATGACTTTACACTGAACAAGTCCTCAGATTTAAATATACAATGACAACAACAAAACACAAAAACGGTTACAGAAGATTATTTTTGAAATGAAGATTGAAAGAAACAAATCGTTTATGAACATTTCTTTCAAGAATATGTAGATCCAACACCTTCTGTTTTTAAACCGCTAATGACATAAACAATTTCATATTCATGTTGCTGGAGCAAGTAAAAGAGAAGAGGGCGGATGCAGATAGAGTGCAATAAAATTGTAGCGAGTATGTGGTAACCTTTGAATGAGGTGGTTCCTATTCCTTGAAGGAGGTTCGGAGTTGCATATTCGTGCCATCTGGCTTAAGAAATGCTCTCGTCTGTGTATACAGCGGCCATCCCTTCGCGATGTACTGTTTGCTTACTCTGCTGTTTCTTGATCGTCTCAGGATTCCGTCGACCGCACAGTGGACTGCTTCGTTCAAAAATCTGGACGAATAGCAGTCTCAGTAGAGAAGTTTCGTATTTCGTGGTTTCGTTTTTCATAGTTTTGTGTTTCATGGTCTGTAATCCGATATTTCGTATATTTGTAGTTGGTTCTTTCTTGGTTCGTAGTTTCGTACTTCGTAGTTTTGTAATTCATAGTTTTGTAATTCGTAGTTTCCTGGTTCGTAGTTTCGTATTTCAAAGTTTTGTAGTTCGTAGTTTCGTTTTTTGTAGTGAGTGATTTGGTACTTCCTACTTAGTTAGGTTAGATTTTTCGTGGTTCGTAATTTGGTGGTTCGTCGTTTTGTAGTTCATAGTTTCATTTTTCATAATCCGTAGTTTGGGAGTTCGTAGTTTCTGATTCGTAGTTTCGTAGTTCCTAGCTTCGTAGTTAGTAGTTTTGTAGCTTCGTAATTAGTGTACATGTATCTTCTAGAGACTGCTTCTACGCCGTTCCCTCACGTCTGGTTTGGTAAAGATTAGAGTTAGAATAAAATTGGTTCAAGAAGTTGTGGTTTCTAAATTAACGAAAAAATCGGATACTGAAGAAAGAGAACTCAGAAAAATAGCATTAAAACAATTTAAAAATTGGGATTCACTAAATACAGGATTTGATAAATTTAGGCTCCATTAAATTTAGGATTCATGAACGAGAGGATTCGCGTGAGGTTAGAATATTCTCGAAAAGTAAGGAAATGTGGAATTTCAGGAAACCTTAATTTTTGCCAAAATTTAGTTTTGGCCAACATTTGAGATTGGCAAAAATTTAAATTCGCAGGAATTTATGATTTCCAAGAATTTTGAATTCGTCGAATTTCGGATTATATTTTGAGAACATTTAAGATTTTAGAAATAAAGGGACTCAAAGAATCCTTCATTCTAACTAACTTTATTTTTCATTTGTGGGAAAGCTTCAATTTCATTACAGACAACACACATATAACAGTCTAATATCATTCATAGAACTCTATTCATTTCATTGTTGCAACGTTTCGAGAAGAACATTTTCCTCATATTCAAGCTGTATAAACATTTAATATTAACATTACAATAGAAACGTTATACAGTAATAAATGGTTAAAACATCTCTTTGAAGACTATATATATATATATATATATATATATATATATATATATATATATATTACATATACAGGAGATAATACAACATATATCCAATATTCTAACTTCCACTCACCCTCAATCTCTTGGTAATCATTTAACGAGAATCATTCGTAAACTGGTCAAATATCCCTATAAGACATTAAAAACCTTGAAAAATTCTAGATACTACAATTCATCTACAAATTCAGTTCATCATAAAACATAAAATGTACAACATATATCATTCCTCACCTTAATATTTCACGATCGACAACCACGTACATTATTATTAGAACAGACGTACTAATTTTTGAAACTTAATCCATTTACATATATGACATCCATTTACAAACGATACATTCACTTATTGCAACTTTGCTAACCCAAAGTACAAATGTCACTATATATCAAAAACATAGTGAACTCGGTAAACACTAGCTTATAGCTCAACAGCTACGTTTATTTTCATTTGTCTTTAATTTTTGGGCAAATTTTACGGCAGGCGTCATTCCGGCTGCGTGCTAAGAGGAGATATCAGCGCTGGATGTCTCTGGCGTCCTGGTTCTGGTCTGCGTGTACAAGCAATGTGCGCACGTGTGAGTGCATAACATCAAAAGCAGATTATGTAGGCCACGAGAAATTTTTTTGGTTTAAAAAAGTTGAGGGTTCGATAAAAAAAAAATGGGTTTCAGGAAGTTGTAGTTTTGAGATAGTCAGAAGAAAACCGGATTAGAGAGAATTAGGACTCTAGAAACATTCGCATTAAAACAAAATAGAATTAAAGAGAATTCAGGGTTTGGTATAATTTAGGAATTGGTGTAACATTGGTTTCGATGCAATTTCTGACCTGGCTGAGGTGTTCAGAAAATTTAAAATTCATTGCATATTAAGGACGTTTCCCAGGATTTCGGATTTGCCAGGATTTAGGATGTACTAGGAATATGATTTACTAGGAATTTGGATTTGCTAAGATTCAGGATTCACTATAATTACGCGAGAATTTAGAATGCAATACGCTTAAAATTCTCGAAAATTTAGGATTCGTGAAAATTTGGAATCCGCAAAAATATAGGATTCGCAAGAATATTTATATTCGCGAGAATTTTTATATTCGCGATAATTTTGGATTCGTGAGAATTTTGGATTTGGTGAGTTTGGAAATGAGAAAAATTTGGGATTCATGGAAATTTTAAATTAGGAGCATTAGGGACTCATGTAATTTGGTATTCGAAAGAATTTTACTTCGAGAAAATTTTGAATTCGAGGGCATTTTCTAATCGGAGAAATTTGGAATTGTGGTAGGGATCGCGAAAATAAAATTCCATACATCCCATTCGGCATTCGTATATAATATTATTCGTATATTCATAAGGCATTCGTAGTATTGGTCTCACCTTTGATTTTCTCTTCCTTCTCGTCTCTTCTTCCTGCCCCGCGTCGCCTAGCCAATCTTGTATTTTTCCTCCGCAATCGTTATTAACTCATGACAATATTACAAGCCTTTATCCTGCATTGAATACGTAGCACGAGTGATTCTCCTTGAACGTAGCCATTTTGTCATCACGTCATTGCCTTTGATCTCCCTTGGACAGGGGCTTGGTTCCGTCAGTATCCGGGGGTTCACAGTCCGTCACACATCCAGGGGCCCTCGGTGTCTGGCGCTGATTAACCTCCGTCACATCACAGGGACTCGTTGAGTAGTTAGGCTAACAGGGAGTAATTCTACTTGAACGCAGCCATTTTGTCACCCTGTCATTGCTTTTTATCTCCATCGGCGCGTTAGTGTTCCAGGTTCCCAGAGTCACTCATCGAGAAAACCTCGGTGTCTCGGACTGCATAACTTCCGTTACACTGTCAGAAATGTCTGCATTACTTTGATGTAGATGTACATTAAAGTAAATGTGATGAACGCACTTTAAAGTTAATGTACACCAGTACATGAGGACGAAAGAGTCAAAGCATTGGTCATATTTGGAATGAATGAATTAATGAATGATTTTGATAAACTAGTAATTACGAAAATACAAATATATGAATGATGATGAGGCATAAAGAGAGGAGGGGCAGGAAACGGGGGAACCTCTCCATTAAACGTACATTGATTTTAATTTAAACATTAAATTTAATGTGAAAATACATGAAGCTCTTTTTAATGTAAAAGGTACATTAAGTTTCATGTACATTAATACATTGATTTTTTATTAAATTTAATGACATTTCTGACTGTTCTTCACGATGGTTAAACCTGGTTGAACAGTTCGGTTAATTTTGAACATTTCTCCTTGAACGTAGCTAGGCATTTCGCCATCACATCATTCACTTTATCTCTATCGGCCGGGGACTCGGCGGTGTCAGTGTCTGTGCCTCGAACAGCTTAGCCTTCGCACCTTCACGGAGCGTGGTTAACCCTTCTGCTACGGAGGGGGGTAACCAAGTGAGTTCCACCAAGCACATTTTATTGTTTTTTATCATCTTATAATTTTCTTACATTTTTGATATGTGTAGTTGTTTTTTTTACCTATTTATCTAAACTATCTTGTTGGAAAAACCGGTTTTTTTGGCTTGTAGTCATTTCACGGCTTAAATTTATAGCCGGGGTAACCAACTTACCCCTGTTGTATTGGACGTTCGGGATTTAATAACGTGGTTTGAGGTTATGTTATGAGCGGGAGATGGGAGGTGGTAGGTGGTGATGTGGGCATTCCTACGAAGTGTTATTGAGTACTGGTGCGTTAGTATGTTCAAGAATTACAGTCTTGAAAGTTTTCAAAAGTTATTAATTATTGTGAAGAAGATCGTGAAGTGTAGGTTGTTTTGTGAGGGTGATGAAGAAAATGTATAGGTTATGGATAAAGTTGACGAAATTATTTGTGTTGAAGACGAGGAAAACGTCAATGATGACCTATACATCAGTTCAGAAGAGTATCAACTGAAAGAGACAATACGAATTGTACAATGTTTTCTAAAAGGGCATCATTTGGCATTCGAGACCTCTTCGTTGTGGACGAAGTCCTGCATGTAAAATATATTGTTAAAATCCCTGAATATTTTATTAATACAACAAAATAATGTTTAATCTGCATAACCAGAACAATATTACACATTTACGGTAAAAATATTAAAACTACATTGAATTTTCCCTGGGGTAACTTCGTTACCTTTCTCATATTCGACGTGTGCAAAATACCTCGGTAGTCAAAGGGTTAACCCTCCGGTGGGCATATAGCGGTACTCAGTGCCGCATTCTTACATTTTTGTTTATTTTGTGTAAATAATTGGTGTCGCACTATTGAGATCTTAGTTATTCTTTGTTCATTATATTTTCAACCGGATGACATTCAAATCACGATTTTAGGCACTGACGATCGACCGTTATTCATTAGTAATACGAACTCCGCAACGGTTGCGGCACTCCGTACCGCACGCGCTTTGTCAATGAAATTATAATTATTCCGTATTTTATCCATTCGATTTCTTACAGTTGTTTTGTTATTAAGCTATATGACACAGATTTTGGATTACTAACTACTAATGCAAATTTAAAGCTTTGTTTGCGAAGAAACGTTAGAAGGCACGTTTGCACCGTATTCATTCCCCGACATGTAACATGTACCAAGACACGGAGCGAGTGATGGATCAGACTCTTCATAATATTGTTATTTCGTTTGGTATTTAGTTATTTATTATGAAATAAAATGTATAAGAACATAAATAAAGAATATTTCCTTCACATTCAATAACAAAAGTAATAACTATTGACGCGAAAAACGAAGATCAAAAATGCGGTACGGAATGCCGCACAGGCCTGCTGGTGGGAAATGATGGGACGCGCCCACCGGAGGGCGCGTCCCATCATCGTCCCATCATTATACTTGGGTTTTTCTTTCTCGGCGCACGGGGGTACGTCATCAAAATGGAATATCTCACGGTAATTCGCGTCGTTTTCCGTTGTGCCGCCAGGAATCGCATGATCGCCAGAACTGCTCGATACAGTCGCGATCATGCGCCTCCTACCGGCGCAACCGAAAACGACGCGAAATACCGTGAGATATTCCATTTTATTGGCACACCCCCGTGCGCCAAGAAAGAAAAACCAAAATACAGTAATCCCTCGACATCCGCGGATTCGCTATTCGCGAGTTCCGAACATTAGCGATTAGAGAAATGCTACCGGTTTTAACATTCGCGACTTCAACATTCGCGAGTGCGTCTTTCAGTCGTACATTTTCTTTTGAGCAAGCACATTTCATTTCCTTAATCAGCGTCATCTGGGAACCGAACTGGAAAACTTGACGGACCTGGACTGAACCGGAGCTCAAAGTATCACGTTCTACAAAAATCTCAAATTTGGAATGTCAATTCACATTAATATAAAAACAAACTTGTAAATAATTAAATTCAGTTCCGTCAAGTTGGAGGTAAGAGTATTGGTCACACGAACAGAAATGTCATTTAGGATCTGTGAATTGCTCATTGCAATGATTTCACTGAAGAGTAGCTTCGGGAAATAATCAGCAAAGAAAACCCCCTCGAACGTAGTGGTGAACTAACGGAAACGAAACTACGTGCTGGAGAGAAATAAAAGCAGCGGCTCTTCCACATGCGGATATTAGAATGTGGAGGATGATGAAACAAAAAGTAACCAAATTCTACATTAAATCATTTTCAACTTTGAAATAAGTTTTAAATATTGTTTTATTTCTTCTCTTTGGAATATTAATTGTGAATTTTGTTTTTACTAGTGCCTATTCAGTTCTACTGCAATTGTCTGTCATTTCTTCTTTCTTTTTTTAAACAGTTTTTCGATATCCAGGAACCTAACCCAAGTTTTTTCATTAAAAGATAGACTCAACATTCGCGGATTTGACATTTGCGATGTTTTTCGGGAACCTAACCCTCGCGAATGCTGAGGAACTACTGTATCAGCAGTTCGACTACCGCCGCCGGGTCACCGTGCGGAGTGGGTGGTGGTGAATCAGCGCTGCTGAGCTCCTCCTCCTCCTCCTCTCTCGTGCGTACGCGCGGATGCGTGCGCGGGCGAGTGACGCGGGAGAGCGCGTGACCCCAGAGGCGGATTAGGCCACCGCCCGCGTCGGCGCGCGCGCGCACGCGTGCCACACCACCGCAGCCGCAGCCTCACCTCGCCCCGCCACGTCATGCCACGCCTCGCCTCGCGGGCAAAGCGGAGGTGGTGGCGGCGGCGGGGGAAGAGCGGGCGTTGTATAGTGATGCGATTAGCACACCTCCCCGCCTGTTTTTTCTCTCTTCCCTTGGCAGCGCGGAAGCGCCTGGTTGCACTTTCGTTGCCACACACCGACACACTCTAGTGGCCGGCGTGTGAGCCTAGGAAACTATTAGGCCCAGCATACACGTTCCGGTATGTCGGCGAGGTTTGTCACGTCAAACTGCACAGGCGTAGAAACCTGCGCAGGCGACTGGAGAAGAATCGAAATTCAATTCTTTCTGCCCTTCGAGCGTTGCAAGAAACCCCACAGTAGCTATCAGTCTCTCTTGGTTAGGAATATAAGTTTTATTTTTCTTTTGCAATAGAGGAGTTACTAGTGTCAATAGCTTTTGGTGGACTTTTTCATTCATCCGCAAATAGTTATGGTAATCTGTAAAGCGGATGAAGTGTCGGGGGAAGAGCGGGCGTTGTAGTGTGATGCGATTAGCACACCTCCCCGCCTGGTTTTTCTCTCTTCCCTTGGCAGCGCGGTAGCGCCTGGTTGCACTCTGGTTGCGCACACCGACGCACTCTAGTTGCCGGCGTGTGAGCCTAGGAAACTATTAGGCCCAGCATACACGTTCCGGGATGTCGGTGAGGTTTGGCACGTCAAACTGCACAGGCGTAGAAACCTGCGCAGGCGACTGGAGAAGAATCGAAATTCAATTCTTTCTGCCATTCGAGCGTTGCAAGAAACCTCACAGTAACTATCAGTCTCTCTTGGTTAGGAATATAAGTTCTACTTTTCTTTTGCAATAGAGAAATTACAAGTGTCAGTAGTTTTTGGTAAACGTCTTCATTCATCGTAAACAATTACGGTAATCCGTAGGATCTTTTTTTTAACTCTCTTAGTAATCATGTATGAGTGTATTCATTTCTCTACATAAGCCAATCTTTACATCAGGCTTTGCGTTTTCGCTTCTTTTTACACTTCATGGCCACTAACAAACGGCACGAGCGATCGCGCTGTCTTTTTGTTTGCTCCCCATCACTCGACTGTCTTAAAATATTCCGTTTTACCGTAGCGTGTGTGTGTTGTAGCCTGCACAGGTATACCCTTCCGGTGTACCGGTGCAAGTTTACCTGTGCAGGTATACGGTAAAGTGTGTGCCGGGCCTTAGAGTAATATCAGAGTGGGAGAGGTGACCAGAAAGGGTGACTTTTCCCAGACCCGGACGTAATTGGGATGCCGAAATGTGTTTTTCATTCAAAATAAACCAAATAGTTATTTATGGTACGAGTGGTACAAGTGTCACTTTATTTTGCGAGAGGGAAAGGTTGCGACTAGAAGCCATACACCAAGTGGCGTAATCCTACGAGCAAAACAAGATTAATTTCACCACGTGTAACATACATAATTTAATGGTTTACTAGTGCATTGCTGTGTGTTTACGGACCTGAAACAAAACACGTAATGTATACTTAAAACCCTTGCGGGCCTTTTTGATTCTTTGTGCCCTCGGGCCTTTTGAATACTTTGAATACGGTCTCGCTCTAATACCAACACAACACATACAACATATTTATGAATTGGATTTTTTAAAGTTAAGATGTAAGCAAATATAATACTTAAATGGCGTAATGCTGAAATAAGTAAAATAACTCGCTAAACCTTGTTTTGCTTAATTTATTTGAAAATTGCAATTTTGGAATATTCTCGTGAATTTATAATTGCCATCAGTCACTCACATAACACTGTTACGTATCACCTTTTTAAGAGATATATTAATAGTCTTCTTGAGTAGTAGTAATAAGATATATAAGGCACATCGGATAATGTCCTCGAAAAGTTATTTTTTGGTGTTATGACATATTCTAAATAACTTTTGACAATAGAGGCTAATTACCTAAAAGTACGGTTTTATCACCATAAGTAACACTGTTATTAAGGCTGGTAACTCTCAAATACACCATGAACAGTTTCATATATTTCTCGAAATTTTAATGGAAATCGTAGTTTTGTTAGCTTTTGCGAGAATTTCCGCAGAAACTTCACTATATTCTTTCATTTTGGACGAACAAATCAGTCCAATAACGATTATACAATAGTAATTAAATATACACACTGTTTTGTTTATCTGACGTCGTATTGACAAATGACTATTACAATGCGTCTTTTTACTTTAAACTCAACAAATATTATAAAATATATTGAATTCTCGTTTTATTCAGCAACGAACTAGTAAACCATAAAGTTGTGTATGCACCACGGGCGTTACTAGATGTTTTTGCCCCTCAAGCGACTTCCAACCCCTCGGACCAGAGGCCTTGAAGGCCCTAGCGCTTGGAATGCCCTCGGGGCATAAACATCTACTTAACGCCCTTGTTAAATAACTATTTTAGGCAGCCTTACTGTCTTTCATTTTATTTTAATTCAAGTATACAAATCACTTAATGATACGTTAAGGTGAGAAGTAGCTGATGCGGTCAGATGAAAAAAAATGGTTTTCTTTGTTACAGTCTCACAGTTTTGTCTGAGCATTTAAGCATAGTTTTATTTTCAGCTCTAGCGCTGAAAATTGCGCTGCACTAACTGGGCCAATAACCAAAGCAGTTAACGAGCCGGAAACACCAATCGATCAATCGACCCGAATACCCGTTCGGGCAACCACAACTGCTAACGAGTGTTTCAAACACTCACTGGACCACAGGAACTAGAGCACAGACGCTAGAGTTTACGGTAGAGTATCGTCGTATTGCTTTTGACGCGATCAGGCTCACACAAGAGAGGTATCAAACTTCTTTTATTCAGCCGAATTATGCCGATAATTGTTTGATTGATTATTTGGACGGTGCTATGCATCAACCAGCTATGCGACATCATACAAGTTTTGAGATAATCGTGTTCAAAGGTTTTATTACATTTTCAGCTCTAAGAACTCTAATTTAATTATTTCATACATTGAAGCACCAAACTACACAAACATGAGTGGAATATCTGGCGCTTACCTGCATAATGTGAAATTAAGAACAGCAGATTTGAAGGTTTATAGCCGGTTTATGTCGCGAAACATAAAATCCCTGATGTAACTGATGGCGTTTGCGTTTTTCATTAATTATAAGGCTATTTTTACAGATTTGGCGCCGTACACTTAGAACATGGTCCAATGCAACTGATGGCGTAGATATCTCTTTTTTTTTAAATGGCGCTTAGCCGATTGGTACATAACACCGTCCATTTATGTGTTTTCGGGCGTGTCAACTTATACGGTATTTTATCGCCGTAAGTGTACTGCATGAAAGGAAGGTTCGCGGAGTTTCTCTCCAAATGGAATTTTAGAATTGACATCGACCCATCCGTTGGTTTCCGTGGTTTCCTCCTCCAGGTATGTCGATCAGCAGAGCACCGCCCCAGCTGGAACAAACTCTAACCTCAAATTAAACGAAATGTGTAACAAACAGTCAACCCAGTAGAAAGAAAAAATAACAAAAAAATCAAAAAATAGATTAATATTTCTTATTAATCTCAACTCCAAAATTAAATCCTTTGAATAAAAACCAGAAAAAAGGCATCCCACACAAAGCTAAATTTGAAATCATAAAACACACAGAAGTCAAAGGCATTTGATCAACAATACCACCCATACCATGAATATCTTGAAGATCATTTAAACCATGAACAATAACATCAGCACATATGAATAATAAGGCCTTAAATAATGCTTGCTCTCCCGACTGACCTCCCGACATGCGTTTATTAGTGTAGCGCACGTGAGTGTAATGTGTGTTAGGAGGGGGATGAAGATAGAACAAGGAAGAGGAAGGAAAGATCGCGTGCGGTGCGTGGCCCGTTTGTTAGGGTATTGCTCCAGCATTAGCCTCAGGTTGAAAACTACCGAGCGGAGAAGCCTGCCATTATAATTCTCCTACAGACAGCAGCTGAATTCGGCCTGGCTTTCGAGCTAGTGCCATAAAATTCTCCAACTCAGAAACTGCAACCTCAGAACCTTTCGGTCAGAGCAGCTATAGGTGTATCTGCTATTGTCCTGAGACAACTCAGGCAGTCGTAGCTATCAAAACCAATCGTGGACCACTGAAGCAGGCTAGCATTGACGTACCTCCTACTACAAATAGGACACGATTACTGTAGATGCGTACGCACAGAAAACCCAACCATCACCTCAACGGGGCTCGAACCCGAGCTCTGTGGGTTTAATGGCCAGTAGATCAATCGTTTACCCACCGAGGCCCGCGAACCATCCCATTGATTCCCTGCCATTATAATTCTCTAACAGACAGCAGCTGAATTCGGCCTAGCTTTCGAGCTAGTGCCATAAAATTCCCCACCGCCGAAACTACAACCATAGAACCTTCCGGTCAGGGGTGCTGCAGATATATCTGCTGTTGTACTGAGTCATCTCAGGCAGTCGCAGCTATCGAAATCGATCATAGAGGCTAGCAGGATCGAAACAGGCTAGCTGGGACGTATGTATGTACTTTTACGTGTCTACTGGCGACGTCCTTGCGTCGCGGCCATGGGTTAAGGGGGTACGTGTGGTTAGCAGAAACACATCCCCACGCCAGATTCCGGTCTTCTCAACCTGAGAAGTCAATTTACTCGTCGTCACACAGAAACATATACCGGAACATATCAAGGAAAATGCACATTATGGTCTTACCTCGACCGGGAATCGAACCCGGGGCTGCGTAGTGGAGAGCGAGTACGCTGACCAAGAGCTAGCCGCGATGCTAACAGTGACGTACCTACTGCAAATAGGGTCCGGTTACTGCAAATTCTTACTCATTGAAAACCCGACCACCACCTCAACAGGGCTCGAACCCGAGCTCTGTGGATTTAACGGCCAGTAGATCAACCGTTTACCCACCGAGGCCCTCGAGCCATCCCATTGATTCTCTCTTACCTTTCCCGCCTTTCGTTAATCACATTAAGCCCCCCCCCAAGCGCGAACGGCAACCGTAGCAAAGGGGCGAGTAATTCCAGAGATATCTGGGTCGCAATGCTCAGGGGGCGGGGGGAGGGGCGCCGAACAATTCTGGAAGACAGACGGCGGGCGTTGAGTTAATCAAATGGAGCAGCTGTAATGAACACGATGGCATTCGGGTCCCGCGTTGCAAGCGCTGAATAGAGCATCAGGAGGAGATTGGGACGGGGGGTTGCAGGGGGGTTAAAGGAGGATGGGGGCGTTCGAAGGGATTGTAAGGGAATTGGATGGAGTTTGTGTAGGATTTTGGAGAGGATTGAAAATATTGTAGGAGATAACAGTGGTGGGGGAGATTGAGGAGCATTGAAGAGAACCAGATGGGAATGAGAAGGATTGAGGATGATTATAAAGAGTTAAAGGGTTTTGGAGATGGTTTTGGGAGAATTGAGATGGTTTTGTGGGGTTCATGGTAATTTCAAAGGGTTGGAGGGGGTTTAGGGATTTGGAAGTGGATTGGGTAAATTAACTGTATTTGGGAATTGGAGGTTTGATTGGGATTGGAGTTGAGTGATGGGGAAGGAAGTGATTTGGAGGGGAATTAGAAGGGTTGTTTGGGATTGCAGGCTTATTTTAGGATTGGAAGTGAATATTGGGATTGGAAACGTATTTTGGGATTGGAAGCGTATTTTGGGATTGGAATCGTATTCTGGGATTGGAGGTATGTATTGGGATTGGAGGCTTACATGTATTGAGATGGGAGCGTGTTTTGGAATTGGATTTTTTGGGGGATTGGAAGTGTAGTTTGGGATTGGAGGCGTAATTTGGGGTTGGAAGCGTATTCTGGGATTGGAGGTATATATTGGGATTGGAGGCTTACATGTATTGAGATGGGAGCGTATTTTGGGATTGGAATTTTTTTGGGATTGGAATTGTATTTGGGGATTGGAGGCGTAATTTGGGGTTGGAAGCGTATTCTGGGATTGGAGGTATATATTGGGATTGGAGGCTTACATGTATTGAGATGGGAGCGTATTTTGGGATTGGAATTCTTTTGGGATTGGAAGTGTATTTTGGGATTGGAGGCGTAATTTGGGGTTGGAGGTGTACAGTAGGATTGAAGGCAAAGTGTGGGATTGAAGATATATGTTAGGATTGGGGGTATAGTGTGAGTTTGGAGGTGTACGGTAGGTTTTGGAGGGGTGGTGTTATTTTGGAGGGTAGAGTGGAGCTTAGTTTGATATTAAAGATGAAGTATGGAGATGGAGCTGCAGTGTAGGGCTGAAGGTGTTAGAAGTGTTAGAGAGAGGGAGGCCTTCTAATATCTCTAACAGGTTCGGGATTAGGAGTGTAGTTTTAGACTGTAATGGTAGTGAGGATTGGAGGAGGTTATGAAGGAATGGTGGAGGTTATGGGCGAATGGTGGAGTGTGTAAATGATTGAAGGATATTCTGGATGACTCGGGTATGTAGGGAGAGGGAGAAGGCAATGTTATAAAGCGTAGGGAGGAGATTAAAAGGGTTTCTTAGTCATTGTTGTAGAAGGGGAGTAATTGAGCCGTTGAGGGCGGGTTAGAGGGGTTTGAAATGCGGTTGGAGGGGAAGATCAAACACAGAACGTGAGACATATTACGGAGCACAAGTGTGTTTTATCGCAGGTAGATAAACCGCTTCATTCTTTGATGAGAATCATCTTGTGCAATTTTGAAACGGAAAAGTAGCAGTATTTAATTCCTTGGTCTTCTTAAGAAAAAAAGTATTTTAAGCTTTCACTGGCTAACGGAAATTTTTTGAGAGAAAAAAAAAACTTATTGTCGAGCTCTAGTATCGAAAAAGTAGGTAAATCTTATATAGTAAATTACTTCCTCTAACAAGGCGTGTAGTTACAATTAATGTGTTATGGGTCCTTGATACCGAAAAATTCATTGACGACATAACAGCGCTTTGTCCATCCGTCCGTCTGTCTATGGTCAACGCTAGCGTCAAGCCGTTCGGCTGATTTGTTTTCCAAAATCGATATTTCCCGATGGATCTAAAGGAATTCGAGGCACTGTGAGTTTGAAACGAATATTTTAATTTTTGGAGGTACTTTAAAGTTAAAAAAAGTTACAAAAAAATTAAATTAAAATTACAAAAATTTAAAAAAATTACAAAAAAATTAAAATTAAAAAAAAATTTCAACATTGGCTTCAAATTTTTTAAATGAATTTTGTTGTTGCGTAACTTAGAAAACGCTTAGAAGAATGGCGTGGGTCTCATTTTTGTTGGACTCTCTGAATTTTCGAAAATCACACAAGTTAGAAATAATGCAAGAAAGTGTGTTCTGTTGGAGCACCACTAGTTATGTAGAGGTGGCTCCAATTATTCGGTTTTGGGCTAGTAGCGAGTAAACGGTCGCAGAAAACCGAGTATTATTTATCATATATAAGTCTGCTTATATTTAAATCTATTAAATTGTATTTAATTTGGTCAAATTATTATTGAAACCGACTTTGTTTTTTAATAATTATAAATTTTAATGTAAATACGTCAAAATCAAATTATTTTGACTTGGAATTGTTACGTTTGTGATTTAAAAAGAACATAAGCCTGATGATGAGGTAACGCAACTTCGAAACTGTTGCTGGATGTATTTACATTAAAGTTTATAATTATTAAAAAATAAAGTCTGTTTAAATAATAATTTGACCAAATGAAATACAATTAAAACCGAGTATTGTGGATGTGTTGCTCGCTATTTGCCGAGCGCCCAAAATTCATTGCTCCACTCACAGCGTGTCGATCTCTTAGATACATCAAAGAAGGGAACATTTACCAAGCACCTTGGCTACTCGGGATTGGACAAACAGTCGGCTGCTACTCGATTGGACTGATTGATTAATGATTCAAGGTGCGTCAACAGCTACGGCCATTAGCCTTTAAGTGTAGTGCTTGTTTTATCGCGTGAGATGGCGGTAAATACCCCCGCTGGATGGCGAGATCCGGCACCGACCAACCGTCGGCTAGCGGGTTTTTCCCAACCAGGTATCTGCCACCAGCGGGGCACCGCCGCAGTCGGGACAAGCTCGAAGCTCCCGACCGGTCTCTTGGCAGGTGTGGCAGTGAAGTGCATGCTTGTGCAAGTAAGGGGTAATGATAGGATAAAGACGAGGAAGGAAAGATCACGCGCGGTCCGTGGCCTGTTTGTTAGGGTATTGCTCTGACATTCTCCTGCAGTTGATTGAAGAAATCACGAAAAACTACTGCTACTCGCCGAATGGAGTATCTGTGGAGCTCTCTTTACGTTGAAATGATAGAAACGATTCCAAACAGTACGGAATAACCGTTTATGTTAGTAATTTTATTTTTCATTGTCGATGTGTATGATTTAGATTTACTGATCTGATTGAAAATAAAAACTATATTAAAGTTATTTTCTCTCTTAATTAAACGACTTTTTTACTGAGTACTAATTTCATAACATTGCTCATAGAATTCCTTTTGATTTCGATTAAAAAACAACATGCAGTCACAAGTGTTTATCCGGTCGTTTGTGTGTGTGTGTGTGTGAGAGAGAGAGAGAGAGAGAGAGAGAGAGAGAGAGAGGTGGAAGATGCAGGAGGAAGGAAGAAAGGAAGGAAGGAAAAGGAAATGAGAGAAAAAGAAAGAACCAGGGAGAAAATAAGTTTTCAATGCGTCTGTGTCCTTGACTCTGCTTCCGAGAAATGTCCATAAACCAAAATATACGTTCTGAAGAAGAGCTCTTGTCGACTTTCAAATACATTCGCTTTTGTTCATCGGTTCTGTATTTCAAAGGGAACTCAAGTTCTTTCACATATGAAAAATATTGCGAAAAAATATAAACATGAAATACCGATATGAAGATATTGAAAATTGAAAAAACACGGATGAAAGAAACAATGGGATATCGAGCAACTCGAAATCAAATATTTTATTTAGGAGAATTTCCCACTTTTGAAGAAGACACGATGGAAGTTGCCCCTAAAAACAACAACAAAAAGTTAACGTGAAATGTCAGCTACCATTGTTTCCACCCGAACTCCTCAATTGTACTTATTGTAAATGTAAATATTTTAGTGGTTAGGCGGAAGAGCAGGCCTTATGGCCTGAGCCTCGCCAGAAATAAAGACATTTTATTATTATTATTATTATTATTAATAATAATAATAATAATAATATTAACCTGCTGCTTGACCAAGGAAAAAGAAAGACAGTCATGAAGAGGATGGAAAACGTACCAAGAATAAATAAAAAAGTTATTAATTTAAGGCAACGAAGCCTAATGACTACACTGACTAGTATAGAAAATATCGATACTAGCACAAGTAACTCGTAACAATAGACAAAAACATTATTGCCGGTCCCGTGGCAGAAATCGCAAAGGCAGTAGTGCCGTAGTGATCTCGGACCGAAGGATCACGGGTTCGAGTCCCGCCTCGGGCATGGTTGTATGTGTTCGTCCTTTCATCTACCATATTGTTTCATCCTCATACCATGACGTTACATCCAATAGTGGTCGCTAATGACCCAGTAGTTGATGCGACCTTAACATTAGAACGACGGGAGTTGGTTGCCTACCTAGAACGACGGCCACCGGTCAATTGACCGGTTGGATTTTTTTAATGCTTGTGACGTCTAGGTATTGCGATGTGCCCTATTACTATTTTAAAATATTATAGTTGTTTTTAAAGTATAATGTATCCCTAACAATTTGTTTTCTTTTGAGTTTGGTCTTACTTGTGACTTTTTGCTCGTTCAAATCGGTAAGACAAAACGTAAATCATGACATTTCATGGAAATTTTTAGTTTTTTTGCCGCAAAAGTAAATTAAATTAGGTTTTTAAATACAAAAACATTTAAAAAACATTTCAAACACAATTTTTACAATACTTTGAATAAACTATAAGAAGAATATACCGCCAAAACCGATAGTGGTATAAATATGGCTAATCAGAAGAACAGGTCAAAGTTTGCAAGTAAGTGCATAATAACGATGTATAAACGTAGTAAAAATATATTTTTAAAAAACAGATAAGTTAGAGCATAAAATAAGAAACTTACCAGGAATAGAATCGTCAAATTCCTGTATCGTCGAGTCAGATTCGCTGCTTTATGTACCACTGGAAGAATGTGATTCTAGCGGAATAAATTCAATATCTCTCTCTACATCAGTTGACTCACAACCATCAGACTCATTTTCGGACTGATCCGAAGGAATATTCCGCAGCTTTTCAAGAATTTGAGCTGGCGTAAGAAAATGTTTTCTCGACATGTCGCAACTTTTTTGGACTGTAGAACACCACACGCAATACCGCTATAATAATAGAGATCCGCCACAAGCAACCTGACCCTTTTTTGAACGGTACTACATGTAGTATTCTTGCCTGATGCGAAAATTGTGACGCGACGCAGCGACAAGTTCAAACACGCATCGACACCAGTACCGAAAATCCGAAAGGCCGGCGGGCAAGTACCAATATTAGAAACAATGCGTAGGTATAAAAATGCAGACTTGGGCCTGCATTCATTTTGCTTTGCGGCGGTTTACAATCACAAAAAACGATAAGAAATATGAATAGCTATTGAGAATAAAAATCAAATTTTGGGTTGAACATTACTCAATAAATTATTTATAAGGTTCAAAACTGATAAAAATAAAAAATTAACGTCATGAATGTCAGTAACGCACACAAAACTATACACCGGTCAATTGACCGGGAGCCGTCGTTTTAGGTAGGCTCGCTTGTTTCGCCAGCACCACGCAACTTTTTTTCTATACAAATTTATAAGATTTCTCTGGAGCCTAAAATAATAAAAGTCACGTAATATCAAACTCATACATATACTAGTTTCCCAAATACGGCAGTTCAAAACTCCCAACCGGTCAATTGACCGGTGACCGTCGTTCTAGTGTTAAATAACAAAAAAAATCCATTATTGAACCCTCTTTAACATATCTCACAGCTTCGCTCGCTCTCCTGGTTTCTTCTGCTTGTTTCGTTCCGCCTTCTGTCCCTACTTTCCTCTTTTCTTCCTCCCCATCCTTTCTTCTGTATCCTCTTTCATCTCTTTCCGCTCTCTTCGCTCCCTGTGCTTCTTCCACTGTATTTTGTGTTGCATTTTAATGTGTGCTTGTTATTTTCCCGCGCTTCATATTGTTTGGTCGCTTTTGTGCATTTGTATGCCTTTGTAAGTTATTAGGAAATGACTCCATACGTTTGGATATATCTTCTTATTCCTTAGAATATGTTCAAGCAATAATTATTATCACAATTATATTGAAGTTTGCAACATAAACAGTAAAAGTCGTGTAGTGTATTCCCTTATGTAAGTGTACAAATTTTAAAGCTAGAACAATATAATAACAATTATGGTACTAACTTTTTACATAATGATAGTTATTATGAATGCAATTATAATAATACTTATTCAATATAAATTCACGTCTCCTTCCATTAAAAGTTAAAGGAACGAATTTATTGATAATGTAGTCAAATACAAATGTTTTTTTTTCGTGTGGCAGAATGAGGACATATATATTGGAGAACTCGTGAACAACTTCAGTGGAGACATTGACGTTGTATTCTCCATTGATCTTACAGGATGTATAGTTACAGCGCTCCGATAACTTGCTTTTATTCGCCATGACTTACCTATTCATTCATAAGTATCATGCATTTGTTTGAATTGAAATGCTTGCCAGTAGATAATGGCACGCCACTTTAAGTGACTTTACAGGAAAAATTGGAATTTAGAGAATTCTGTAAATGAGGTTCTCATCATAAAATGCGTATTTATTGGATTAAAAACATGCATACATTACTGTTTTGTAATGTACTTCCGTGAAAGCGGTTTACCAACCTTCAGGAGAAACGCAAAATGTAAACATCATAATTTTGTTTATTGAATGGCTTATCATTGTCTGGTATCATGTTCCTCAATTATTTGTGGGTAATAAATCGGCATTGCAGTTGGTCTGTTGAGTGAACTCTGCAAACACGTCGAGTGAATGTTGGCACTGGGGTCCCGACGGTCCGTCGATTGGAGCCCAAACGGTGGCGGCAGGATTTTCGATACTAGCTACTAGGTCGAAATCACTTGCAGGATTTTCGATACTAGATACTAGGTCGAAATCACTTGCAGGATTTTCGATACTAGCTACTAGGTCGAAATCACTTGCAGGATTTTCGATACTAGCTACTAGGTCGAAATCACTTGCAGGATTTTCGATACTAGCTACTAGGTCGAAATCACTTGCAGGATTTTCGATACTAGATACTAGGTCGAAATCACTTGCAGGATTTTCGATACTAGCTACTAGGTCGAAATCACTTGCAGGATTTTCGATACTAGCTACTAGGTCGAAATCACTTGCAGGATTTTCGATACTAGCTACTAGGTCGAAATCACTTGCAGGATTTTCGATACTAGCTACTAGGTCGAAATCACTTGCAGGATTTTCGATACTAGCTACTAGGTCGAAATCACTTGCAGGATTTTCGATACTAGCTACTAGGTCGAAATCACTTGCAGGATTTTCGATACTAGCTACTAGGTCGAAATCACTTGCAGGATTTTCGATACTAGCTACTAGGTCGAAATCACTTGCAGGATTTTCGATACTAGATACTAGGTCGAAATCACTTGCTGTCTGGAGGAGAATCCTAGTGGCCTCCTGCTCCGACCCGTAGTTTTCCGTGGTTTCTCCAATCAACATCAGGCGAATGCTGGAGCAGTATCGGAGCAAATGGGCCGTGGACCGCGCGCGATCTTTCCTTCCTCTTCTTTGTCCCATGCTCATCCCTTACTTACACTTCCACGTACACGCACAACACTACCACGCATGCCGGGAAACCGGTCGGCAGTTTAGAGCTTGTCGCGACTGAGTCGGTGCCCCGCTGGTGGGAGATACCTGGTTGGGGAAACCCTCTTGCCGATGGTTGATCGACGCTGGATCCCACCATCCAGCGGGGGAAGATCACCACCAACTCTCGAGGATAACACTTGCACTACAGTTACGGGACGAATTACTTTAGCAATTGATATGTCCGGAATCACTATCAATCAGTCGAGTGAACCTTAGCGAAGATTTACAGAAAAACATCAATGATCAGCGTATTCAGAGCCACGTAATGTTTGAACAATTAAAATTTCTAAAACATGTTGTACCAACGTAAATGCCTTTCTATTTACCTCTCGTTGGGGTCAATTGTAACTCTTTTAAGAGTAAACTCTATAAAAATACCCGTTGACAGGCCGATCAGGGCTTATCCATAACGATTTCAGATTACCACGGTTGAACTTTTATATTGGTGTCAACCTTACATTAGTCACGGACATTCTCACAGATCGCAAAGAACTTTTTTCATAACTGCCGCAAAAGACCTGTAGTAGTTGTGCACGCACACCCCAGCTATCAAGGAACAGATCTAATCAGTTAATGTCAGTACTACGTGGAACTTGGTCAATGTGAAGAAGTGGGCTGCGATTTCAGTCACTCAAAACGTCACTCCTGACATGGTGCGTTCTCACAATTTTGACACATCTTGATATTTTGTGCTTTTCCGTTTTATAACCAAGTTACTTTACATTAGAATTTGATGTATGGTGAGAAGAGGTCCTCTGATCATCCATGGGACAAATATTAATAACCGAAAAATAACTTGCAATTTCGGTTGATTGGTTGATTCTTTGTGTTTTCCGGCGCGTCAACTACCGAGGTGTAGTTTATGTTTTTTCATCAGGAGGTGGCAGTGAACTTCCCCTCTGGATGGCGAGATCCGGCGTCGACCTACCGTTGATACTGTTGACTAGCGGTATTTTCCCCAAACATGTGTCTCCCACCAGAGGGGCATTTGTTTTCTATTTTAAATTTGAACTTCTATTTTATTCTATTTTAAATTTGCGTCAAAATTGGTTGACAAAAATTCCTTCAAATTCAACCATTTTCCCCGTCTCTGCAATTGTTTTCAGCCTGATACGTGCAATGGAAGCTGAGAAAAAATAAAACATGGATAACACTTTTCTCCTTGTATCTCCGTAACAGATTGCCCTAAGAGGCTGATTTTTTGGGAATCTAAGGAATTTTTTATTCTCTTTTAATACGAGCATGGCGATTATCTTTTTGGTTCGCGATCACTTTCCACCAGCTTATTCTGCTGTATCCTTTGTGCAAAAATGCACATGTTTATGTTACTTATAAATTACTTCGCGGCAAAACGTCTGTCAGTTATAATTATTGAATTTAAAATGGTTAAAAGCAATGCTGACTTTCCACAAGAGTTGTCAGAATCTTCGAACGCTGCAGTAACTAATTTATTACCCAAAATTCCTGAAACGAAAACACTTACCATCAGTTGAGAAATTGGTGCACATCTAAAAGTTTTACGAGTTTCATAAAATGTTCACAGTTACGTACTAATTATGTTAACAGTTAAATATAAGTTAATAGTTATAGGGAAGAGTTAAATAATGGTGAAATTAAAGTTCTTTTGTCATTAATGTGGATTTGTTTTCTTCTCTTGTAAGCTATCTACCATACGTAAGAGGCTTTTTCGCACTGTGACGTCACCGTGAAAAATATATTACAGTTACAACATGTAATTCAATTGTTTTAAGAAAAGACTAACTTTACGCACGCGTGGAAACCCACATTTTTATACGATCGTGGAAAGAACTATTGGAACGTTGTTTATCCTGAGCGCATGCGAAAAAATGGGCTCCTTCCCTTTTGGCAACGAGGTATTCCATTGCGAGATTAAATACTGTTCTCTTCCTTTTATGGTTGAGAAGAGTGCGTCCATCGAGTTTTTCTATTTATCATTCAATTAAGGGAAGAGCCCTTCAGTTTAATCGAGATCACGGGAACTCAGTGTGTTGGCGAAAAAACACCACGCGATGGGAAGTGGTATGAATCAGTAATGTAATGGAGAAGTCGACGTGTCTTGTGTGACGTTTACTATGTTGAAACACAAATTATGGCTTGATTAATTTTGGTTCACTGAAAATTGGGAAAAGAGATTGAGATCTTTACTATCGCTAGTGAGATCATTACTTTTCTATTATTATTATTATTATTATTATTATTATTATTATTATTTTTCCATTACATCACGACTAAAGATGTTATGAGTTGGCTGAATATAAAATCTACTCCAGGTTGCAACCAGCTACCTAAGGAACAGATCCGGTGACTGTCAGTGCCTCTACAATACTTGGCGCAAAATGTGGGCTGTTCCAAATAAAGCAATTTCTTGCACTTCCCAGTCTTTTGGAATACCGGGGAGTTTAGACAAGTTCTTACTCAAATTTTGTGGAACAAATCCCAGAGCTCCGATAACTATCGGGACGACCTGTACTTTTACGCCCCACATTCGACTGATCTCGATTTCCAAACTCTTGCATTCAAGACGTTTCTCTGCCTCCTTGGTAACGACGTTTGATTGCAAGGTACAACAACATCGATAAGTAAACACGATTTTTTCGCCAAATCCCGGATAACTATATTCGGTTTGTTTGCCGCTATCGAGCGATCAGTCTGAATTTGTTGGTCGTACAATATCGTACACAATCCAACAGACGTCACCGGTTTCGGTGAGTGTTCGTACCACTTGGGGCATGTGTTTGGAACTTCGAGGGCGGTACAGATCTGCCAGTGGAGGTAGCTACACACCCTGTCATGTCTTTTAAGGTATTCTGTCTTTGCTAGGATTGGACAAGCTGAGACAATATGATCAATGGTTTCTACTTGCTCCAGGCAAATGCGGCATTTATCATCTTGGGAAATTTTGAGAACCGCTTTATCATAATGTCGTGTTCTCAAGGCCTGATCTTGGGCAGCTATTACAAGTGCTTCCGATTCTGGCTTCATCCTTCCCCTTTTAAGCCACATAAATGATTGATCTTTATTGATCTGAACCTTGTCCATTCGTTTCAAGTATTGTCCGTGGAGTGGTTTGTCTCTCCACGATTTCTTTAACATTTTTTGTGTCTCACACTTCATGTTTAGCAGCATCAGAAGTTCATTGTCTGTGTTATTCGACGTGTCTTGCCTAGTTTTCTTCGCAATGTTTCTTGCTACACTAACAATGCCTCTGTTTCCCATTCTTCGGTCAGATTTCATGACCTGCCTCATTAGAGGGTCGTCTTGATGGCTGACTACATACTTTCCCAACCCGACTTTTGCGTTGTGCCAGGAGGCCTCAATTTGTGTGAGGCCTCTTCCTCCTTCCTTACGTGCCACATAAAGTCTATGTATATCAGCTCGAGGGTGGGCGACATGATGCATTGTTAGCAGTTTTCTGGTTTTTCGATCCATGGTGCGAATTTCTTGCTCAGTCCAGTCCACTAGTCCAAAACTGTATTCGGCTACAGGTACCGCCAAACTCCCTATTGCAGATATTTTATTCCTGGTTATTATTATTATTATTGTTATTATTATTATTATCATTATTTTTAATTTTAGTCTTACATAGTACTTCACCACATTTCATGAAATTGATTCATGCAAGTATTTTGTTCCACCTTAATTAGCACGTATGACGTGAATTTTCACCAACACAACTTGCTCAGTTGCTACGCTACAGATCTACCTGGAAACCTGTATGAAATTCTTTCAAAATACGTGTATCACCAAGAAGTAGAAAACTAATCCTCTTCTGTGTTTTTACACTTTCTACCATTCTCGTATTTTAATTCTTCGAAAATATTTTAATTTTTCTGAAGTCAGTGACATACAGAGCCAGAAAACGCGAACACTAAAGTGGTTATGATTTTGGCAACGTTGGATTTTCTTCGATTGATTGATTGATTGATTTATGATCAGGGGCCTTTCAACGGAGAAATTCATCAGTACCGTAAGGGCAGTGCGTATGTTCCACGGAAGATGGCGGTGAGATACCCCTGCTGGATGGTGAGACGCTCCCACCAGCGGTGCACTGTCCCAGCCGGGTCATGCTCTAAGCTCCCGACTGGTCTCTCGGCATGCGTTGTAGTATGGTGTAAGTGTGTGTACGTAAGGGGTGAAGATGGGTCAAAGATCGCGCTCGCTTCGTTGTCCATTTGTGAGGGAACTGATCCGCCATTCTCCTGGTGTTGATCGGAGAAACCACGGAAAACTACCGATCAGAGCAGCCGGCTGAAAGAATTCTCCTCCGAACAGCGACTGAATTCGACCTAGCTGACAAGCTAGTGTCAAAAATCGTTGGGACTCGAACTTAGGACCTCCCGGTGAGAGGCACTCGAGTGACATCAGTTCCTGCCACATCTCCTGTTAGGAAATTCTTCGATATCCTCGTTATTACACTTAATAGGTAATAGTAACGAGATGCTAGGATTATCAAAGTCAAACTTCATTTACTTATTCTACAGGACATGAAGCTTTTCGAGTTCATTGCTTTCTTAATGTATTTCTGTTTAGCCTGCAGACCCTCATCAGCTAAACACAATACATTGTTTATACTTTAAAATACTCTCGGCCGTAAAACTTGACCTATTGACAAGCCTGTGTCGAAAATCCTATCACCGTCGAGACTCGAACCTAGGACCTCCCGGTCAGAAGTACTGCAGCGACATCAATTGATGCCTTGAACCACTTTTTCCGGGTTGGAATATTAGATTATTTAGGGGATTCCATGTCAAGCTGTCAAATTTTGGTAAAATTCCGTGAGCGACCATCATGACTTTTAACATTTCCCGCCGAATTTTACATGTTTCATAGAAACGTTTGTGAAGTTGTAGCTTCGTAGGTAAAGTACATTTTGAGATATAGAGATTAGATTAATCCCATGCAGCGTCTTTGTAGAGGACTGTAATATTTTCGCAATTTTGCGAAACATTTCTTTCTCTGTTATTGATAAAAATATCAAATAACCATACTCTAAATTTTTTTCTGTCATAATCAAAGGAACTAATATAAAATTGGTTTTTATTGATATCGTGGATAAATTGCAGCAAAGTAGCTGAAATAATTTAAATGAAAAAATTCTAAAATCTAATTTTGTTCAGTTCCCTCAATATTCAAGAAAGAAAATTGAAATTTATCGCATAGAATGTCAACACAACACTGATTTTGATTAAATAATTTAAACCTCCTAGCGCTCACCATTACCGTAAAAATTAAACGTAAAGTTAACGTTTTTCTCAAAATGCCACAAGTAATGTCTTTTCATCCCACTATTGCAGGAAGATATTTAATGAAATTATTTAAAACATATCTTATTAGAAAGAGTATATTTTGAAGCCCACAGAAAAGTGGATTTATTTTCCAATGTTCTCAATGTCCCATATTCATCTATTGCAATTATTATTTCCATTATCATTCGTGGTTCAAAAAAAACTGTAACTAGTAATCCCATTGCCATAGGAGTTGCGTCCGATGCCTGTGCCCAGAAAAGAAATATAGGAGAGAATTGGTCGGATCATTAATTTGGAAAGGTGAACAACATGGAATCGGAAGGTAATGATTTTTTAAGGAAATGTTTTAGATTTTTTTTATAGAAACAAGAGCCGTATACACAACACTATGGATGGGTATAAAAAGAGCACATCGTGATTTATAATTTACAATGTATTCAAGCATAAATAATAATATTTTTGCCTGGGAAAGCCAAATTTTGCAAGCTCAGATCAATTCAGCGATTCTTTGGAGTTTTATTAATTCTGAGTCGTGTTAACATCCAACGGGTAATTGCAAGTTGAGGCGAGCGATTGAACACAAAGAACACCGAGGAAATGAGATTCGTTCAGTTGTTTGCGGTCTCCCTTTTCCTCAGCTTGCTACACGGGCTCAAAGGATAAAATGCACAGGCCATTGGAAAGCGCTTGTTACTCTGTAGACGAAGAATGACTTCACCCTAAAACGCGTCAAAATGAAAACAGGCTGAGTTAGCTCTGAGCCGGCGTTGTCGCAGTCAGGGCATTTTAACTCCCATATAACAAATAGAACAATAACGGACTGGAATAAGTTGCCTGCGACAGCCTTGGAACCCTTTCCTCAAGGTGTTCAAAGATTTAAAAGTAGATTAACCAAGATATTTAGTAAGTTAGGTTTATTAAAACAGTTATTATTATTATTATTATTATTATTAATTACTGTTACCTTCATTAGTATTGTAATAATTATCAAATGCATTACTTTATTAAATATATAATTATATTTTAAGTAGTATTCGTATTGACGTGAAGTGAAGTGGAGTGGACATCAGTGTAAGATAAAGTTGTGTATTTATTGATGTAAAATATCTGTAGAAGACCACCATAATATGTAGAATTAATGCGGTTATTGTTGTTAAAGCCTTTATTGTCATCATTGTTTTCATATTATTATTAATATTACTGTCTTAAAATTATTTTAAGTTACATTGTAGTCAATTCTTAATTATAATATTTAAATTTTAGTGTTATGCCACCAGGTTGCATAAACCTATCTGCGGAAATAAATATCTACCTATCTATAACGTGGTGGAGACTATTACAGTGGCGCGCTCTCCCGCAGTACCTTCTCACTGGAACTAAAATACGAACTGCTGGCAGCGATACTTGAAACGTGCGTGGCTGCTGGGTAGGTTCGCGAGACGCAAGCAGACGCCTAATGTTACAAAAGATAGCGACGATGTTCGCAATTTCTTCAACTGTTTCTTATACGTATATATTATGAATAATTAAACATTTAGAAGACACTTGTCGTATTTCTCAAAAAATAAGGCAATTTTTCTGTGCGGAAGTTGGTGAGCCTAACCTGCAGCTTTACCCGGCGACATCAGCGCTTCCTATAGTAGCACCTTCAAGCTTTGTCCCCGGTTTTGATGGAGAGTTGCAAGGCCCTGGTCGCAGTCACTCCTACGACTCTGACCGGAAGGTCGCACGGTTCGAGTACGCGCAGATGCCGAATTTTCATACTACCCACAGAGCTAGATCGAATTAGGTGGAGATTGGAGAATAATTCTAGCGGCCTACAATTAAAAAAGAATAGGGTTGATCCCGACTGTACGGTGCCCCTCGATGTCACGGCCTCCTTTATACGTTCGTAAGTATCGTTCACTGCACAATTTGAATACTAGAGGCTCTGTTATAATGTGCTTACTGAAGTGATTTCTTATAAAAGTGAATTGGTAATTATGCGATGAATAGACTCTTAAGGTTGTTTCATAGTGAACGCGAGGGCCGGAGGCCCGAGCCTCGCCCTGACTTGGATCCGGGTGAGCGAAGCGAGAAAACTTACCTTTGAAAGTAATTTGGCATTACAATGCGGCGGGGGCAAAGCGTTTGAGGGCATCTCAAAACTTTACGAGCCATGAAAATCGCCTGTCGGTACGATACTTACGAACGTATTAAGGAGGCCGTGACAGCGAGGGGCACCGTACAGTCGGGATCAACCAAGAATAGTTTTTGCGTAATTTGTGCTCGAAATTAGTGTAGTTCATAAACAAATTTTCTCAGAAACTGCTCCAAATTTTTTCTTCAAAGTTTTTTCCTCGGATAGAAAAGACGCTTAAAGGAATGGTGTGGGTTTCATTTTCGTTAATTCTCTAGATTTTCAAAAATTATAAATTTAGAAATATTGTAAGAAAATATTTGCTATTGCTTCATCACTAGTTTACGTTTTGTGTAGGTAATAAGAAGAAAGCGTAATAGCATTGTGTGAGTCAAAAAAACCGTTCACGAGAAGTTAAAGGAAATAGTACATGATTTAGAAATCCGAATAAACTGTTTTTGCAGTATTGTTTTCCATGGATATTTGGATCAACTTGCAGCCCTTAGAATTTGACGGGAATCCTTTCATTTTTAGGAATACATTACACAATGTTCATATGGCATTATCAAAAAGTTCCACGTGTCAACGAAGAGAAGAAACGCAAACAATTTCGTTTCCGATTCTTCCAACGTTCAGTAGTACGTCATTGAATGGGGACAACTTGTTTTTCGCACCGTGGCCTAAGAGTGCGGGCGGATTTTGCGTCATCACCCACCCGTATTCACCGGTCTGAAAGCCTCCGCTGTGTTGTCGCTTGCACACCGGGAGCCTGCCAGCCAATCGCCATGAATGCCCAGGTCTGCGTCCCCCCACCCACCCAACCACTCTCTCCCGGGCGTAATGAACCACTTCCACCGGGGAACGTCATTCGCTCTTTTATTTGCCTTTTTCCATTAGCGGTCCAAGTTGGGATAGGCGTGTTGATCGTATGAGAAAATGAGGGCGGAGACACAAAGCGGTGGTGCCAACTTACGGAGATTTTTCTATTGTTTGTGGGTTGGGGGGAAATCGATGTCTCGGACTTCGTATTAAAGTTCAGATGATATCTGGCTAAATACATACGCTCATCTAAATTCGTGTTTGAGGCAACAATGGTCGAAATTTTTTTATTTTCTTGGGTAGTTCATGATTTAGCGGAAACTTTTGTAATAATACCAAAACATCGGCCCCTGGGTTTTTAGAAAATATCGTTTTCTGCTGTCGTACGCAAATAAGCGATTCTAAGAACCGCGCGCTAAACGGGCGTGAAGTTAGTGTTTCATTGAGATGTGTGAAAAACCATGACGTCACTAAAAATCTTTAGTTCACGGTGATGTTGCTGACGAAAAAAAAGAGGTTTGCATGACGTTCTCGTGGCTCGTCTTCACTTCCCTATACTACCGGTTGTTGTGCCTGTTCTCGCTGGCTGATCTTACTGCACTGGCTGACCCTTGCCCAGCCCGTTGCTCGAACTAGTTGCCCGTTCTAATTGCCCTTTCTCTTTGTTCATCCTCATTGTCCGTAGCCATTGCCGGACATCATTACATATTATTATTATTATTATTATTATTATTATTATTATTATTATTATTATCATTATTGTTATGCATTCATAACCTTCTGTTAATCAGCATTCATCAAAAAAGCACCTTTTTTCCATGCAACAAATAAGATTATCGAGAAACAAATAATAAATCTTCATATAAGTATTGTTATTCATAAAACTGTTTACGTCGACCCATTGGTAACGGAAAACAAATCCTAAATCTCGATCTTACAACCAGTTATCT
This sequence comes from Acheta domesticus, assembly GCA_031308135.1. Classification (NCBI taxonomy): domain Eukaryota; kingdom Metazoa; phylum Arthropoda; class Insecta; order Orthoptera; family Gryllidae; genus Acheta; species Acheta domesticus. Next base: position 54,247,472 of record JAHLJT010005437.1, read on the forward strand.
CATGAATTTATTAAAATACTATTTCGACGGTTCAAGCTAAATGTGTTTTCTCCTAAGTAGTTGATGTTCAAATTGTGTTGGGCTCGTGTAATCGTCTCCGATAACAGACTGACATGTGTATGTGTGAGTGTGTGCGTGTGTGTGTGTGTGTGTACGTATGTGTATGAGTGCCAATGTGTGTATGTGTGTGTATGTGTGTTTGTGTGTGAGAGAGAGAGAGAGAGAAAGAGAGAGAGAGGAGGGATGAAGGAAGGAAGAGTGATCACTACTGCTCTCTTTCTCGTCTCTTTGGTTTTTGCGTTCATTAACGATGAAAGCTGCGTTGTGTAAAGCGTCTCCCTCCTGGTTAATATTACAAAAAGTAATTTACAAACCGACAGTTTCACTCCAGACCCAGAGCGGTGCTAATGGAGTTCAAAATTACAGAAAGCTGTCGAAAAAGTAGAAATCGAATCATCAGTTTTCCGAGGAGGTGAGGCGTTTAATGAAGACTCGAACGAAAAAAATCAACGTCTCTGTTATGTGGGAGATTTCAAGGCGAAGCCATTTCCGACACAACTTTTTACCTTCTCCCAGTAGAGAGAAAGATATGTAATGCTGTGAAAAAAACCGCAAATTTTCGGTTTTTTGCAGAAGATTCTCGTTACAGGTACCTAGTAATGAAGTAGATAAAATTTATTTTAAAAAAATCCTCTATCACGTGGTATAGCCATCCATGTTTCGTGGGTCCTTGTTATCGAAAAATAGAATGACGGCAAAACGTCTGTCGTCAGTCAGTACGTCCGTCCGTCCGTCCGTCCGTCCGTCCGTCCGTCCGTCCGTGCGTTCATGAACAACACAAGCGGCTAAACAGTTCAGCCGATTTTCTCCAAAATTGATATTCCCTAATCGATCTGGCTAATGTCGCGGCCCATTGAATTTAAAACCGGTATTTCAATTTTGAGGGTACGTACTTTATATGAGGTCCCTGGAACATTTTCCAAATTTAAAAGAAATGGCTGCATCGTTTTTTATTAGATTTTGTTATCGGGTTGTGTAAAAGACGTTTAAGAGAACGGTGTATGTCTCACATTCGATAAAAACCCTAATTTTTCAAAACTTTTTTGAAGTTTCAATTTTTTTCGGCGTCTTCTTACAACTGAAATATTAAAGATAGAGATTTTTTCTTTAATAAAATCTGTTTCTTAATAATAGATTTTAAAATAAGGCCAGGTATAATTTTTAGAAAACGAGTACTTTTCGAGTAATTTTGCGAGAAAATACGGGGAAGAAAGTACGTGCTGTTTTAACACCACTGGTTTAAAACTGCAGCTCGGGAGCCCTGCTGTCATGTTACTTTTTACTTTATCAACTACTATATACTTACGTAGTTAAAGAGAAAATATAGTAATACTGCAGCTGAAGGTGAAGATTTTTTGTCTGAAAAATTCGTATTTTTATATAAAAAAAGTGGATGTCTTGTGTACTTAATTGTAGACTAAATTACTATCTATAATATGTTATGTAGTCAGAATTCACATTTTGTGTGTTCAACAAGAAGACGTCCCATCGAGATTAATATTTTCATTCTGAATCCTTCTAATGGATTCAGTTATACATATAACTCAAACTATAACACATTTCTCCTATAAAACACTTCTTTGGAATCAAGGAATGTTCAACAACTACAGCAGTGGTAAAGTCGACAAAGATGATCAGGTTTTAAGCTTATTGTGGAAATAAAAGGAATAACCATTCTTACTCTTTAAAAAGTAACTCTATTTCAACATTGCCATATTATCGGAGAACTCAATGCACTCGCACCAGTGTACATGTCATATATTGTGCTTTACTTGCTATATTTTTATGAATTTATCGGACATAAATGTATTCATATATTCCCATTATTTGGGTCATGGAAATCCGCCGTGAACGAATAGCATTCCGGTGTCAGGAATGATTTCCATCACATTGCTACAAACTAACACCCATACTCTCCCACACAGAAGTGGGCGCGCGAGACTTCTCTAGATTTGCGGCATGAGTCTCCTAGTTCCATGTAGTCCTAAGGTCTCCTGCACACGAGCGTGGCGTTGAGGCGCGTTAAGTAACACGCGTTGAAGATTAACACTGTATCTTATACGGAACGGCCAAAGCGCTCGTGGGACGTTCCGTATAAAACGCAGTGTTAATCTACGACGCGCGTTACCTATAGATGGATAGATATAAACTTTGTTCTACCATTGGGCAGATGTTGCCCGGTGGCAGAATGTAGAAACATGAAAATACATTTACATTTACCAATATAATTTCAATAAAAACAATGTATAAAAAATAAATATAAAAACAAATTAACTGTATCATTACCTAGAACATGCAAATGGATTTACATACATATACAACAAATGAAAATACGTATATATTAACATTTAGATAAATAAACTTACATATTACACAAATATTCATGCATACAAACATACATACGTACTTACATATCATACAAAGACCTAGGAACCCTCGCATACACACCAGCCTGCACCTATTCACTCAATCATATTCAGAGAAAATATAGATACAGATTTTTACCTAACACTACAATATAACAATACACAATACTTATACTAATTATTACATTTCTAACACGTAAAACACTCGTTAACATAATTCAATAAATACAAACACTGCCAGAGTAGCCTATAAAAGACGTTTTCGAGTAGCGAGTAGAGTTATCGCCAGTCAAACGCGCGTAACAATTTCGTGTGACACAGGCTCAGGTGACACAGGCCTAAGATACGAACGACAAATCCGTCCGTGCGATGTGAGTTGGTGCCTCTTGTGGAGGCACAGCTTCTGTTTTAAGAGTTTCGAACATTTGGGTAAGGCGGCGAATTAGTTGGCGTTTGATGTTCAAAGACCCTTCGACTCCATTCAACGATTCCTTAAACTACGCACTTCCCTGCCGATCCACGCTGCAAGAATCTAGGGGCCGGTTGCATAAAGCTTTCCATACGGGTTCCATAGCAATGGGTTCTACAAAATTTATAGGCTCCACAGGCCGTTCACCGTTGCATAAAGCAAATGTGTGGAATCTATAACTATAGGTTCTATAAGTACTTCAAAATGCCATCACTAGATAGCGACACAGTCGATATTTGAATAGTGCGTATTCTGTGTTTCGTTTTGCACGTTCTTAGTGTGTGCTGAGCTCTGGCGAGGTGGTTTTGGCGGAGTGTTGGTTTGTCTCTATACGTTCTCAGCAGCAATTTCGTTTTATTGCATTATATTCATTCATACATACATATTAGTTTACTTTTTATTTAATTCTTATTTAAGTACAGTTTATTAAAGAATAAACTGTACTTAAATAAGAATTAAATAAAAAGTAAAATAATATGTCTGTATGAATAATATTCACTAAAATTCAACTCTCAAAAATACGCCAAAAACGCACCCTACACACCAAATAAAAGTCTAAAAAAATATTATTTCACAACACGGGCGCCAAGAACCATCAATAACCTCAAACACTAGTAAACAGATGCTTGCAGCAGTGCGCAGTGTCGCCATGTTGCTTATTTGTAGATTCTATAAGCATTTGTAGACATGTCTCAGGACCTACAAGATATAGAACATTTTGTAGGTTCCATAAGTCGTATTGGTCGTTTCAGAAACACGTTTTGCCGCTGTAGACTATTTTATAGAATCAATAAGCTTATGGATTCCATATCGAACGTTTATGCAACCGGCCCTAGGCCTAGTGGTGGCCCGGATGCTATTCAAAATGGTGGTGCTACAATAGTACTTCCTCGCGTTATTTCTAAATTTGCAATTTTCGAAAATTCAGAGAGATCAACAAAAATGACGCCTACACCATTCTTTTAAACGTTTCCTCTATCCGTGAAAAAAAATTAATGAAAAATTTGCAGCGGTTTTTGAAAAAAAAATTAGAAATTGTATAAATTTCTGGAGGAAATTACGCGAAAACTACTCGATTTTTAAACACTAGTACATGACCTTTTCAAAGAGCTAATTTTTCACATCAGACTGAGTATGAGGCAAACATATCTATCTTCAATTTTGTAGTTTTGAAATGTTTGCTCTTTGCAATTTTCGAAAAAAAGGAGAGTTCGCCGAAAATGGGACTACCACCATATTTTTTTCCGACCCTGATTGCATACGAGTATACAATTTAATGAAAAATCGAAGCGGTTTTTGATAAATAAATTGTTAAAATGTTTTTATATTGTCTGCATTTTGCGCCAAATTACACAAAACGTACTAATATTTTCTAAAAATTAAACATGAATTTATTTGAAGATATTTCTTTAAGCAATAGATTTAATTAAGAAAAAATCTATCTTTAACATTATAGTTGTAGAGAGATGAAAAAATAATTGCACTTTTGCAAGTTTCAAAATGTCTGGTATTTAAACGCACATGAGATCTGCACCATTCTCTGAAGCGTCCTTTATGTTATCCGGGAACAAAATTCAATAAAAAAAATGTTGTGCCATATTTGAGAAAATTGTGAAAATGTTTTTGAAGTTTCATGTAAAGTACCCTCTAAATTAAAATACTCGTTTGAAACTCCCAAAGCCTTGAGTTCATTCAGATCGATATATCTTTTGGAGAAAATCGGCTGAACGGTTTAGGCGCTAGCGTTGATCACAGACGGACAGGCAAGCAAACATATTGCCGTCAATAGATTTTTCGGTACCAAATACCCACAAATCATGGATTCTAGCTACACCACATGTTAGAACAAGTATAAATAACTACAGTACATAGCAAAAATAGCAACAGGTTTTGTCCACTTTTTCGTTACCAGGGCCCGGCAATAGGAGTTTTTCTACCGAAAATTCGCCCTTTTCCGGCGCACAAACAACTTTCTCTTCTTACGAAGTACCTTTGTTGGGGCGCGAAATTAAAACCTTAGGAGAGGAAACAGATGAGGTATAGCGTAGTTTCGGTTGCTGTGGGTAGTTGTATAGCAGTCAATTCACTAGTGCGGTGGCGAGAGGAAATGTTTTCTTCATATGGTCTCCAAATTACTGGCTGACCAGGATAAACGTATCTGACTCTAATTCAACGCAACAGCAGTAAAACACATAAAAATAAAGTGTTTTTAGTTTTTACTACAGCAAGTTAAAGGAACTAGAAATGGGCTTGATGAATACTAGGAATGCAAATTTGGGTCAATTCGATGGCCGCGTTTTTATGCAATTTATTTTGCTCCGAACTAAAGTCAATAAAACGATTTAAAAGTGTGTATTTTTATAGCAAAAGGTCTTTTCTTTGAATAAATAGTGATGAAAAGAGTTGTAATTATTTGGATTTAGCTAAAAAAGCTTCGTCTTGACACCTTCATTTGTTGATGCTACTCTCGACAGTTGTTGGTTTTGTTTCATTTAAACAGACGAATAAAGAAAGTGTTCTCTAGATCCGTTTCCAATCTTACGCGTTTGTAATTAATAAAAAGAAAATGATTGGAAAAAACCTTTGTTCACATATTTTCTCAGGAATATGGGGTATATGCAATTATGTTCACAAAATATGCATGCAATTGTGGTGATTATGTTCACGAAATACTTGGATGAGCCATTAGAGCCATTATTATCAATAATAATAATAATATAACAATATAATAATAATAATAATAGGCGAATTTTCTCCTTAAGTTGAACACGCTACGCAAGAGACACAACTAATTTTTCTTTGGTTCTTCTTATTGTTCCAATAAGTTTCATAGGTCTTTCCTAATTTCGTTCAGCCAAGCTGTGGTTACGTAATCTAGTATCTTTTATGTCAATCGATTTTCTGTTAATCTTTTCAGTGCTTGAAAACGTTTCTACTGTTTTGACTGAACCGTCTGAACCTGAACCGACTGAACCTGACGTAACCGTCTTTTGAATGTGTTCTAAGAATTTTCCTAATTATTTTTATCTTTTCTTTTTTTATTTCTTCAAGTTCGTGTTTTCTGTTAAGATACAATGTTTCGCTTGCATACAGGGCTGTTAGTTTTATGACTGTGTTATAGTGCCGAATTTTGGTTTGTCTTGACATGGATTTTTTGTTGTAGATATTTTGGACTACTTCTAAAACTTTCTTCACTTATTATTGTTATTGTGATTATTAATATTATTGTTATTGTTATATTACTATTACAAATGATGTGACCGAAGGGGAAGTATACAAGAAATAAATTGATTGTAATCAAAGTCCAAAATTATACCACATCAGCCAAATTCACAAATAACCAAAGGAGATGTACAGTTTCGTTTCGTGGTCGTTAATGATTGATTGTTCGTGATTCTGAACGCGGCAACAACTAGAGTCATTTGTCCCGTGAGTGTAGTGCATGTCTTTCCTTGAGAAGTGACGGTGGTCTTCCCCCTCTGGATGGCGAGATCCGGTGCCGCCCTACCGACGGCTAGCGGGGTTTTCCTCAACCAGGTATCTTCCACCAGCGGCGGGGCACCGTCCCACCCGGGACAAGCTATCAACTCCCGACCGGTCTCCTGGCATTTGTGGTAGTGTAGTGCATGTTAGTGTGTATGTAAGTAAGAGGTGAGGATAGGACAAGGAAGAGGAAGGAAGGTTCGGTCACCGTCCGTGCACCATTTGTTAGGGTACAGCCCCGGCATTCGCCTGGTATTGATTGGAGAAACCACGGAAAACTACCGATCAGAGAAATCGGCCGCAGAGACTGAACGCGACCTATCTAACAAGGTAGAGTCGAAACACCGGCTACGGTTTTGGAACCGAGTGGAACCCAAGGACCTCCCGATTAGAGGCGCTGCTAGGACATCAGTCTATGCCCTGAGCCACCTCACTGCGACACCCACTCCCTCTCTATAGAGGAGTCTGAAAGTAGTAAATAGTGGGGCCAGGGACAAATAGTGTTACATGACGTCTTGTCAATAATAGGACGAGGGTATAGTGCTACGGCGCTGGGCTTCAGCCGTAGGATCATTGCAAGGAACAAACAAACTAAAAGAAAGGAGGAGTGCAGTGTGTGTATGATACGGATTAGCTCCTGCTTCTCTTGGACGGGTATCCATTTATGTGTCAATGTTACAAATGGAGTCGTCGAAAGGGCCTTGAAGACCGATGCAAGGAAACAAACAAACAGAGACAAGCCGAAAGAAAAATAGTCTTAGGTTTCGCTGTCCTCAACTCCTAAGGAAACTGCGGCTAAGTGATCAGTAGGGAGCGGATTTTTATGCCCTAAAAAATCTTGAAATATGCTTTTTAAAATATGCATTTATGGCCTGAAAATTCTCAAATATGCACTCTAATATGCATTTATGACCTAAAAATGCTTAAATATGCGTTTTAATATGCAATTAAAATTAACAATATTTCCTTGTCTGTGTAAACCTTTTTGATACAATTCAGGAGAATCATTCTTGGAATGAAAAAAAAATTGTGCAAACATAATATAACCTAATTTACTTCTCGGAAGAAATGATTGAAGTGTGCAGCGTGAGTGAAGTACCTTTATTGTAGGCCTTCTTTCACTTTTTCTGCCTAGTTAAAAAATATATCAAGAAATATCGGTCATTGACACAAGTATTTTATCTTCTATAGAAAAGAAAAAAAAAGAAAATTGTGACAAGCTTTGCTAACAATGAACGCTCACAAATATATTCTATGAAAACACGAAACATTTTCTCTATTTTAACGAAATATGCAAAATATGCTCCCATAATTACATGAATATACCCCAACAGGAAAAATCGATCTAATATGCACAAATATGCACTAACAAATTAATATATGGATTTAACCACCAATCAATATTGCATTCCAAAGAAGGCCAAGAAAAAATAATCAAGTTTTGTTTAGCCATTAACATATTTATGGACATTTAAAGCCAATGGATTCATGTAAACTGTAATTGTTGCCCCTGAATTGTTATTACTATTGTAAGATAACTGGAAATGTAATTGTTATAATTTTCTACTACTGCATTATAATTATATTGTAAATGTATTATACAGGAAGTCGCTAATAACCGCGATGTTGATGCGACTAAAAATAAAATTAATAAAAAAAATTAATATATAAAGCATCCAATTATAACCAAAAGACAAGAAATTACTCTTAGCTATGCCTTAAAGCAATGGAGAAAAATATGCAAAATCATATAAATCCGCTCCCTAGTGATCAGCTTTTGTCAGAAGAAAATTTAGAGAAGTAGTTCATGTATGAATGAAATAATTCATACCAACCTACAGGATGATAATTTCGCTACCTTCTGCATCTTATCGTATGCTTGTCATTGAAAATTTCTATTTCAAAATTTTCAAGAAGGTCAAGTGGTGATATCATGAATTATGCACTTTACGTAAATATTTATTCTCTATATAAAATAATGGAAACTAATGGTCTGCAGCAGCGAAAATGATTCTAAAATAAACCAAACAAAATGGCTTTCTATAAAATAGCTCGCACACTTCTTAAAATCAACAAACAAAATATACCAAGGCAATAAATTAAACGTTCTGACAAAAAGTGTTCACGAATCGTACAACGTTATCTAGTGTATATGGATACAAGGTACAACTCTTTACATTCTTTATTTACCCATAAACTTTTCGGTTAAAATAGGAACTACTTAATGGTTTTTTTTGTATTTTTTACGAAGTTCTACGGATGTAATGAAACTACTCCTATGATGTGTTGAAGACGAGCGAAAATCTGGGTGACAGCGGTTGTGTGTTACATACTGAGTATCCTTTTTTTATCCTTTTAATTATATGGGCTTTATATTTTTTCCTAATCACAATTGTTTCTATCGCTTTCTTTTCTTGGAATATTATGTATGAAATCAACAGTGATTATGATTCCTCAACCTTGATGCTGATGAGAGGTACGTGTTGGTGTAGCCTTAATACCCTTTTATTTTTGGTGAAGATAAACACTGGTGGTTTGGCATTGTTTTCCACCAGACGAACGATGGAAGGATGATCATTGCAGGAGAGTAAGTGAATAATGACAGATGGATGACTAAGAATGGATGATGTATCGGATGAGAAGCGTGGTGGTACGAGAAGTGAATCTCGTCACAATGACATGGTGAAACACGTACAGCCTTAGGCGAATATTAAACTCGCTGATGTCAGATCCGCGTACTCGGAGGTAGCTCCAAGTCATAGTGTCATCAAGGCGAAACAGGCATGCAAAAAACAAACAAGAAAATTTGACATCATACTCCCTAAAATGAGTTTTGTGGGGAAACAACTCCCAATGCACTTTTAAAAACTGTGTTATGAAACCATATGTGGACAAAACAACTTTGAGGGTTTCATTGCAAATGTAATTTTTATCAGGAAAATTAGAGACAAGATACTGCGTTTGTTCTTGTAATCATTAGCACAACTCCAAAACAAACTATTAAAACATACTCTGTCTATATTGATTGTGTAAGGTTTTATTGAAAAATCTCAGAGCTGTGTCGTTATACGAGTTTTTACGACACGAAAGTTTTAATAATTCATTAAAAGAATCATCAATTTCTTAATGCTAGTAATAATATAACTAATTCACGTTATTCTCATTAGTATTAAAATAAAAATGTTACCTTTCGCAAGAATATTGAAATGTTAACGAAAACTACATTTCATTGTAATTTTTATAAATAGGATGAAACATAGTCTATTTGTGTAATAATATCATATTCCAATATTCATTTGGTTGACCTTCCGGCGGGCGCGTGGCAGCTCTCCGTGTTGCCTTTGTCCTTTTATTGCTCTAAAATTGAGTACGGCTATTTGAAATGCCAGAAGGATGCAGCAATCTCACTTCGCAACATTCTAAACGAAACGCGGGAATCTCCGTTCCGTTGCCTTCTCCCTTTCAGTCGTAAAGACGATTTGAAAATACAAAAAAAATCTAACTGCAGCACTCCGTGCTCTACCGCGCGCACTCGTGTATTTTCAGTATTCCAAACGAACATTTTACACTCAGATTGTTTGTTTACATTTATTTTCGATTATTGTAAGCAAAATCAAAGATGTTCGAAGTTGTTTTTTGTTGATTTTTTACTATTACTTATAGTCTTATTTTTGTTTTTCATCGCTGAAGAGCTGAAACAGACGAAGAAATCCGGCATCTTATGTTACTGGAGACGGCTTGATGATAACCAAATGATGCTTTTCTAAAATTTGAGGATAATATACTGTTTTTTTTAATTAGTCTATTTAATAACAAGTTTCTAGTTATTTTTTCTTAGTTATATTTTGTTTTATAAGGTTTTCTGAAACAATGTGTTAATATTCTAAACGTAAAACTAGCCACATTTCTGTGATTTATAAAATGTATTAACATTAAAAATGTAATGAATAGTTGTGAGTTTTTATACTTCCTTCCTCAACTAAATAATAGAAGTTTTGATGGTGCAAAAGACTGTTTTCTCAAGGCAACATAGAGTGCTCCTACGCGCCCACTTTTGTGAGTAAAAAAAAGGCACGCCCACCGGAGAGTTAACTATCAAACGACCTCATTTCCTATTGTAATAAGATATCTTAGCGATATTTATACCTCAAATGACTATTTTGATGATATGAAGAAAATGGAAAGATCATGTCCTGGGAATGCCACAACAAAGGCTAAGTAAAATAATCCTTCAATATACACCAAAAGGAAAAAGAAGTGTAGGAAGACCCATAAAGAGATGGCATGAGCAATGAGACAGAACAGATCAAACGGTCTAATCCTTACTGTCGATGATGTTGATGATGACTATTTTGAACGTATATTTTATGAATGCACTCGGTATCATGAACGTAATCCAACGCTGCTCGCAGAACTACATTTATAAGACCCATAAAGCGATGGCATGAGCAATGAGACGGAACAGATCAAACGGTCTAATCCTTACTGTCGATGATGTTGATGATGACTATTTTGAACGTATATTTTATGAATGCACCCGGTGTCATGAACGTAATCCAGCGCTGATCGCAGAACTACATTTATAAGACCCATAAAGCGATGGCATGAGCAATGAGACGGAACAGATCAAACGGTCTAATCCTTACTGTCGATGATGTTGATGATGACTATTTTGAACGTATATTTTATGAATGCACCCGGTGTCATGAACGTAGTCCAGCGCTGCTCGCAGAACTACATTTATAAGACCCATAAAGCGATGGCATGAGCAATGAGACGGAACAGATCAAACGGTCTAATCCTTACTGTCGATGATGTTGATGATGACTATTTTGAACGTATATTTTATGAATGCACCCGGTGTCATGAACGTAGTCCAGCGCTGCTCGCAGAACTACATTTATAAGACCCATAAAGCGATGGCATGAGCAATGAGACGGAACAGATCAAACGGTCTAATCCTTACTGTCGATGATGTTGATGATGACTATTTTGAACGTATATTTTATGAATGCACCCGGTGTCATGAACGTAATCCAACGCTGCTCGCAGAACTACATTTATAAGACCCATAAAGCGATGGCATGAGCAATGAGACGGAACAGATCAAACGGTCTACTCCTCGCTGTCGATGACTATTTTGAACGTATATTTTATGAACGCACCCCATATCATGAAGAATTACCCAGAACGGAATCCAACGCTGCCCGCAGAGCTACATTTATTAGCACGAGACCATGCAACGCGGTCGGGTGGAAATTCCCGGAATAAGCCGGTGGAGATTTTATCGACTGCCCGAACAGGGCTCTTGCATTCCGCCCGCTAACTCTTTGAGGCGCTGAAAAATTCAGACGTCAGGCACAGCGCGTTGCCCACCCTCCAGGGAGCCTTTCCTGCAGGTAAAACAAACAGCCGCGCCGCCTCACGCCCTCGACGGCGGAAAGACGCACAGCCGCCGCACGACTATACTGCGATTTTTTATAACTGCGTCCCTCAAGGCCACTCAAATCCCATCTTCGCAATGGAATATGTCACGGCATTTCGCGTCTTTCTCAGTCGTTCCGCTAGATTTCGCACGATCGCGACCGTGTGAAGCAGTGCTTGCGATCATGCGACTTCTACCGGCAAGACCGAGAAAAGACGCGAAATGTTGTGACATATTCCATCGCGAAGATGGGATTTGAGTGGCCTTGAGGGACGCAGTTAGGGAAATCACAGTATAGTCGGACAATGCAGTTTTTCGCAAATACTCTCACCTTTCAGCATGTAGATCAGGCTCCGGTGCACCAACAATTAATCAGCGTCGGCTCTATCATCTTTGCCTTTTTTATTTTTAAAGTTTTGAAGTTTGGTTAGAAGTACCATTTGAACCCATTGCAGTCCCACGTTTAAACTTGCACCATCTATTTGGAAACATATGCGTATTGTTTTAGAATTTTTTCAATATTTTTGAAGATGAGCATTTTGAAAAACTCAAAATCAAAATTTGAAATTCAAAGTTGAAAAACGTTTTGAACCCCACACCTACTGAGTTGTACATCATATAAAAGACGATAAAGAAAGCTGCAAAATGACACCTGTTTCAGCTCTCTATCTTAATTTGGAGAGGTTGTTCATCAATTTAAAAAGTTTCGGGAACCTAATTTTGTAAAATTTTACATGGCTGTATTTCACCAACGGGTGGAAATATTGTATTCAAAATTGTAGTTTTCTTATTCTTCATTCATACTACCTGTGTGTCCAATTTCATCTGAATCTAAAATGGTGAGGTAAAATTTTAATTAAAACTGTATTGATTTAATATGGAATGACCCTATAGCTTTTTCTATCCGATTTTTCTTATCGCTTTACCCTTCTGGCCAATCATAAATAGTGACTCATCTGTCTTAGGAGGCGGTACACATCGATCGCTGTCGATATCCGATAAACTGCGTACGTACTGTAGCATAACCTCTTTGATTTTAACATAGCTTTCAGTTATTTTCAATATTTGCCGCACTTTGGAACTCTATTGGACATAATTGCATTCGTGGAATAGTCCTATTAAATACCGTTCGTGCTTTTGTAATTCTCAGATAAATCCTCTTTTCTCTTCACGAGTCGGGGATTTATCGACATTGCATATTTTTCTAATAGTTCAGCAGTATTTTCATGCTTCTTACGATGATCTGTTACATAAAGAAAATATCCAGTGATAATTAAATGCACTTTTTTAAAAACATTATCAATCATTCTTTGGTCGACGGTCGTAAAGACGCATAGCCACTGCACGATTGGTCCGACAGTGCAGTTTTGTTTGCAGATAATTAATCTGTATTTTCGTATTTCTTAGGATGAGATTTTAGGTATTAAATATTTATTAACTTTTTCAAGGTGTTGAATGCCTGGGCACAAATAGTCGGGCATTGCATCTTTTCCTAATAATTCAGCAGTAGTTTCGTGCTTTTTACGATGATCTGTTACATAGAGAAAATATCTAGTGATACTCAAATGCACTTTCTTAAAAAACATTATCAATCATTCTTTGCTGGACTGTCGACAATTCGCACAGCAATTGCACGTCATTACAGTTTTTGGCTGATAATTTAGAGCTATTTTTGTTTGTATTTTCTTGTGACGACTTTTTACTTAGAGAAGATCCGAATGACATTTTTAAAAAATATTAATCATTGTTCGCTCCGCCAACGCACAGACACGCAGCCACTGCGCGAATAGCCCAACAGTGTAGTTTATGGTTCAGCGGTATATTGGTATTTCTTATGATGATCTTTAACATAGTAAAATGTTCAATGAGTCTTGAGTATTCTTTTTTTGTTATTAATCACTGTTCAACCTATTAAGTATTTCTTTGCATAGAAATGTGCAGTAAAGAAGCATAGCCACTGCACGAATAATCGGACATTGCAATTATTCCTGATAATTCAGCACTATTTTCGTACTTTTTTTATAACGATATTTAGGAAAATCTACAATGTGACTTAAATACTCTTTTTAATGTTTTAATCATTTTCAAAATATTCTAATCATGTGCGAAGTATTTCAAGGTGTTGAATGCATACGAGTGTGCAGTAAAGACGCACAGCCCGTGCATGTATGTAGCATTTTTTGCAGATGATTGATTATTTTATGTTTCTGGGAGCGTCACCTGCTATGGTCATTTTAGTCCATTTGTAGCTCATGTTACGTTGTGGGAAATGGATATGTTCCTATTCTACTACATCATAAAATCGGAGCCGACCCTTATTTGCATGGGTTTCCCCAATCCAAGTATCTCCACCAGCGGGTTACACCGCCAGCTGCGGCAAACTCTAACACTAAGGTTTCAAGATGTATGGTAGTGTAGCGGAAGCATTTGCAAATGTGTGCGTGCTAGTGGAGAAGAAGAGACAAGGATGAAAAAGAAGTCATAGTGCGCCATCTGAGGCCTCTTTGTTAAGATAATTCTTCCGCATTTGCCTGGTATTAATCAAAGAGATCACGGAAAACTATTGAATCATAGCAGCGGGTCACTAGAATTCTCCTTCAGAGACAGACTGCGATGGTTGACTCGACCCTAAAAGACTATTGCTGCATCTTCAAAATTTCTTCTGTCAAGAACTCCAGCTTCTTATATTCAATATTTTCTAAATACTTTACGTTATCAATAGTTAGTGCCTTATTTTACGTGGCGAGACTCGGGCCATCAGGCCCGCTCTTCTGTCTGACCACGCACATTTCTCTACGCTCCTTTCACCATCTAGCGGAGAAAGAAGGTATTATCTCGGGTAATGAAACAACAATCCGATACAACGATCCATAACATCCGAATCCGCATACGTTATCTATCTACATACGTTATCTATAATACTTTCTTTTTGGTACGTTCTGTCAGAGATGCATTTGGGAGGCATTTCGTATTCGACAAAATATCATAAAAGCTTTTGGAGAAGGCGAATGAACGACTTGGGGAGGGGGGGTCACACAGCTCTTTGCAGATTAGTTTGTCACCTTTCCGCACACTGACGCAATGTTACCAGAGTGGTGAAATATGAAAGCTCGTTAATGAAAGATAAGGAAAATTAAAACTAGAGATATAATGGAAGAACTCGGGGCAATAACATGCTATGCCACTAAACGTAAGTTTTTAGAAAACCGCAAGTAAAGGTTTAGGTATTGCATTCTTCACTGTGGGATGAAGAGAGTCCCACAGTAGATACAGAGAGTAGCGCAACCGCCGCCATTTAATATCCTCTCACCCATTAGTCTCGCCAGGCACCATACAGAAGCTGTAGGAAAAATATAACAATTGGTGACGTTAGGAAGATTTTTAAGATTATCAATATTGATTTGAGATAGAAGATTCGTAGTTCTCAACCCACAGAATAAAACACAGTTCCAATTCTCCTGGCAACTGGATATAAAATGGCGGGATCGGTGGAACAATGGAATGCGCTACTCTCTGTATCTAGGGACTCTATTAATTTATGAATTACACTGCCATCTTGCGGAGAAACATTAAAATAAAACACCAACATCGAGATACATCTATGGGGCGTCGAAAATACACTAATGTCTTAATTTCATCAGAAATGTGGCATCATGTTATTGGCCCAGGGTCTTCAATTCAAGTGTTTGAGGACAATTATTATAAAATAATGAAAGAACACTTAAGTAGCTTTGGAGAATCGTTGGCAGGAAGCCCTAAGTTAGACTCCCGATGGTGGCAGATTTTCGATGCAATCTACATACCTCGGACAAATTCAAGCGCTGCTCTATCTAAATGAGAATTCTACCGACCGACTGCTCTGAGAGGGAGTTTTGTGTAGTTTTTACGATCAGTACCAGTTGAATGCTGGAGTAGTACCGTAAAAAACGGGCCACGGACCTCGTGCAATC
Organism: Acheta domesticus; assembly: GCA_031308135.1. NCBI lineage: Eukaryota > Metazoa > Arthropoda > Insecta > Orthoptera > Gryllidae > Acheta > Acheta domesticus. The sequence goes on from JAHLJT010005437.1 coordinate 54,263,225, forward strand.
TTTCCCTCCTCATGCATGTCACCTGCTATCTTTCTACTCGCACACACGCTTACAAGCAGTACACGATCACACACGTTGGGTGGCTAGTCGAGAGTTTAGACTGGAGGTTGTGACCCGCTGAGGGAATACCTGGATATCAGTGCCACCCTGGGAATGTATGTAATACACACACGTGCACGTGTGTGTGTGTGTGTGTTCTTGCGGAAGGTAACGTTTGATAAAACTATGCAGTGTGCGCCCGAGACATTCATAATTTATCCGTTGATACATATCCCCTGTAGGATGGATCTAGGAATTTCTTGGAGTGAGACGGGACATTTTTGTATGATTCTCTGCCCTCAGTTCTTCCTTTCACCAAAAGTTAGTGATATTCTACGTGTGTTGGTATGATGATGGTGATTATTAATGTTTAAGGGTGCTTCAACAGCTAAGGTCATAGGCGCATGTTTCGGTATGCAATTGAGAATGAGTTTTCCTATGAAGTTGAAAATGCGTTTTCGTATGCATTTGCAAATGAGAAACTGATGATTTGATAATCGAGCGAGATTATACTTCTCCGCAGTAAAACAGTACTTTAACTGTTTTGTCACATTGCATAATTAGGTAAAAAATACGTCGAGTCGAAGGCAAAAGGAAATCATCTCTGTCCCCGAACCAGAAAAAAGAACGGGCATATATTCGCAAAGAACTTCCCTCGCCTGTGCTCAGAATGTGTCTAGCACTCATCAACAACATCGGAGGAAGGAATCCTTCATACAGTACATCTTTCATACAGTACGTCATTCATACAGTGCATCCTTCGCACAGTACATCCTTTGCACAGTACATCCTTCATACAATGCCTCCTTCGCACATTACATTCTTCGTACAGTACATCCCTCATACAGAACATCCTTCGTACAGTACAGCCTTCATACAGTACATCCTTCGTACAGTGCATCCTTCGTACAGTGCATCCTTCGTATCGTACATCCTTCATACAGTACATTCTCCATAGAGTATATCCTTCGTACACCCTTCAATCACGCAAATGCAAACCATTGGTTGCATGTCCGAGAAAAGGGAGGACACAAAGACGAAAGCATCTTCCCTCGCCTTTGCTCTGTAATATGTGTTGCACTCATTATTATCATGATCATCATTATCAGTTCTAACTGAAAAAGAGTAACTTATCATTATTTTAAGTATCTGACGAAAACTATTAAATATAATTTGATGAATGAGTCATCTACATTTTTTCATAATTCCAATAATTATCCTCTCTACAAAATTGCTTCCTTAATCACATGAAATTCTAGATGGATGAGTAGCAAATCCAAAAAATATGAATATGGCCGTAACAAAATTCGATTATCACCATCTTCTTGTTGTACTTAATGTGCTGGCAACATTTTGTCATGAAAGAAAAAAAAAGTCCGATGGGGAGGTCTGGACATTAATAAAGATACAGTATCCTGCATTTTTAGGGCTTTGTATCTTCACATTTTTGTCCCTTTTTTGAATGAATATTCATTATCACTGCATTTTAATGAGAATGCCCGTTCAGAAATGAATAATCGCTGGCTATATGTGCCCTTTGGAGAGCTCATGCAATGAAAACAAATGAGATGCTGCAGATTCAAAATGAATCGGCGGTCATCTGTTTTAAAGAGTTATCGTTACAGATGCTGTTAATACGACTAGCACATGTGCAGTAATATACTCAAATGAAGGAGACCAGTGCGATAAGAAACAAGGAATATCTCTTTACAAATTAATATTGGTTTAATGGTGAAATGTCGTTGGCATTTAAAATTAAATGATCACAGGTGTTGTCATTGCCAACAATGTTATTTATTTTAAGAGCAGCTTTCGATGGCTTAGCCATCATCATCAGTTTTCTGCTGTCAGGAAGCCAGCCTGTAGTCGTTTCGTGGCTTCCAGACAGCAGAAAACTGATGATGGCTAAGCCATCGAAAGCTGCTCTTAAAATAAATAACATTGTTGGCAATGACAACACCTGTGATCATTTAATTTACAAATTAAACTCCTTATTAACGCCCTGCGGACTATTTTATAGATCAGTTGACTTTTCTTCATTTCTGTGTAAGTTATTTTACTCAGGGCAATTTTAGTTACTCTCAAATTTGCTTCGTTTGCTAAACGAACCTTATAGGCGAGTTTTTTCATTCTTGAATGCCAAATGTCGATTTAGCCGTGATCGCTAAAGCATTGTATGCTCCTGGCCAGGGTGTAAACATGAATTGCGTCGGTTCGAATCTTCATCTAAGGTCCGTTCGCTCTAACTTTACTCAGCACGTAAACAAATGCACGTGGTCGTCGCTTGTTCTCATTGGCTGACGGACACCACACTTCCCTTCAGGGCGTCGTGCGCTATAGAAGTTAGGTCCCTTTCAAAAAAATTTGATTTATTTCCTGACTCTCTACACAAACAGTCGAAATAATTTTCTCCTTTACCTTGAAGTAAAATCAGTCACCGAGCGTGACATCTGCCAACGGACAGCTGCCAACGGACCTCAGCTGCCAACGGACCTCTTTGAGATAACGTTCGTTATTCGCCGTCGGCTCCGCTTCTGCCAAATTTTATCAATGGCAGTTCCGTTCTCGAATGAGAAAGTTACAAAAGAATGTTGTATTTTTGTATGGTTAGTGAAAGGTGTGTTTGCTCATTGCGTTGATTTTTGTTTCCACATCGAACACAATAAGTGAAGCAGTTGCCGGTTTGAAACATTCCCAGAGAAAATCCCTCAGTGGTGAGAAGAAGGTTGTATTGATGTGTTTGAATAATTAGCGGCTAAAAATGCGTCAATGACTTTGTGGCGGGTTGGAGGAAATGACTGCTGAATTGCAGGTGTCGGTGTCAAAATTGTTTAAGAACTGTGTAATGAATTAAGTCATTGGAAAGGTAACTTCTCCACGTAAGAAGAGATGTAGAGCAAAACAGGTAGAGGGCGAGTGCGATGAATCTTTTAATCTGCCATTCGTATTCATGAGCACATTTTTTCTTAGAAACGAATTTCCAACATAAAATAAAATTCTTGATGTGGTTCACAAAGATTCGGGACTGCCAAATTTTAAAAGAACGTCACTGTGTGTTCTATTGAAATTCCTGCTTTGGGCGGGATTTTACTGCTACCTTGCAAGAACACACGTAACTCTAAGTTCTGTGATATTTAAGCAAAATATCTGCCTATTTTGGGCGTACTAGAGAAGAACTAGCGAAAGTAATATGCTTCGACAGTTCAGGCTGTGACACGTGCCAGCATTTGAGTATGGTCGTGGCGCGAATGGCGTAGCCAATCACAAACTACAGAGCGGAGGGATACACTCGAAGTTTGTTTACATGCGGAGTGAAGTTACAGCGAACGGACCTTAAAAGTGCTTAGCTGCTTTATGCCTGTGGTTAAGTCGAAGGGAGTGGCCGATGAAAAACAAGCGCACCGATGTTGACGGGGCACATGCAACTAATGTCTAGCGGGTTTGCTTTTTCTTATGGAAAAAAATGTTGCAAACACATGCTACCAGAGGGCTTCTGTGCGCGTACGAACGCGACAACAATGAGTGAGCAAAACTAATTTGGGCGTTAATGGGTGAAACCAACGAGCTGGAGATACGTAGAGAGGCAAACGGCCTTGTTTCAGCGCTCCTTACGTGATATTCGTGAAATATGGCCGCCATGTTTTAAGGTGTCATGGTGTGATTATCATCATGGTGCTGTATTAGCCATGTCTTCAGTTTGTTATTCCTATATGTAGTGAATTAGTTTCTTTAACACGTTGTGTAGTCACAATCCATGTTTTGGTACGAAAAAATCGATTCATAGCAAGCAAAATGTCTGTCTGTCCGTCTGTCCGTCAGTCTGTGGTCAACGCTAGTGCCTAAACCGTTCACGCGATTTTCTCAAAATTGATACACGCCGATCATTTTAAAGTAAGTCGAGGCTCTGCGAGTTTGAAATGGATATTGTGATTTTGGATGCACTTTCTATGAACTGTCAAAAATATTTTCAAAATGTTCTCAAAGATAGCTTCAAGTTTTTGGATCAAACTTGGTTATCAGATAGCGTAAAAAGGCCCTTAAAAGAATGACAGGCCTCGCTTTTCGTTGAAATTTTCGTTGAATTCTCAAAAATTGCAAAATTTATATTTTTTTTTCGGCGTCTTCGAAGAACTACAATATTGATGATTGAGATTTTTCCTTAATAAAATCTGTTCTTCAAACACAGATCTTAAAATAGTCATGTACAATTTTTCGAAAATATGATTAGTTTTGGCGTAATTCGTGAAATGTAGAAAATTTTAATACAATTATTTTATACAAGAGAGCTTCATTTTTTCCCTTTAAATATACTCCTCGTATGTATCAAAGAAAGGTAAAACGGCTTGTGCTAGTCCCATATCCAGTGAACTAGTTATAAATTCGAAAATTGCAAAAAGTTAACATTCCAAAACGTCCATATTGAAGAAATATTTTTTGTCTTAAATGAAATTTGTTCTAAAACTAGAGATGCTACAACAGAACATTCACTATTTCGCACTATTTGTAAGGACTCCGCGATATAATACTACATGAACCGGCAAAAATGTGTCCAACCAACAAAGGTTTCTTTCCCCACTTCTTTGACGTTTGGCACCTTTTAACATGGCGGAGAGTGATTCTACTGTTTCAAAGATGGCGACGCTATTGCCTCTCTATGTATCTCTAACTCGTTGGGTGAAACACACAATTCTGTTCTAAAAAGTATAGTTTTTTGAAGACAAAAATTTTTCAAACATCTAAAAGTAACAGTTTTGCAAAATTAGTTATTTAAGTAATTGACGCAAAAAGCAAGTCTTTGACATGCGAATGAAATGATAAGGGACAAGGCGACGTCGTGAGCCGAGACCAGCATTTTAAAATGAGGAAGCCAAACACTTTCGTTTGAGTACTAATATTATAATTATTTTTAGTACGAATTTATGGACAACTTGCAAATGTTTTCTGTTGGGATCATTCTGAGTAAGCAAGGCAGCCATTTTGATTCGTACCGTCTCAGTGTTTTGTTTACTTTTAAAGGCCATTTTGTTTTATATGACAGTAACCTTTTTGCAAAGTCGACTTTGCCTGGGCAGAAAAGTCTAGATTTGTCGTTCATGGACTGTAGACTATTTTGTGTGCAAAATCACCTCTGCGTTCAATATAAGCAAAATGTAACACTTAATATGAGGTTTGTTAATTCAACTAAGGTATTGTGGCACGCTAAGCAAGAATTGAGATTATAAATCAATATTTTCGACGATCAGAGTTCGACGCAGACTGAGTGTAAAATAGGTTTAAATGTAGTATCTCCGATTTAAATGTAGTATCTCCTCAAGATCACGAGAAGGAAGATGAGGACAGTGTCATCCCATCCGGAGCTTAAATATCAAAAATTTAAGATGTAACGAAGCTCCTGTTTGATGGTAGTGTCCCCCTCTCCTTACAGCTCGTGACCTTGAGGAGATACATTTAAATCGGAATATATACTTCGGTTTTTCTTTCTTGGCGCATGGGGGGTGTCATCAAAATGGAATATCTCACGCTATTTCGCGTAGTTCTCCCTTGTGCCGCCAGGAGTCGCATAACCGCTAGCAATGCTCGATACAGTCGCGAGCATGCGACACCTAGCGCCACAACTGAGAACGACGCGAAATACCGTGAGATATTCCATTTTATTGACACACTCCCTTGCGCTAAGAAAGAAAAACCGAAGTATAGTAACAATTTGAAATACTGCAGCATAAAATCGTGACTTGACTGACTCTTGACTGGCATAATAAAAGCTGATTTATTTAATGCAGGAGAGAAATTAATCCTATACAACAATACTTATGTGTAAAACAAAAAGTAATTGTTTCGATTAGTGATCGGTATCAATAAGAGTTCATTAAAATTTATCATCCAACTGCATACTTTTTAACAATTCCTTACCAGACGAGACCAAACGCGAAAGTTCTACGTTTAATAAAAAAGTGATATTGTTTCTATGCAAAGTTGGTTTGGTATGTTTCATTTCAAAAAGGAAAATAACAGATGGTTTATTGCATGGAAGCCTTGAATCAATAACACAGAATAACTGTTTTAAACAAATAATTTTTGTGTTCTTCAAAATATAAAATTTGAACATAAGCAACAAATATTTTAAAAGACTTTGGGTCAGTGATCCGCATGTTGTTCGAGATTTTGTCAGTTTTCCAGTTACACAAAATGATAAGGTTGTTTGTTTTACAGACTTTATAAAACGGGTTTTTGCTTTTACGACAATTGCTTTGAATTGTGTCAACAACTGTAGGCGTAATATTTCACGTATAATATTCTGGCCACATTCTTCTCACAACTCTTTCTGACGGATTTCCGTCCCGGAAGCATTACATAGTGAATAAATGACTAGCCCAATCCTTAGGGATCTGTGAAACATTATAAAGCGCAGTGATATTTTACCCACTTAACATCCTCCCTCCCCTTGATACATACGTATTGCAGCGACCGCTGGCAGGCTGAACGATCGTAGAGATTACCCTTCAAAATTCATATATGCGCACACTCTCTCATATACGTGCTCACGGCCCTTTGCACCCACTCCCAGCTATCTCTTAAATCTGGAAGAATGGCGGTCCGCACGTATTTCCCCAAAGGGGAGCGAATTTCATTTAGGACTCCTCCCATCCTTTTCTCTCATCTCTTCCTCTCTCTTTCTTGCCCTATCTCTATCTCACTCTGCCTCTCTCTCTTTTCTCTTTTATCACCCCCCAGGAACTAATTGGCCACACCCGCTGAACAAATGAAAAACGCAAATAAATTGCGAGCGGGAAGAAGGTGCAAACTCGGTTGTAGAAAAGCGAGCAATGAGAGGTAGGTTCGCCTTGCTGGAGTAATGCATAGAGGGGGGGATCTTGGCACGGTTTCGCACTTCTCTTCTTTTTACAGTGTCGTATTCCGCTAGTGGTGCGTTGGCAGCCAAACACAAGGAATTTGATTCACGGCATATCCCGGCAATTATGAAATGAAAATGATGATTTAGGTGCAGTGACGTACGCAAGGGGGGACTCGTTTAGCTTCAGCCCTTGCTCAAAACCCAATTATACATATTCACAAATGTAGCTTTTACTACTTTTCTACACCAACGAAAGTCATTCAATGTATCAGTTGTTTACGTTAAAAATATTAAATATAAATTAAGAAATAAAAAATATGTTATTCACCGTTCATAAAGAAATATTCTGGGTGCACCTTTATTTAGGTGACTAGTACTACTAGTAGTACTAGTAGTACTAGTCACCTAAATAAAGGTGCTAGTAGTACTAGTACTAACAGTCAGTTCGCTGCTATAAGAAAATAATTTTTTGTTTATTTTACTCCGGAAAGTCAACACTGAACACCTACAATTTTTAAATTCAATTCAATTATTTCAATTTAAATTCACCCTCAATTATTGAATAAAACTGTCTCCAACCGTTAGAAAATTGATAGATGTTGAATAAGACTTTCCGAAGTGAAATATTATCACTATTTTGTTTATTGCAGTCTAATAGAAATTCATTGCAAGTTTCTTCTATGTATATTTTTGTTGTTCATTCTATTCAAACCTCTGCTGTCTCAAATCTGAAATCTCACGAGTTTTTGGTTAACTATCTTTTGTCTATCTTCAAAACTATTGTGTTTCTTAAGATGCTTGTCTCAAATGAATCTTATAAGATATACTTTTATTGTTACTTATATTCAAACATGATCACACGTAACTGAGACATAGCTCTAAAACGCTGGGTTTTAGTAAACTCGCTCAGTGAGTAACGTCATGCAAAGATTTAACTCAGTGAAATTTCATAAGTAATATTCGTTTAATATATTTTTATTACTGATTTTGCTTCAGCAGCGGATGTCAAGATGGTGATCATTTTAGTTATTATTTTTGTTATATCTTTTGAATGAATTCATCTAGAAGACCATGATTTCACTAAATACTTGAGAAAAGTTTATTCATTAATGTTTCTTGCATTTCAAAACTTTATCTTCAATAACTACTTATTCTGCAAAATTTTTTTTGTGTTCCCATGACTAGGGGAATAGTACATAGAAAGACTAACTTCAACGCTGATTTTGAAAAATGACATTTCTGAACCCATTTGTCCCATTACCTCAGAAATTACTCAAGTGATAATTTTCAATGTTTTAAAGATCAATTAAATTATAATGGTAGCAAAAAGAGTATAGAAGTTTCATACTTCAGTACAAAAATATAGAAAACGTCAAAATTTTGACTTTTATTTAACGGTAACTGTATACCCATACAGCGATGCCCCGGGCGGGATTTGAACCCGCGACCCTTCAGATACGCGGCAATTACGCCTCTACAGCTTGAGTGACCTCGCCTATACGCGCTGGAATTCCACTGTTTCTTCTACCAGAGAACACGAATAATTACTCTATCATGTCAGGCACCTTTTTTACACTTCTCTGTTTGTCAAAACAGTCGAACAATAGGTACGTGTCCAAGAGTAGATCTACTCCACTCGTGAAATTAAAAACCAGTAGCGTTTTACTCTACGTTTAAAATGCCCCAATTAGGTCGATGAATCTCAAAAAATTATCATTTTTTCTATGAGATTTTTCTTTACCGCCCTTCCTACTGGCCAATAATAAGACTCATCTATCTTACGAGGCGGTACGTATCGATCACTGCATATGTACTGTAATATAACCTCTATGATTTTAACATAGCTTTCAGTTATTTTCAATATTTGGCGCATTTTGAAATTCTGTTGGACGTAATTTCATTCGTGAATTAGTCCTATTGAATTCCCCTCGTTCTTTGGAAATTCTCAGATGAATCCCCTCCTCGCAGAATTCTAACGGCCGGCTGCTCTCATCGGTAGCTTTCCACGGTTTCTCCGATCAACACCAGGCGAATGCCGGAGCAGTACCCTAACAACGGGCCACGGACCGCGCGCGATCTTTCCTTTCTCTTCCTTGTCCTATCCTGTCCTCTTACACACACGCTTACACTAAGATGCACTACACTACCACACATGCCGGGAGACCGGTCGGGAGCTTACAGCTTGTCCCGGCTGGGGCGGTGCCCCGCTGGTGGGAGATACCTGGTTGAGGGGAAAACCCCGCTAGTCGACAGTAGGTCGGCGCCAGATCTCGCCAGCCAGCAGGGCAAAAATCGTTGTCATTTATCGAGGAAAAATAGGCACTACACTTACGGGACTAATCACCTAAGTAGTTGACGCGCCCGGAAACACGAATCAATGAATCAACCCTCTTCGCTTTGCAAGTTGGGTATTTATCGACAATTTCCAAAGTACTCGTAGTATTGCGCACGATAATCATTTCGATGTGTACACTCTGTTTTCAACTTGAACCTATCCCCTTTATTTCCTTTTTAACTGCAGGGGGGATGAGAAACTGTTGATAATCAGCAGTGAAAGGGAAAACGGGACGTATTGCGACAAAAACAGAAATGTCCCACGGGAACAGCTCGCGCCTATAGATCAGAAAACTGCGCGGACAACGCTGGGGCATTGACCGGTCGATCACCCGAGTAACAACGGGCCGAACTCCGCACGGCTTTGCAGTCTCTGTCTGCTCTGTAAGGGGATGTCTAGCGTGTTAAAAGTTCGATTTTTAGCATTAGCGCTAAAAGTGAGACGATGCTAAAATGTTCTGATAATTCAGTGAATGCAACGAAGAAAAAACACTCTCGTCTTATCGGAACGGCCAAGAAACACAAAAAGGAAAGAAGACAAAAAGTCAGGTCAAAGAGGCCAAAAGATAAAAAAGGACCAAGAGGACGAAAGGAACGAAAAGAACAAAGGGGATGAAAGGTCATTAAGGCTGTTTAAAAAGTAGTGTAAGATACACGCGGTAAAAGTGATTTTATTTTTTCTCGTAGAATGGCGCCTGTCGGTCGCATGTCGCAATCTTTCCTACTCGCAAAATAAAGGGTCACTTTTACCACTCGTATCATAAAGAAATATTTTTCTGCGTGGATGTATCAGTAACAATTTTTTAACATTTTATATTATGGTCTTAATATAAGAAATGGTTTATTCTTAGTATGGTATATGGTATATAGTAATATATTATGGTCCTGATATGACATATCTTTATTTAAATCTTCGTTTAAATTAGTTAAACGTTGGTCGACACCCCCAGAGGGAAACCGTTACTCCAGAGTGAGCGTTGGGCTTACGGGTGGTCTTAGCGTAAATTGACGCGTGTTCAATTTTTTTTCTAAAGCAAATGTTTACAATTCTAATATTTTTCCAAAATTTATTTCTTCTTGCGAAATAAATATAAAATTAATATAATGAAAATAAAATAATAAAAATATGAGGTATGTGGTCTGCATACTGTTTTGATTTCATAAAATTATTGACATTTTTTACTTTATCATTACTACAAATAGTAATAGATGTTTTCGTCATTTAATATGAGAGCGTAGGCTTCCGCGGCCGGAGTCAATATTAAGTTGGCTGTCCGGGTGACGCCGCGTCCATGGCAAAGGTGCCGACGTTTCGGTCGCCATTCTGCGACCTTCCTCAGGGCGTAATGCGCGGAGCTGTACCCGTGCGCAGTACAGCTCCGCGCATTACGCCCTGAGGAAGGTCGCAGAATGGCGACCGAAACGTCGGCACCTTTGCCATGGACGCGGCGTCACCCGGACAGCCAACTTAATATTGTCATTTAATATGTTCCATTTTATTAATCATATTGTGATTATCTGTTTTTCTTCTTGTAACAAAAATAACAGTTAATTCTTTCATTTTGTGTAGGTGGTAGTAGCTGTTTCTCACTGAAAAGAGAAAAATAAAATCTTAGTGAAACATTATATATTTAAAACAAATCTGTACCACTAGCGCACTTGACTGAAATACAAGTATTTTTGCCGCCAATTCCTCGCGATCGTGCCTCTGACTGGGAGGGCTTAGGGTTCGAGTCCCGAAGGTGGCAGGATTTTCGTCTTTAGCTACATAGCGAGGTCGACTTCAATCTCTGTCAGGAGGAGAATTCTAGCAGCCGGCTGCTCTCATAGGGAGTTTTCCGTGGTTTGGCGAATCAACACCATGCGAATACCGGAGCAGTATCCCAACAAACGGACCACTTACCGCGTTCGATCTTTTCTTCCCTCTTCCTTTCCTATCCTCACCCCTCACTTACACTCACACTTACGTGCACTACACTACCACACATGCCGGGAGTCCAGTCGGGAGCTTAGAGCCTGTACCTGCTGGGACGGTGCCCTGCAGGTGGGAGATACATGGATGGGAAAAACAGCACAAGTCGACGGGTAGGTCGGCAGCGGATCGAGCCCTCCATCTCACGCTATAAAACATACACTACACTTACGGGACTAACGGAGTAATGACCTTTGCAGTTGACGCGCCCGGAATCACTAATCTTTCGATCAATCGACAACGCGCCCGCCTGTTGAAATGCGTAAGTATTGATAAATTGGTAATGAACAGTAATCTAAGCAGGACAGTAATCTGTGTGTGACACGCCATGTGTTCTTTCGCTGTCATTGTGTCAGAAGACCAACCTCTCGCAATTACACAGTGATTTGTGACCCTGAGTTACATACAGTGTGAAATTAAATCCAAAAGATCATATCATGTAAAGCAATGTGTTTCGCCGCACTGATATGACTGAAGTATAGTGTAGTACCCTAATTCGTTTTGAGGATAACGCAGTTCAGTTATCGTAAGTCTCGCGAAAGGAATGCTGTGTTGACTACAATTCGCTATGTCCAAGTGAGTTAACAATTACACATCTTTCAGAGACAAGGAAATAGCTCTGATTTGGATATTTTACACGAAGATAATCTGA
>JAHLJT010005437.1:54276074-54425316 GCA_031308135.1 Acheta domesticus
ATCGACTTCGTCCTGTCTTTTGCAGTTCTGCTTTCCGCACCCCTCCGGTCTCTCTCTCTCACTCTCTCAGTCTGAATCAGTGAAAAACTACTGATTGACAGTGACTATTCACTGATGGCGTCAGTTATAACCCTGCCACCGACAATCAGTGATCTGAACTGAACAAATCAGTGAAAATCGAGTCCACTTTTTGAATCAGTGAAATTTCACTGTTTGAATCAGAGAAATCTGTGAAAACGGCAGAACGTGAGTGACTGAACGATCAGTGAGCGATGGTGGCGCGGCACTTTTACCACTGACGACCAGTGAAATGCCGGCGGTCATTAGGAAAACGTTCGCATATTCGCTGATTGTCAGCGAATCTACACATTTCGATGATTCAGAGAGCACTCACTCACTCTCTCGACTCTTTGTCTTTCTCGACTCTCCATTTCTTTTCCCTACTCCCAGCTTTTACCTTTTAGCCACGTCCGCACGTCCTTCCCAAATGTGCTTCACCTGCTTTCAACTTTTTTGCCCTGCTCGCTGACCTCGCGACCTGGTTACCACTCGCTACCCCTACATCGTGCCCCGCCGGACCGCCCCGCTTTAGATAGATAGATAGATAAGGTTTATTCTACAATTGGGCTGATGTTGCCCGGTGGCAGAATACAGAAACACAAATGTACATTAAAATTACAAAACACAATTAACTATAAAAGCAATATATAAAAAATCAATATAAAAAACAAACAAATTATCTTCTTCATTACCTAGAACATGCAACTTTTACATACCTATACATATACAACAAATGAAACTACATATATACTAACATTTAAGTAAATAAACTTACTTACATATCACACCAACATCCATACATACAAACATACACGCTTACATACATATCATACAAAGACAAAGGAACACTCGCATACACACCATCCTACACATATTCACTCACAATCATATTCAGACAAATATGGATAACGTTTTTACCTACAACATAATAATATACAATACTTATAATAATTTTTACATACAGCTTAACACGTAAAACATTCGTTAACATCAATCAATAAATACCAACTTTTGTCAGAATAGCCTATAAAAGACGCTTAAGATTAGCGAAATAAACTACGAAATGAAATCACTTCACTGCACTTCACTTCACGTCACTGCACCTCATAAAACTTTACCTGAATACTAATAGCTCAATACTTTTTAGTTTACTACCCATAATCGCACCTTTCACTTCACTTCACTTCACTGCACGTTTTCACCCTATTGATTAATTTCCTATACTTTTTTTCTAAAACCACGCGCTGAGCAGCTTTGCCCAGCGAATCGCACGCGAATGTTCGCTCTTTACGATGGGGCTCCCCATATGTCCCCGTTAATTTGGAAACATAACAGGTATGAGTCCGATGGTCAATTCCGAATTGCTGATAAGTGATTTAATTCCGGGCTGGTCAAGAGGGCGGTCCCCTTGGCACGCCCGTATTAGCCGGGTAACCAGTGTGCGCTGCCGCTTGTCGAATCAGTCCAACGGGAGGGCTGAGGAGAGGGGAGGAAGGGAGGCGCTAGGACGCGATCGGCTCTAGTCTAGTAAAATGAGAATGGCACGCAGGCCATCGCGGGCAGTGTGTTTCTAATTCTTGCTCGTGAGCAGCACTGATTTAAATGTCAGTTTCATTTGTGTGATTTTGACAAGTGATATAAGGTCAGAGTCCAATGACCCATTTTAAAGTACTGGTAAGTGATGTAATTCAGTGCTGATCAGGTGAGCGACTCACTTGGCCTGCCGTAGCCCAGCCCTTAACAGTGGCCCGCTGCTTGTCGAAGTTATTTCGACGAGAGGGGTGGGAAGGTGCTGCCGCTCGGGCACGATCGGTTCGGTCTAGCAAAAGGCGAGAGGTACGCGGGCAACAACAGCGGGTCATGGCGAGCAGTGATATAATTCTTGTCTTTGAGTAGTCTCAAGGGCAAGAGTAGTCCTCTATGAAACGAAATTAGGAAATGCCCCTAGCAGAATAGTTCAATTCTTTATTCTTACCGAAATAGAATATTACAAGTATGAAACATGTTTTACTGTTCAATATCTTACCTGCCAAACACAGTCTATCCACAATAACTTGTCTATCAAACAGCGACAAATATCACATGTGCAAGTTTTGGTTTAAACGTTCACAACCTTTATTCTAAAAAAAATCTGTATAGAAGGTTTATAAGCATAACCAAATATTGGGTTGTGTTGAAATATTGAACGTAGGTCTACGCAATCAAAATTAATATGGGCATGAAATTAGTACAAACGTGTGTGATAATAGGGTTTCTGGCAATAAAATAAAATTTTCCTCCCTATGATCGCCAAAGGCCAATTTATCTTTCTTGATGCATATTACTCACTATTTTTTTATTCTTTTCAACAGTGGACAAATTAAACTACATATTAATCCCCTCTGTATGTAATGCGCTAATGAAATATGACGGTTTTGGACCATTTAGAAAAAATCATTCAAAATCCCGTAAATGTGCTGGAGAGCGGATAACCCCCCTAATCCCTTCATCAAACATATCTAGAAAACAAATGTTATGTACCCAACAAGTCCTCTAATTAGTCTTCTAGGACGAAATCGGAAGGGTAACTGCAAAGCGGGGAAATAGGCGGGGAAGGAGGGCGAAGAAGGCAAGGGGACAAAATTTGACAATGGAGACAAAATTGACACAAATTGGAAAAGGGGAAGAAAGGGATAAAATGGGGAAAGGGGGACAAAATAGACAATGGAGACAAATAGGACAAGGTGATAAAATGGAACAGTGGGAGAAATGGAACAATGGGACAAAATGAAACAAGAAGACAAAATGGAACAAGGGGACAAATTGAGTAAAAGGACAAATGAGGCTTTGGAACAAAATGGGGCAAGAGGGCAAAATGGGGCAAGGAAACAAAATGTGATAAGATGGGATATTGGTGGCAAAAACTGATAATGGAGACAAAATGTGACAAAATGAAACAAGGTGACTTTGGGACAGAATGGGACCAGAGGAGAAAATGAGCCAAAGGAACCAAATGAGCTAAGGGGGAAATGGAAATGGGGACAAATGTGACAAGGGACCGAGGGACAAATCGGACATGGGAAAAAAGGGACGAAATGGGACAAAAAGGACATGGGAGACAAAAGGGACAAACATTTCAGAATCTATTTCTTGTATTACTAACGAAGATAAATACGACTTAAAATTTCATTATATTCAGTGGTAATTTTAAAAAATTGTAACTTTTGTAGCAACGACATATTTATCCAAAGATTTAAGAGCACTGGTAAAATCTAAACATCGAGAGTCTACTAAAATATTTTTAATGGACTCTCAATCATTTTAACGGCCGTTGCTATGGACTTCATGCATTGTTTAATGGCTGGTTGCTAAGATGCTAAGAGTGTCTTTACCGACGTAAATAACAACAAAAAAAGTTTGCAGGTTATGGCATTAAAAAGAGAAATCAGACTCTCATGCAATTCGTTACACACGTTACACTGTAGCACACATTACCACCGCGCGTAACTCGGAAACCACTTGTTTTAAGGCTTCCAAGTTCTAAGGTCGTTTTTTCTGTTAAGGCCGATATACACGGCACAGTTTTCGTGCAGATTCTTTATGCTGTCTACACTTTACGCTTTCTGCATAAAAGAAATTGTAAACACACTCATAATTTTTCGTTTAGAAAGCTTAGTGTGCCTCCACACCTCTAGCGGCAGAATCGTTCACTAATGGTAATTGGCCGTATCGATTTTGTGGTTAGGTGTGTCAATGTTCCATTGTATGAAGTGATATATTGTGATAAACTTTTCCACAATTCGTGCCTTCCTATTTTTCTTCTCTATGCTCCAAATGGTTAATTAATACTTAATAAAGATCACACAACCCAACGCACGCCCAGAAATACCGCCACTGAAATACTCGGACGGCGCAATTCAGTTGTTACCCGGTAGACCCCCTGGGAGCGTCTTGTGGCGAATCATGCAGAAAACGTGCATACCGTCTATGCCCGACTTTTGGATTTTATACTTCTATTTTGGGATCTTGAAGTTTATGTACAGAAACTGTATGAGAATCTGCACGAAAACTGCACCATGTATATCGGGTTTTAGTGTAGTGCGTAATCGCGGCTGCAGATGGCGATGTTTTCCCCCGCTGGACGGTGAGATCTGGCGCTGACTACACGTCACGTGCCTCAGGGGGCATCGTGCCGCACGAGACAAGCTCTAAGCTCCCAACTGGCCTCCCGGCATTTGTGATAGTGGAGCGCCTATAAGAGCAAGTGGGTGTAAAGGTAGAGGACAGATGAAGAATGACGAGTGAAAGATTGCGGGCAGTTCTTCCCCCGTTTGTTGGGTTCTCCTCCGATATTTGCGTATTATTGACCGCGGAAAACTATCGATCAGAGCAGCCTGGCTTTGACCTATTTTAAGCCTTTAATATCAGATTTATAGATTTATACTTCCCTACAGGGTCATGGTTTTTTTCAAGCCGAAATCTACACAATTTCTGGACGTTGTACTTTTTCGGTGGATATCCCGCTCCTTAGAACGGGTTGTCATAACCGTTTGAAGTTAGTTTTCATCATGCATTTATTTTCACTTTCGTAACAATGATCGTTTACAAAGAGCAGAATGTTCGCATGAGATCAGCAAGTATTTGATACACAACAACGTTCTGGCATTACACCCACGCGTAATTTGTATTTTGATGACCAACATCTAGTTATCGACATATTTTCCCCCATACCGTTGCAATGGATGGTGGAAATAGATGTTTTACCCTACGCGGCATCGGCCAACAGAACACGACAAAGAACTGAACATTTAACGAGGCTTGTGTTTCATGTCGCTCTGACAAATTAGGGAACGTGGAAGTGAAGTGAAAAATGCGGTTGAAATGCATTTGACGCTCTCCATCTGTCGGCTCCCTCGACCCGGCTCTGATTTGCACATCAATCGCTCGGGAGAGGACGCCTGCCCGCGAGGCGGGGCACATGCATAAAATATCATCGCAGATTTCCACTCGCGATTTCTGTTCGGCAAATCTCTTCAAAAAATATCGTAGTTCTGGTCTTATATTATTTTATTTTATTTATATTATTTTATTTTATATTATTAATATTATATTATTTTATATTATTTATATTATTTTATTTTATATTATTAATATTATATTATTTTATATTATTTATATTATTTATATTATATTATTTTATTTTGTATTAAGATATTCATAAGATTTATTGTACATTAATTATATTTTTATTTACTTTTTATTTAATTGGTAATTATTACACATTTATATATAATTGCAATACTTTCTATGTGGCAAGGCCTTTAAGCCATTAATTATATTATTTATATGGTTAAAAACGCTTCTTAATAGCCAGTAGATACTGCCAAACTGATGCTGCTGCATTATCTGTTTGATGATTGAAAATGTTGATTTATTGATGATTCCGGGCCCGTCAAGTGCTAATGTCGTTAGACCCGTAAGTGTAGTGCAATTTTTTATTCGGAGACGGCGGCGATCTTGCCGGCGCCAATCTTCCTGTGGGAAGTTAATTTTGGATGTAAAATTTCCACACATTTAAAAATTCATATCTACAACAAAAATTAAATGTTTTTAAAAATCATATGATAAAGCATCTTACGTAGTAAAGAAACTAATAGTAAACAGCAAAAAAATAATTCCTCTACTGTATACAGTTTGGAAGAAAATGTTCTTTGAATTTAACATTGTAGGTATAGGGCCTTCCTGGTCCCCTTAACAGGGCGAAGGGGAGTGATTATTACAATACTCACATTTTTCTACTCCCATTGTATAATGCTGTCATTTGATGGCTGCAATTAGTTGCATAATGATAGTCATTTCGATACAGTTTTCATTATGATACAGGTTCTTGACCAATGAAGTTTACAAACCAAATATTGACAATTAATCATTGAGAATCGTTTTAGCAAATTTTTCGTTCAATTGTATACATTAAAATTGCTTTTGATATTATATTATCTCAATAGTTAGAATTTCTTTTATTAGTAAAATATTATTTAAAATAAATTGTATCGTAATTTCACTTTGATCCCATTTGACTAGCGCAGTACTCCCCCGCCGGAGGACAGGTAACCACAGCCCCCAGCGGCAGCATGAGAAGGTAGATTTAGGAAGCTCTCCGCTAGGGGGCCTTCGATGAACCAACTGCCACGAAACTATTCAATGTAAAAGTGTAACTTATAAGAGTCGTAGAAAAAGTACCGTATGAAACTCGATGAAATGGGTATTAATACACTCGTGTGAACTCGCTCGATCCTCGCTCATATCACTGAACTTACTCGCTCGTTCCTCGCTCATATTGTAATATCACACTCGTGTATTCATAACCCATAATACCCATCATTACATCATCGTTTCACAATGTACCATTATACATAATTTTGCAGCATAAGATACAAGGTTAAAACATCCTCTTGGGCCTGCTTTCCATGCTAAAGTCCCTCCGCGCCGCGGAGTGGCCACAGCGCGGATTGCTCGAGTTCATTAAATAAACACGAGGAGCGCTCTCGGGGGACACGTAAATAGAAACGCACATAAGCGCATGCGGTCCCCGAAAAACAAAAGAAAGGAGAGGAGGAAAACGAAATATTCACGACAAACCCGTGAGCACACACGTATAAATACATCCGTCATAAACATGTACAAACACTGAAATAGTAACAAAAAGTCGTAAAATGGAAAGGAGTACGAAAATAAACGAAAACGAAGGACCGACATTTTGAAGGACGTGTGTGTGTTTAAAATTGTCAAGTTCTTGGTTTGGGTGTGTTCAGTAAGTAGCATAAAGCATTTTTAACAAAGCGACGGACTATTGAAGACCTGAGCATTTATCAGATATACGAATGATTGGATTGAATGATTGATTGATTCGTGTTTCCGGGCGCGTCAACTACTTAGGTCATTAGTCCCGTAAGTGTGGTGCGTGTTTTTCTCGGGAGGTGGCGATGATCTTTTCCCCGCTGAATGGCGAGATCTGGCGCCGACCTACCGTCGACTAGCGGGGTTTTCCCCTCAACCATGTATCTCCCACCAGCGGGGCACCGCCCCAGCCGGGACAAGCTGTAAGCTCCCGACCGATCTCCCGGCATGTGTGGTAGTGTAGTGCATGTTAGTGTAAGTGTGTGTGTAAGAGGAGAGGAGAGGACAAAGAAGAGGAGAAAAGATCGCGCGCGGTCGGTTGCCCGTTTGTTAGGGTACTGCTCCGGCATTCGCCTAGTGTTGATCGGAGAAACCAATGAAAACTACCGATCAGAACAGCCGGCCTCTAGAATTCTCCTCCACACAGCGACTGAATTCTACCTAGCTGACAGGTAGTGTCGGGCCTCGAACCTAGGACCTCCCGGTCAGAGGGACTGCAGTGACATCGGGTTGATGCACTGAGCCATCTCTCCCGGTACGAATGATTGGAAAAAATGGAAAGGGTTTGAATGGTAGTTGAGTGTGGTTTTGTGTGTACCGGAGCAATAGCTACGGTGGTCATTAATCCCGTAAGTGTCTAGCGCGTTTTTATCACGGGAGGTGGTGATGTTTCTTCCCTCATGGAATGGTGAGATCCGGCACCGTCCTTCACGTCAGCTTGCCGCGTTTTACCATCTAGTTATCTCCCACCAACTGGGTGCCGCACCAGCCGGGACCAGCATGATTTGAATTTGCACTAGATTTGTGAATGAGGCTTCTTTAGAGTTCACTGATTGGTCAGTGATGGCGGCACCGGAAACTCAAGGGTCAGCTGGTAACTCGTCACGAAAAAAAATTCCGACCTCTTGAGACGCTGCACTTGTGAGAACGTGTATATTTGTGTTGTTTGTCAAGGTTTATTGACGTTATTTGAAATTGAAGCTGAATTTTACTGTTTTGTAAGCATAAATGTAGATTGAATTGAATTGAATTGAATTGAATTGCCTTATTTTACGTGGCGAGACTCAGGCCATGAGGCCTGCTCTTCCGTCTGACCACGCAAATTTCGCTACGCTCCTTTCACCTAGCGGAGAAAGAAGGTATTATCTCGGGCGACGAAACAGGCGATTTGAATTTAGCTCAGAGGCGTCATTTAGGCTTGAGGATCTTTTACATGCAAGTAAATCTACTAACATGGGCCAGCCGGCTTTACTTCCCCTCCGCGGAAGGCGTACGAAGGATTTTTTCGCCCGTAAAAATCCACGGCTTCGATCAGGTTTGAACCCGCGAACTTGGGTATGACAGTCCGGCACGCTAACCGTCACACCATCGAATCCGCGAATCCTAGATTAGGAAAAGGCTACATATGAATTGTCTGATTATAACATGTAGTTATTTGAATTATTGTAATTTTACAGATTTTTTTCTCAAAATTAATATTTTGAGAGGGAGAATCTGCTATTTTGTTACCAAAGTGAGGCAAACTCTAAAGAAGTTTCATTAACAAGTCTAGTGCAAATTCAAATCATGCAGCCGGGACAGGCTCTAAGCTCCCAACGGGCTTCCGACATGTGTGGTGATGTGTGTAAATGTTGATGTAAGTGTAAGTAAGGAATATGTGTAGGACAAGGAAGAGAGGAACGATCGCGCGCTGACGGTAGCCCGTTTGTTAGGTACTGCTCCGGCACACGTCTGATGTGGATCAGAGAAACCTACTGAACAGAGCAGCCTGCCCCTCGAATTCTCCACCACTGAATTCCGTCAGAGACACTGCAGGACACAGTTAAATGCTTTAACACAAGTATGTTATGAAGAATAAATAAAAATAACAAAAACTGCATTATTATTAAGTACGATTCATGGAATATGATAGGCATATCCAATGTCACTTCACTGGACAAAATCAAAATGGCAGCCGAATTCCAAGGAGTTAATTTGTTGAATGCATAGCCAATTAATCGACATCTTTAATCGAACTTAAGATAAATATTTTAAGCAGATGTAAGTGCAACTTTTTAAGGTGCATAATGGGTTTGTGTTAAAATGCTTTTAACTTTAGTATGCAAAACTTCAATTAATTATAGACTTTGAAATTCGTTCAATTCGTTGTTCATGATCGCTTCTGTGCTAACGAATACTGATATTTTCCGGGAACATCAATAGACCAATTTTGAAAAGTGGCTCGTGACCTCTTTGACTCGCAAATGTCTGCATTATCTCCTGCACAAAGCTCGCTATAATTTATGAATAGTTACTCTGTGTTCTGTACATAATCTAAATTATCATTATTATTAGTAGGTTTTAATTTTTCAGATCACTGGGAATGTTCAAAAGAAGTTTTCCGATAAAGTCAACTAGAGCTGAATACCCTTTTACAGATTTTGAATAAATAAGCTGGACCCGTGCAAACATTTCACCTTTTATTGTTTTTTTTCTTTCTTGTTGAGAGTAAATGTTCTATTATTTCTAAATATTTATAAACAAACAATATTCAAAACAATTAGATTCGTTCGATTGAATCGATTCGAATATCAAAATATGCTCGACGGCGAATACGGTACGCAGTAGTGTTGAAACCCAGTCATCACTCAATTCACATTTAATATGAACCATATTGGAATCGTTGTATTCTGACAACAGTCATACTCAAAACAGTCGTACACAATGAATCTATTTCAATCTCTGGAACATGTGCGGTAATAAAAATCTGCAGCACAGAATTTACAGAGACAGGCATCAATAAATTTTTGATGATATACCAACCACTTACGGTTGTCACTCGCATGAATATTCGAGAAAATATGGTTTCAATCCTAGATTAAAAGGCGACATATACCAAGCGTTATTACAAAGGCCTAGTCTGACAGACTTCTTTGGGTAAAAATAAAGAAAAAAATATTTTTACAATGAAATTGTAAATTGAATGAATTGGACATTGAAGTTACAAAATATATTTTAAAAGTTTTTATAGATACTCTAAATAACTTGACTCTCACAGCATACCCTTGCTTGGTGCTGTCCACACATGGCTTTTGAGAAATGTCCGCAGTAGTATCTCGTCATCCGACCTTTGTTTTGTTCTCCGACGTGCAATTACGATTGGTAAAACTTTAATGTTACAAGACAAGGTATTCATTATTCATTTTCGTATTCATTATTTACAATATTAGGCAAAATAACGCCAAAAAAACTGACGTAATTACAAAGGCGTAGTCTACTAGACGACGGAAGATACGAATCGCGTATTCCGGAAATAGACACAATAACAACAATACGTGTATTTCATTGTTTAGTCCAACAATGAAGGTACACAGTTTCAGAAATGTGGAGTGAGGGGAAGGGGTGGGGGAAGCTTTCGACACTAGTTGCGTCGTCTGACAGACGACAACAGACGACAGCAGACGACGACAGACGACGCCCTTATAATCTAGGGGTAAGCCGTCTTGAATTTTTATTACAATTTCCAGCTAACCTGCAACAAGTAATGAAAGCACTTAAACACACAAAATGCAGTCAGATAGCTAAAAATAGTAGATAAATCACAAAAAATCAAGAGCACAACCAGATGCGTCAGTCTCAAAAGATGGCGTCAACCAGCTCCTCAAATTGAGTCAGAAGGCGCGATCTACAAGTAATGAAAAAGTTAATGTTAAAGACGAATAGTCAACAACAATCCTAAAAATGACGCTTAAAATAATACCGAATGTCTTCTTGTTATGTATTGACTGAACGATTGTGAACGTTTTTTTCTTTGGATTTGGTTACGTTAATTACACAATGTTATTTGTGTTCCGTTCCTTGCAGTATATTAAAATTACCTACGAAAAGATGTCAGATTAACCGTTACGCGTCTTATTTTCGTTCATTTTGTGTGAAAGAAAGTCGACCACGACGTCAACGGAAAGAGCAGGTCGTCTTACTGCAACGACAAGAAAAAAAAAAGAGCATCTCAACCCCAAACTTGGTGCTTATATAAAAAGACTAACGCTGCTCTCTCCACCGCGACTGGAGGGAACGAACCAACACAGCTGCACAAAATAATCACCCGAGATCGCCCGAAAGTCCTTTTGTGACTTCTCCTTGGAGGCGAAGAATTTAATATCCCAAAAGAGTCGCGCTGCATGAAATATGCATTTTAATTTCCTGCTCGCCTTGCTGCCGGTGATGACCGGCGATTCATTTGCTCAGATAAGTTCTGCGTAGAGAACCACAAAGCTCCGGTGATTGCTAACCCAAATTGCTTATTTCACACAGTGGATTTCATGGGAATGATTGTTGTGAAACAATTGATGGTTTGTGCGCTTAAGATATAAGACTATTTTTTTTTCATTTTCCACAGGCCAGCATAATTGCTTTACAGGGATTGTTTTCATTTAAATCAATTCAAACCACAAAACTTACAGAAATAAATAACTAAAATTCATTACAATTCAATCATCAATGGAACAAGAGATAACATTCATATAATACATTCATTCTTTAATATAAGTAGAATTAAGGGAAGCCGAACAGGTTCCTCATTATTGTTTATATAAGACTATAGTTATATAAGACTATAGTCACATGTAAGGACCAACGAATGATATTAAGACATTACAAACACAAGTTTGATATGGACATCGTAATGAAACTACAGGTGTTTAACTATGTTATATGAAATGTGTATCATCCAATATAATTATCTACGACGACCCAAGAGTAATTTTTATTTCATATTTTAATATATAAATCAACAGCTAGACCCTGAACATGTTTGTTTCGACAGTAACTAGTTTCATTACTTTAAGTGATTTGGCACGAGCATGAAGTATTGTAAAAATGTTAGGAAACGTTTTTAATAAATATTCGTAGGTCTTAATAAAATAGTTTGTATCAAACAGTGAAGAATTGTTAGAAGATAATAATTATAATGTTCTCAGTTTCTTTTAAAATTATATTTGTTTTCTCTCATATTCCTGGCTAAAAATACTGTTAGTATGAATCCACAAGAGCACGGTTTCATTCTAACTTTCATAATAACACACAAAAGAGTACAATACTCAGCTGTTAGTGCAGCACAATAAATAAACTGTTTTTACCGGACTGTGAGCAGAAAAAGATGTTTATTTTCACCGTTGCCTTAGTAACATTCTATGCACCTACGCCAGATACATACGCCCATGGATTCTTATAGTTTAAAATATTATACGTATGTATTAATGACCGTAGGAGAATTCTAGCGGCTGGCTGCCCTGATCGGTAGTTTACCGTGGTTTCTCTCATCAACACTAGGCGAACGCCGGAGCAGTACTATAACTAGCGGACCGAGCACGATCTTTTGTTCCTCTTCCTTGTTCTATCCTCAACCCTTACACACACACACACACACACACACACACACACACACTCTTACACTTAAATGCACTACACTACCACACAAGTGGGGAAGCCAGTCAGGAGCTTAAGAGCTTGTCCCGGGCGGGGCGGAGCCGGAAAGTGCGTGACTTGGGGTGAGCGGTGTGCACTGCCGGGCGCGTAGCGGAGAGATGGCATGATGGGGGTGGGGTGAATGGCGGGGCGTGGAGCGGCGGGAAGGCGCGTGACGTGGGGTGGGCGGTTTGAAATGGGCGTCGTGGAGCGGTGGAAAGGCACGTGGGGTGGGGTGTCTGAAGGGCGGGATGTGGAGCGGGAAGGAATGTGGTACGGGGTTCAGTGTGTGAAGTTCTGGGCATGAGCAGCGGGAAAGTACGTGGCATAGAGTGGGGTGTGTGAAGTGGAGGGTGTGGATCGGTGGAATGTGTCGTGGGATATATGATGTGCGGTGTGAAGTGTGGGGCGCGAAGCTGTGGGAAGGCACGTTGTGTGGAGTGAGGTGTGTGAAGTGCGCGCCGTAGGGCGGCGGGAAGGAACGTGGGGTGGGGGGGTGAAGTACGGGGCGTGATGCAAC
Source organism: Acheta domesticus (assembly GCA_031308135.1). NCBI lineage: Eukaryota > Metazoa > Arthropoda > Insecta > Orthoptera > Gryllidae > Acheta > Acheta domesticus. The sequence goes on from JAHLJT010005437.1 coordinate 54,288,976, forward strand.
GGGAAGGCACGTGGCTTGGGGTGGGAATGTGAAGTGCGCGTCGTGGAGCGGTGGGAAGGCACGTGGCGTGGGGTGGGGTGTGTGAATTGCGGGGCGTGGAGCAGCGGGAAAGCACGTAGCACGGAGTGGGGTGTGTGAAGTGCGGGGTGTGGATCGGTGGAAAGTTGTCGTGGGATGTAGGGTGTGCGGTGTGAAGTGTGGGGCGCGAAGCGGTAGGAAGGCACGTGGCGGGGAGTGGGGTGTGTGAAGTGCGCGTGGTGGAGCGGCGAAAGATACATGACGTAGAGTGGGGAGTGTGAAGTGCGCGTCGTGGAGCGGAGGGGAGGCGTGGGGTAGGGTGTGCAAATTGCGGGATGTGGAACAGCGGGAAGGCTCATGACTTGAGGTGGGGGTGTGAAGTGTACGTCGTGGAGCGGTGGGAAGGCACGTGGTGTGGGGTGGGGTGTGTGAAGTGCACGTCGTGGCGCGGAGGGAAGACACGTGGCGCGGGGTGGGGTGTCTGAAGTGCACGTCGTGGAGCGGTGGGAAGGCACGTGGTGTGTGATGGGGTATGTAAAGTGCACGTCGTGGCGCGGAAGGAAGACACGTGGCGCGGGGTAGGGTGTCAGAAGTGCACGTCGGGGAGCGGTGGGAAGGCACGTGGTGTGGGATGGGGTGTGTGAAATGCACGTCGTGGCGCGGAGGGAAGACACGTGGCGCCGGGTGGGGTGTCTGAAGTGCACGTCGTGGAGCGGTGGGAAGGCACGTGGTGTGTGATGGGGTATGTAAAGTGCACGTCGTGGCGCGGAAGGAAGACACGTGGCGCGGGGTAGGGTGTCAGAAGTGCACGTCGAGGAGCGGTGGGAAGGCACGTGGTGTGGGATGGGGTGTGTGAAGTGCACGTCGTGGCGCGGAGGGAAGACACGTGGCGCGGGGTGGGGTGTCTGAAGTGCAGGACTCTGAGCGGCGGGAAGGCACGTGGTCTGGGGTGAGGTATGTGAAGTGTAGGGTGTGAATCGGTGGAAAGACGCGGGCGTGGGGGTTTGGTGTGAAGTGCAGGGTGCGGAGCAAGATACCTTTGAAAGGGGGCGCGTGGCGGGGCGGGACGTGGCGCGGTTGCGCTGGGCGTGACAAAAAGGGACGAGATGGAACGGCGGGGAGGGCAGAGATGCTGAAGGGAAAGGGTGGCGAACATGAAGGAAAGGGGAAGGGGAATGAGGCTAAAGTGGCTGTATGTATGTCTATTGTTCGACGAAACATCAAAGGATGGTATACTCCTACCGTGAAAGTACTTATTCATTATAACATATTACAGTTTTCACTCTTGTGTAGTTGCTTAATTGGTTTCTCGGTCTTTATGTATCATATTTCGTAAGAAAATAATGTGCACCCTATAAAAATCGGGTCAAGGACCTCATGGATACACACATGAAGAGACCATTTGGGAGCTTAGGTCTTCTCCCGGCTGGGGCGGTGCCTCGCTCATAAAAGATACCTGGATGGGGGCAATCCTGCAAGCCTGCGTGTACATACGTCACTGCCGAATTTCACCATCCAGCGGGGGATGGAATCACCTCCACCTCCCTAAAGAAAACACGCACTGCACTTACGTGTCTAGTGTCCATAGCAGTTTAAGCGTCCTGGAACACGAAATATTCAATCATAAAGGCCGGAATACACGGTACAGTTTTCGGGCAGAATCTTCGTGCAGTCCAGACTTTACGTTTTCTGCATGCAACAATTATGAACTTGTCCATAATTTTTCGTGTAGAAATCATACAGTTTGACTCCATCACCTCTAGCGGCAGCATCGTGCACTAACGGTAAGCGGCTATGTTGATTTGTGGTTAGGTGTGCCAAGGTGCGATCGTATGAAAATATATATTGTGATAAACTTCCTTTTCCCCAATTCTTGCCTTCCAATTTTTATTCTCTTTCCTCCTCATGGTTAATTAATACTAAATAAAGATCACAGCCAGAACGCACGCACAGAAAGTACTTGGAAGAAGCAGTTCAGTTGTTACCCGGAAGACCCCCTAGCGGCATCTTGTGGCGATTCAGGCAGAAAACGTGCAGACCGTGTGTACGAGACTTTTGGCTTTTATACTTCTAGTTTGGGATCTTGAGGTTTCTGTACAGAAACTGTATGAGAATCTGCAAGAAAACCGTACCGTGTATATCGGTTTTAAGAATGTTGAGACATGCTCGCGGCTGTGCTGGAAGTCACGAGAGGTACATCGAAGTCTTGCGGGTTGCGTTCAGGAGACTGCTCTATTAGGTCGAAATCTTCTCCTCGCTCCTTTTCTATATCTTATCGTACTTTTAACATGTTTACAGGATTCAAACAACATTAAATTAGATTTGTTTATGATATTTGATTATGTGAGGTGTCAGAAAATCTGCGTCTATGTTTTCATAGAGAGGGAGAAACACGAGAGAGAGAGAGGGAGAGAGAGACAGACAGACAGACAGACAGACAGGGTAGAGAAGAGTGATAAGAGAGAAAAAGAGACTCCCGATTAAAGGCGACGCGAAAGTATTAGTTTTACTACAAGTTGCACTCTTTAACTGCGCTTTTGAAGACCAAACTTGTGCCAGACGAAGGGAGTTAAAGTATCAATCTGAGCCTTCTCTTTCGATGAAGTCACTTAAGCATCGTAAAAATAGTAGTAAAAAGTACGTTTTAACTGAATGAAAAATATCCATGTGGTATATTTTATTTAGAAGATAAAGGGGTCTTTCTACATGTTGCTCTTTATTGCCTATTGGTGACTTTTTTTTAACACTTTTTGTAGGCGGCAAAGTGATCTCGAAGACACTCTTTATGCAACTATTTTACCTTAAGTAATCTATCATGACAGTTTCTTCTTATTTGTGTTGTTCTAAAAGAAGTACAATTAGTAAAAACAAATATTACACATAGTAATGGTAATTTATCTTAAAAGTTGTTAAAATAGACCATTACGGTTATTTGTCTTAAAAGTGGTTAAAAGAGACCACGTATGCACGTTAGTTGATAATTCACAAGCGCGGGGGCACGAATCTGTAATATAAGTATGATGTCTACATGAATAATAAATAAGCTGCGCATTTTTGCCTATTTGCCAATTTATTTCCTTCTATGCAAAATGCAATCGTTTAGGTTACTTATTCATTTTGAGGCATTAGGAGTGTTTTAGTGAGTATTTCGTATTACGGACTTTTTAAGTTACTTGAATTTATTTAGAGGTACGTTTGAAGTACTCCAGCTGTTGACGGTTTCATCTAATCGGGAGCTTGAACGACACCATAGTAGCGTTACTGTAGCGACATAAAGGCTTCCTATTGGATCAGGGCTCATCTCGTTTTCGCTCCTTAGCGCCAATACCGATTTCTCCCGGCTCTCAGCGGGCGACCGGGGCCAAACGGGAACACTATACTTCGTTTTTTCTTAACTTGGCTGATGACATTAGGAAATTATTAGACCTCCTGCTTCATAAAATGAATCTTTTTCATTAATTCGCGACCGTCCTTCTCAACGGGGATCGTGGCCTCAGAAATGTGCTTACCACTGTTAAAAAGATTCATTTTATGAGACATGAGGTGTAATAATGATCTAATGTCGTTGGCCACGTTATAAAAAACGAAGTATATGAGAAATTCATGTGTCAAAGGCCGGGGTATGAGAAATTTATCGGTCCGTGCACGCTGTAGTTTCTCGCTCCGCACTGAGGTTCTTTCATCCGTAGACACCCGTGGAAGTTCACAAGCGCAAATACGAAAACGGCCATTATCATTGCGGATAGTTATTGTCGCTTCCACTGACATTGAATAAGAATAATTAAATAATACGTCGAAAGAAATAATTTCAGCGAATACCCGTGAGAAAGGTTCGAGAGTAACTAATACTGAATGTTACATGAATAAATACATGAATAAAATAAATGTATTTGTCTAAGAGTTGTAATACAAACTATTTCAAAAAGTACATACAAAGATCTTACATACTGTTATTTCTTTCTAGATTTTTTATATCTTTTTTCTCGCACAATGCGTTCACAATCTGGCACAAATGATAGAGCGCATCTTAATCTCAGGGCATTAGCCAAGTTCTGATCTGTGACAGATCTCTTCAGTCTCTATATACAATTTTTCATACGAAAAAAAATTGCTCTCAAACATACGTAGACCTAAACATACTGGAAGCGTGCTTGTGGAGCTTAGGAAACTGTCTCTGGGGAAAGTTTTTGTAAAAATGAATGGAATGTGTTGTGTTGGAATTTGTGCTTCAGATAAGTATCATTTTGAAGATCTAATATTTCTAGCTGTAAATCGTGATTTGCACTGTCAACATTCACGGAAAATGGCAAAGCAAAAACATTGATCTCTGATTCTATATCAGAAATTTCATGAAATCTATTTTCAAATTGTTTTTGCAACATGTTATTGTTGTCAGAAGCACTGAGTGGGAGTGAAATTAGCGTCCCTGCCTTACCATTATATTGGTCTCCACCAGAGATTGGGCAAATGAAGTATTGCTCAATAACTTCTTGTGAGGTAGAAAGAAGTTTCTCCCATTATAAAAACATTCTGGCAGACAAGCGACAGTCTCGGTAGAACATTTAGAGGAATACATTGTGATACTGTCATTCTTGTGAACGTTAATTGAAATACTTGTATATTGCTTGTATTACTGTGTGATTAATAAATGTATGGTGTCATTTTAAGTTGCTATTTTCGAATTTTAAGTGACTATTTCTGACTTTTAAGTGCCTATTTTGCCTGCGTTTTTCTACTGTTTTCAGTGCCTATAAATCCGCAACTTAATTATAATATTAAATTGACTTCTGCAGTAGCCTTCATTATATCGTATATAATACTGAGCCATTTTATCTTAATGCAGAAAGCATTTTTACTGCGTATATAAGTCGTATAATCAACCCCGAACTCGAAAGTAAACATCATGGAAACGTTAACGGAATAAGTTGAAGATACTTTATCTTCACGAGAAATGTACTTCAATTTCACGTATCATAACTAATAGCTAATATTTTCCTTTTGCAGATAAATATCAGTTTCTTTCTTTGAATAATCCTACTTATAGCTTATTTAACATTTTTTCTATGTAACATTTTTGCAACTTACACAACATTTTTTCTTATGTTAGTATGTTTCAATATATTAATGTTCGTTCCTATGGGTAACCTAATTATATCCAATCGTTACTTAAGGATGTACCTCTTCCAGTGCATTTCGGGCAATTGAGGTCTTTGTTATTTAACGCGTCTCGGTTCGAATCAGTGGTTCAGGACCCTTCTGATTACTAAGAGAATTTTCGAGAAAAAATAAACGTTAAGACATGCTCTGTGATAAGCTAATTATTCCGCCACTCCACAAAATCTGTAAAACACTGTCCCTCTGCAGTAGCTTGGTCTAATTCAGTCGCTGTATGGATGAGAATTCCGACGGCCGGCTGCTTTGATCGGTAGTTTTCCCCGAACCACACTAGGAGAATGCCGGAGCAGTACCCTAACAAACGGGCCACGGACCGCACGCTATCTTTTCTTCTTCTTCTTCCTTGTCCTATCCTCACCCCTTATTTACACACACACTAACCTGCACACACTAACCTGCACTACACTAACGCATATACCGGGAGATTAGCCAGGATCTTACAGCCTGTCCCAGGTGGGTTGGTGCCCCGCTGGCGGGAGAAACCTAGTCGGGAAAAAACTCCACCAGCCGCCGTGTATGTCGCCCGGGATATCGCCATCTAGCGGGGGAAGAACAGCGCCACTTCCCGCGATAAGAGCATGCACTCAGTGGCGTATCTACGGTATGACAGACATGGCACGTGCCTTGGGCGCCACTCAGAAGGGGTGCTAATTAGAGAATACCCGCCATAACAAATAACAACAACCCTTGTTGGCACATACATTGTTTATTTGTTCATATTTGGCGCCGTGGCGGGAGATTGTGTTTTAATAACGATCTTTGGCCCTTAATTGCTAGCTCAGAATTTGCATTTTGAACGTACCGCGTCGGACTTATAAAAAATTCCCCCCAAAACCGCGCGCAAGGCGCTAAAAGAGCGGGTATATAAAATTCCTTTGTTTTCTGTCGAAATTGCAGTCCGCCTAGTCTCTGGTCGTAATAGTTTCATCTGTCTTCGACAGGGGGCAGCACTTGCTGGGGTTCCGTCCCAGGCCCTTAGCAATTTAGCAAGGTTGGCATACCTGTCGCCTTTTAGAACGACTTTCAAAGAGAAGCCATATTTTCGCGGGAACCTGCACATTGCATGAGCAGATTTGTGTAATACAGATTAAAAGAAGGCATTGCTTTTCGTGTGAGACTCAGGTAACGGGTTGAACGATTTATTCCCTGATTGCTTATTTATTGATTATATTATCTGCTAATAAGAAGGGTATACTGTGTCTTTTCAGAGATCGCACGAGCGAACGAATATTTCGTCTCGCCGTAACCAACCAAACTTATGAACGCTCTCCCAAAAATTGAAAAATAACCCAAATCTGGAAAAAGGAGCTATATCGCTGCCTTAACAACCCTCATTTGAAGAATCCTGAGAGGGGCGCAAATCTGATGCTTGCCATGGGCGCCCGAATACCTAGATACGCTCCTGCATGCACTACACTAACGGGATTAATAACATTAGCAGTTGACGCGCTCGGAAACACCAATGAGTCAATCGATGACTATTAGCATAGGCTAAGGATGTATAGACAGCTCACAGCTCACTGTGGCTACCCAGAAATGGTGTCCCATTCAGAGATGGCGCCACGGTCGGATCTTAGTTCCGTAAAAGATAGATAGGTAGATAGATAGATATTGTTTATTTAGCCTCCTCGGCTATTTTTACATAAAATACATATTTACATACATTGCTTACATCTATAAGTATACTCTATTAACTATTTACGAAATGAATATTCTACTTTTAGGTGTTTTATTATTTTTTTTTAATTCTTTAATTTGTTCACAGTTTTTTATTTCTAATGGTAATTTATTATATAATTTAATTCCTTTGTCAAATAGTATATTTTTTGCCTGTTCAGTTTTACTAAAATTAATTACTAAATGTGCTTGTCTTGTTTCCCTTGTTGTTTTATCTTTCACTCTTTGGATTTTGTTTACTAAATTTCCTGTTATTTGGTTTCTAATTAATTTAAAAATAAAAATTAGTGTCTTGTACTGAATTCTCTCTTTTATTGACATAAATTTCAGAGTGTCTAGCATGTCTACCACTGGAGTGTATCTATTGCATTGAATTATTACCCTCGTGGCTCCATTTTGTTGTATCTGAAGTTTTTTAATTTCACTTTTTTGGGCTCGAACTAGTATTGTTGCACAGTAATCAAAATGTGGTGCTATTGTGGATTTACATATCAAACATCTTGTATAGCCATTTATATATTGCCCAATGGTATTTACATATTGCCCGGTGGTAACCGAATAGAGCGCGCACAGATCGTTTGTACCCCCACTACTACCGATTTCTCCCTTCCACTACCCAACGCATTTTGTGACGACGCGACGCCTGGTGTGAAACAGCCGTTCGGCGTATCGCTTCCACCTCTCAACGCCTTATTGGGAGGAGGAAATAAACAGGAAAATATTCGTTTATATACGCTTCAATTAACTGTGCTGCTATTATATACACTGTTTTCAATGTTGTTAATTATTTAATTGATTATTATTGAATGCTCTTAATTATATTTGTTTACAGAGGTGACGATCCTACTTGTTATTCGAACGGTCCAAACTCTAAATTCAACGATGCATTTTCTCAGAGAACCATGTACCGAAACATTGAAAATATTTATTTTTTATTATGATCACAAATGTTTATACATCACTGTGGGATACCTTCCCGCGGGCGGGTATTTAACCTTGCAGCGGGCGCGCTGTCGTAAATTTTACGACAATAGCAGATTTTTTTGTTTTGCTGTCAACTCATTGTTGTCAAAGACTTCTGTGTTCTTGGTATTCCTTGAAGGTATCTTTAGTGATGCATTCCTGCAGTCAGTGTTTAGTTTGCACGCTATATTCAGTTTTTGTAACGCTCTGTTCGGGATAAGTGCATAGTAACGGAAACTATACGCTGCGCGCCGGCTGTTGTTCTAAAATATTGTATAATGATTTGACCTAATCGAAATTTTCTGTAAAATGTCCAGATAAAGAACTCATGTGAACGAAAATCAGAATATTCTTCAAGAGCTGCCTGATCGGAGGAAGATCATGAATTAGATAGTGACAGTGACAGTAAACGAATGTTGAAAATATAGACGAGCATCAGAACGATACTGGATAGGAACAAGATACTAAATACGAACGTTTACCAACGGATATGTTTTTTGGTAGTAAATATCATTCTTAGATAATATAATGCGACATAAAATTCCATTGTTCTACAATTTCTTTGATTTTTTCAAGAGTCATTTAATGTCGTAAAATTTACGACACGCGCCTGCTGGTGTGAACATTTTACTCGCGCCCACTGGAAGGTTAAATTTTACGTCAGTAAATTCTTTTAATTAAAATGCAATCTTTACTCTACGCTATTAGTATCTGTCTGCGTATTCCCCGTCGCGCCCGTCCTCTCGACACCCTGCGCTTCCTACTTTGCAAAGCGTGCCCGAGAGCGTTCCGCCCCCTTTCGGCGCGTGGGGGGTACGAGGCCATCGCGATTTCGAGCGCCTCTCGTGCGCTCTGAGCTGTGTGCTCCCGACAGCTTCCGTCCCTCCCTCCCTCCCTCCCTCGCACGCTCAAAGCACACGAGTGGAGGTGTCGTTATGCATAAACAGCGCGGCGGCGGCGGTTGGCTGCCTTTGGAGCTGCCGCAAAGCGGAACACAATGGCGCGAAAATATTAGCAGCCTGGCAGGATAGAGAGTTAGAAACAACACCTGCTTTCGTACGTAGTAAGGAACGAGGTAGATTGTTCATGTTCGAGCAATGCTCTCTTAATTTTTGATTCCTTGGTCTTATAATAAATCTATTCGCCTAACGTTTCATACCGATTGTGAAGCTCGCAGACCACCTAGTGATAGTTGATGCCATTTTACATCTTGTAGAGTGTCATACGTATCTCACGCGGGCAGTTCTGTTAAGCACAAACAGCGCGGCGGCTGGCTGTCTTCTGAACTGCCGCAAAGTAGAACACAATGGCACGAAAATATTAGCAGCCTGGAAGGATAGAGAGTTAACTCGCGGAGAGAAACAACACCTGCTTTCGTACGTAGTAAGGAACGAGGTGGAATGTTCATGTTCGAGCAATGCTCTCTTAATTTTTGATTCCTCGGTCTTATAATAAATCTATTCGCTTAACGTTTCATACCGATTGTGAAGCTCGCAGACCACCTAGAGATAGTCGATGCCATTTTACATCTTGTAGAGTGTCATCCGTATCTCACGCGGGCAGTTCTGTTAAGCACAAACAGCGCGGCGGCTGGCTGTCTTCTGAACTGCCGCAAAGCGGAACACAATGGCGCGAAAATATTAGCGGCCTGGTAGGAAAGAGAGTTAACTCGCGGAGAAACAACACCTGCTTTCGTACGTAGTAAGGAACGAGGTGGAATGTTCATGTTCATGTTCGAGCAATGCTCTCTTAATTTTTGATTCCTTGGTCTTATAATAAATCTATTCGCCTAACGTTTCATACCGATTGTGAAGCTCGCAGATCACCTAGAGATAGTTGATGCCATTTTACATCTTGTAGTGAGCCAGATCTCACGCGGGCAGTGCCGTTAAGCACAAACAGCGCGGAGGCTGGCTGTCTTCTGAAGTGCCGCAAAGAGGAACTCAATGGCGCGAAAATATTAGCGGCCTTGCATGATGGGGAGTCAACTCTTGACAAAGAGCGTCGGGTTCCGGGAGGATCGTACGTAGTAAGAAACGTGGTGTAATGCTCATGCTTGAGCAATGTTTGCTTAATTTTTAATTCTTCTTTGTCTTATAATAAACCTATGCGCCTAACGTTTGTTACCGATTGTGAAGCCTGCAGACCTCCTGGAGATAGATGAACAATGTAAAGCTTGGAGAGGGTCATGTAAAGTTCGTATAAAGGGTCAGAAGCCCATTTAGAGCTTGGAGAGGGTCATATCTCACGCGGGCAGGCGCAGTTATGTACAAGCAGCGCGGCGGCGGGCTGTCTTTGGAGCAAAACGGAACACAATTGCACGGGGTGTGAAAATGTTAACAGCCTGACGGGTGGTGAGTTAACCCCTCAGTAAGCGGGAGGGCTTGTGGGACAGGATGAGCGTTCACAGAAGGAATGTTAGGAAGGAATGCATAATGTTGATGTCCGAGCCACATTTCTTTAATTCTGTGGTCACATGGTAAAAGTTCTTAAGTCAAAAATCTCAGTTTGGAGAAAACAAGGGTTATATTATTGAGTCACCGCTTTTTCCAATGCTCAACGCTATTTCCCAACGCTCTTTTTTGTCGATAAGGAGGCAACATTTCAAATCGGTCGTTTTACTAAAACAAAATATAGATATTCTTGATGTATTCCGGGCTGATGGGCCGTGGTCCAACTGGCTTGGAACTGCCAAACGTTTCGCCCACGACTGCGGTGGGCATCTTCAGTGGCGAGGTCTCGGGCGAAGTGTCCGGGACAGCGGCTTACTGGCGACTGCAGTCAATGCCCACCGCAGTCGTGGGCGAAACGTTTGGCAGTTCCAAGCCAATTGGACCACGGCCCATCAGCCCGGAAGACATCAAGAATATTGACTCCGGCCGTGAAAGCCTTCAATGCTTTATAAAAGATAGATACTTAACTTGTAGTTTCAGTATTTAACCCAATTTTGCCCAAAATTGACTTAAGAACGTTTACCCCGTGACCACAGAATTTTTGTTATCATCTTGTTCTCATAATCATAATACATGAACATCTCTAACGTTTGGTACCGATTGTGAAGCTTGTACATCACCTACACAGAGATAGTTGACGGCTTTAGCTTCGAGGGGGCGTGGAAGCGCGGGTGAACACGCAGGCTGGTGCCGTTATTCACAAGCAGCGCGGCGGCGGCGGCGGCGGGCTGCCTTTAGAGCTGACGCAAAGCGGAACACAATGGTGCGGGGGTGCGAAAATATTAGCAGCCTGACGGGAGTGAGTTAACCCTTGGGGAAAGCGTGGCAGCTCAACGGACGCTAGGATGCGTTTGCGGTGAGAAGGAATGCTCAAAAGCCATTTTCTTAACAACGCATTTAGATTTTTCCTTCAAACTCTTTGTATGTACAGTGTTAAATGCACTCTTTAAAATGACATAAAATTAATTTTGCTGTATTTAAAAAAATACACAAATATAATTTTTTTGAAATATCTCTCACAACTATTATATATGCTCATTTCCAGCAACTTGTAATAAAAATTATTGAATTTGACTAGAAGTGCTTCAAATGACTTCAAATAAAGTTTTCTGAAATGTCAGAAGATTTCTATAAAAACGTTTTTCAAATTTCCCTTTTACTGTCACGCTTAAACGCCATTTTCTTAAAAACAGTTCCAAATTTTTACATGCAAATTTCCATATACGACGAGATTTTACTCTTCTTTAATATTATAAAAGTAATATTTCGATTCTACCATTAGGAAACCGAAAAACTGAGAACGAAAGATGATGTTTTCGCAGCGATAGATGGCGGTTACAAGAGGATGGGCCCGTAAAGCTAGCAAAGCCCAAAGAAAATATACAACTCTAGTATGAGAAAGTCTGTGCCATTCTGTATCACCACTAGTTTATTATCATTTTGATCTTATACTAAATCTATGTGTCTAACGTTTGGTACCGATTGTGAAGTCCGCAAACTACATAGAGATAGTTGATGACTATTTTACATCTTGTAGAGGGTCATATCTCACGCGGGCAAGTGCCGTAAACAGCGCAGACAGCACAAACAGCGCAGAGGCCGTATTGCCTTTGGAGCTGCCGCAAAGCGCAACGCAATAGCGCAAAAATATTAGCATCCTGACAGGAGAGAGAGTTAACGTTTGGTACCGATTGTGAAATCCGCAGACAACCTAGATACCTAGACAACCTACTTACACGGCTATCCGGGAGATGCCGCGTCCAAGGCACAGATGCCAACACTTCGGCTGCCATCTCAGCGCATTACTACGCCCTGATGAAGGTCGCAGCATGGCGGCCGAAACGTTGGCACCCGTGCCTTGGACGCGGCGTCTCCCGGATAGCCAAGCAAGTAATGACTCCGGCGGCGGAAGCCTACGCTTTCACTTAACCTAGAGATAGTTGATGGCTCATGTACAGCTTTCAGAGTGAGTCAAAGCACTCGCAGGCAGGTGTCGTCAGGCACTAGCAGCGCAGCAGCGGTCTGCATTTGGAGCGGCCGCGAGACGGAACACAATGGCACGGGGTGTGAAAATATTAGCAGCCGGACGGGCGGTGAGTTAACCCTTGGGGAAAGCGTGGCAGCTGGAGAGACAGGAGTCGTACGCGGTGAGAAAGAGTGCGTTGATGTTCTCTCTCAGCCTGAATCAGTGAAAAACTACTGATTGACAGTGACTATTCACTGATGGTGTCAGTTATAACCCTGCCACTGACAGTCAGCGAATTGAACTGAACAAATCAGGGAAAATCGGGTCCACTTTTTGAATCAGTGAAACTTCACTGTTTGAATCAGTTGAAATCTGTGTCAACTAATTGAACGTGACGACTGAACGATCAGTGAGTGATGATGGCGCGGCACCCACGACCAGTGACGACCAGTGAAATGCTGGCGGTCATTATGAAAAGGTTCGCATATTCGCTGATTGCCAGCGAAACTACACATTTCGATTGAGGATATCAGTGACTTCGGCTCTCACTGATCGAATCAGCGACAATTTCACTGAGTAGGATTCAGAGAGTTCGAGCCAGGCTTCGTTAATTTTTATTATCATCTTTGGTCATTTGACCCTTTCTTTACCAATGAGACATATATGCCCCTCTGGGTAAGGTAGCTACTGATGGGGCAAACACATGTTCAAAAATGCGGTACCGGTGTTCCATTTGTGTTGATGATCAAAGACATCTAAGTTTTGCTGCATATTACGTTCGATTGCACCAAGTAAATTGAAAGAATTGACTAATTTTGTACTATGAATTGCGTGACTTATTCGGTACACAAAGAAAATAGAAATTCCAATGAAAATTAAAATTGGTTGTGAAAGGGTTAATCATAATACACGCGCATTTATGCGCCTAACGTTGGGTACCGGTCGTAAAGCCCGCAGACCACCTAAAGCGAGAGTTCAACGGTCATTTACAGCATGGAGAGGATGTTCAAAGCGCATGCGGGCAGACGCCGTTTTGCACAAGGCGGTCCGCTTACGGACCTCTCGCAAAGCGGAATACAACGGCGCAAAAATATTAGCGGCGTGGTGGGGAGAGGCAGAGAGTGAATTAACATTTGAGAAAGCGCGTCGGCCAATGGGACAGAAGGAAACGCACCAGTACGCGGTGGAAGAACCGCCTAACGTTCTTGCTGACAGTTGAACGTCGTTTAGTTCTTTCCGCTCGCAAAACACATCGTTCGTCGCAAACTAAATGAGTGAATTAGGTAATTTAGTCCACGAATAGAACGAGAAGCCCAATCCACGGTGTAGGAGAATTTTCGTGGCTCCATGTAAGAAAAGTACTTGATGAAACTATGATGTAATGATGGCTATTAATACACGAGTATCGTAGACTTTACACGAGTGTATTAATACTCGTTACATCGAGTGTCATACGGTACATTTTGTACGACTTATGGTACCTTTTATAAGTCAAACGTTTACATGGAATATTTTTGTGGCAGTCGGCAAGCAGGATTCAGCCAAGGCAACTTAACGGGCAGATCCCTACACTGCTGCATTGATTTACTGGCTAGTCGACTAGTACTTTGGATATTGTCGATAAATCTCCGACTCGCGAAGGGATGAGAGGGTTTATCTGAGAAAGTCCAAAGCACAAGTAGTACGAATGAAATTATGTTTAAGATGTAATGAGAAGAGTAATGTAAAGAGAAGCAGTAAAAAATTCGGGTAGGAAAAACGGTTACGTTTTTGAGATACACCGCTCTGATTGGGATATATTATACTCGTATGTATAGTTAAACACTGTTGGTTTTATTTGCACAAGTGGAATAGTCATCATAATAAACTCGTGGCTGAAATGGCTGAAAAAATAATGCAGTAGAAAGCGGGTCGTGAGTAGGTATCGGGTTCAAACCCGATGGAAGCCGTGGATTTTTAAGGGCGAAAAAATCCTTCCTACGCCTTTCTTCGGAGGGGAAGTAAAGCCGGCGGTCCCATGTTAGTGTATCTACTGCATGTAAAAGATCCTCAAGCCCAAATGAAGCCTCTGAGCTAAATTCAAATCGCCTATTTCGTCGCCTAAGTAATACCTTCTTTCCGCTAGTTGGTGTGAAAGGAGTGTAGCAAAATTTGCAAGGTCAGACGGAAGAGTAGACCTCATGACCTGAGTCTCGTCACGTAAAATAAGGCATCAACCCAATTCAATTCAGTAGGCATGGTCGTTAATTTGCGTGTTGTGGCATGTTGGACTGTCCCACCTGTCGTACCCCAGGCAACCGCCAGTCAGGCGCGAAAAGACGGTACGAAAAATGACGAGGAGCAAGCAGGAGAGGATAGCCGTTTTCCTGACGAAGAAGACGAACAAGGAGAGAGTGGAGAGCAACTTTCCGCTTACCGTTTATACCTTCGTTACGTGTGACTTGATTTTGTATTGTGCTCTTGGTTGGTATTGAGTGCTCGCTCTCTCTCTCCAGGGATTTGGGCGACGCTGCTTACATTTTCGCACTTGAGTTTTGGAAGCGGCCGAACATTAGGTGTTGTATCTTTTGTTGACGACCTGGATATTGTGATGGATTACGTGTCACATCAAGAAAATAGTTTGTATTTAGTAAAAGTGTTTTTAGCAAACACCATGGGTATGAGCTATTCGGATCACGGGGAAGCAGTGCAGACGGGTGTTTGTAGCGCGACACCTGCTGACAACTCTGCAGCCAAAGAATGGACAGGCTTCAGACTGCAGCCAATGAATGGACTGTGGACAGCAGAAACAGGCTTGCGCACTCCCTGGGTCGCAGTAGTTTTGCAAAAGATCTGGCAACTGGAACGACTCGCACTTTAACATCAGTGTCACGTGATCCGAGCATATATAATCCCATGCCCTCCCCAGAAACCGGCTTCGCTTGAGCTTCGGACTGCTAGTGGGCGAGACTGGTGACTGGCGTCATAAGAGATGGGTGCTGCGAGAGCTGGGTGGAAAACGTGTGCCACGTGAGACCTGTATAACCTTTCCTAGGGCCTTCAGCCTCTTTGAGATGGCCAAATTATCATAGCTTAATTCTTAGCAATCAATATGTTTGACCCTTTCACTGCTAACGACGCACCGGTGCGTCGCGCTGCTCTTCCGGGATCGGGCACTTTCGGGTGTTTTGGAAGGCATGGAATACTTTCAACTTCGTCAGTGCCAGTAAGCCTGGATCTAAAAGAATGACAGAAAGTAAATATATAATAACTAACAACAACTGAGAGCGCGCGCGAGAGAAGACTGCACGAAAAAGTATTCAGCACTGCGGAGCGGCCAGCGCGCCTAATGCGTAGCAGTGAAAGGGTTAAGTAAATGAGTGCTTCTCAATTAATACCGAGACCAGAGCTTGATTGTAAGACCTCCCCCCCCTCTCATTAGCGAGTCCTGCTCCCTCTGATCCGCAAAACGTGTGGCGACGTATAAAATTGAATTTTGACTTTTATTCGAATTAAGTAATTTCAGCACCCACTGTGCTTCACCCTTCTTATAATGAAGCTTCGTCTGTGGCATACGAACATGTGTCTCAGTGCAGCGGGTCAGACAAGTACGGGATACTGTGGAACGGAGAGGATCCTACCGGAGAGTTAAATAAATTTATTTCCATTCTACCCAAGAGTTAGAAATGAACCGAAGTAAAGCATAGATATTGATTAATTTTGTAAACATATTTTTATTTTAAAAAATTCGGCCTTCGAGTTTTCATGTTTTTTTAGGGATATGTCGATTCAAAATTTCAAAAAAAACACCCATTATTATACTCGTGTACCAATGGTATAACAGTAACAACAACGAAAAAACAGAATCGTATCAGAATCGGAAGATGGGTGTCAGGAAATAAACATCAAACAGATGAGTTGGGAAAACCCCACTAGCAAACGTGTAGATCTGCGCCAGATCTCACCATCTAGTGGGAGAAGATCACACCCACATTCCTAGGAAAACATGCACTACACTTAGGGGACTAATTACTTTAGCAATGGACGCGCCCGGAATCACTAATCAATCAACAAATTCCTGGTTTCGTTTGGCAAACAGTCGTATTTAAATAATAATGTCTCAAAAGTGCCAATTGTTGAGCCTGTAGTAAAATAAAACTTAATCTGAAAAGTTATTTCAACAAATAATACTGCCTATTCAAAAAATCGAAACACTTATTCTAATCCTGAAGGGCATATTTTAGACGCCTGGAATGGGAAGTTGCAGACCCTCAAAGTGAGAAGTCTAGTAATATTTCAGGCTGTCGGCAAGTGCTTCCAGTACTCACGAATACAAGCCTCAACTTACCAGGAATAGCTGGCACATGCCTCGGGGCTCTCCACTTTAAACGAAATCTACTTCAATTCAATTAACTTCGAAATGTCTCCATCATCTTAATTAAGGCACCCAAACTGCATTTGCCTTCTCTAAACGAGACAAACCGAAGAGAAAATTGCTTGAGTCTCTCACCGAAGGGTACTTACTTCGTACCTTTAAAATATTCACGTTTCCTACGTTTTTTTAACAGCCTCTATTACTTCCACACATTAATTATATATCCACGCCGAGTTGAAATTCAGTCCAGTCGAAATACGAGAAAGATTCTGAGATGCGCTCTGTCCTCAAAATTCAAATATGCCGACAAAATATAGAAAATCTTATGGTGTCTCTTACTTTAAACAAATAATACGTTTTTGATTATTCGGCGATGGTATTTTGGTAAATTCACTTCAGTAAACACCATGATTTAAAGATATCAGGACATTTTAACACGGATGCGTGATGGACAAATGCCAAATATCTTTAATTTTAAATATACATTTCAAAAGTAGGCAACCGCGTCGTAAGAAAATATTTGTTTCATGAGAAATCAGTGTTTGTTGTTGAATATTCTAAATATTCGTACTATTTAACATTTTTCTCATTCAGTTTCATGAGGATTATGTATTAGTGGTATTCTTGAGGGTATATTCACTAATGTACTAACTTTTCAAAAGTTTTCCACTTTTGGGCAGAAAGTTCTTTAAGTGCAGCCCATTTTTCGACATTGATAAATCGTTTGATAGACAAGAAGCTCGGACTTCCGTGAGTTTGAACCGCACATCAATTACGAACGGCACGCTTCGGTCTCTAGAGGAGGTTGAGGAAGCCCTTTAGAGATGAGCAGGGGAATCTTTTTACTTGAAAGGATTTTTTTACACCGTATCAAGTTTGGTAACTTTTTTATGAAATACACAAAATCGCAAAATGATCCCGCAATAGTTACAAGCCAGGCTATTGTTGGACAATAGATGCAATCTCTCTCTCTTTCTCCCCCTCCTCTCTCTCTCTCTCTCTCTCTCTCTCTCTCTCTCCATATATAGACACATTTTTCTATTCACATTGTATATTGCTGTCATTGGATGGCTGCAACCAGTTGGATGGCGAGATCTGGCGCCGACCTACCGTCGACTAGCGGGGATTTCCCCTCAACCAGGTATCTCCCACCAGCGGGGCACCGCCTCAGCCGGGACAAGCTATAAGGCTCCCGACCGGTCTCCCGGCATGAGTGGTAGTGTAGTGCATGTTAGTTTAAATGTGTGTGTGTAAGAGGAGAGGATAGGACAAGGAAGAGGAAGGAAAGATCGCGCGTGGTCCATGGCCCGTTTGTTAAGGTACTGCTCCGGCATTCGCCTGGTGTTGATCGGAGAAACCACGGAAAACTACCGATCAGAGCAGCCGGTCTCTAGAATTCTCCACCAGACAGCGACTGAATTCGACGTAGCCGAAAAGCTAGTGTCGAAAATCCTGCCGCCGTCGGGACAGAAACCTAGGACCTACCGGTCAGACGGACTGCCACCTGCGGCAGCATGCGAGGGTAGATTTAGCTAGCTGTCCGCTAGGTGGCCTTGGCTATTCATTGTAAAAGTTTAATGTATAAAAGTCGTAGAAAAAGTTCCGTGTGAAACTCGATGTAATGGGTGTCAATACACTCGTGTGAAGTTTACGATACTCGTGTATTAATACCCATAATTACATCATCGTTTCATAATGTACCATTATGTGTCTAGATGTTTCATAATATATCTTTATTGCTAATAAAATTCGAAAAGATCTTTAGATTAAATATAATTGAATTGAATTGAATTGATGTCTTATTTTACGTGGCGAGACTCAGGCCATGAGGCCTGCTCTTCCGTGTGACCACGCAAATTTCGCTACACTCCTTTCCCCGGATAGAGCGGAAAGAAGGTATTACTGAGGCGACGAAACAGGCGATTTGAATTTAGCTCAGAGGCTTCATTTAGGCTTGAGAATCTTTTACATGCAAGTAAATCTACTAACGTGGGACGGCTGGCTTTACTTCCCCTCCGAAGGAAGGCGTTCGAAGGATTTTTTCGCCCTTAAAAATCCACGGTTTGAACCCGCGAACTTGGGTATAGCGGTCCGTTACGCTAACCGCTACACCATCGCCACCGCCGCCGCAATATATGGTGATACCTGACTACACCTTATCTTTAATTAAGAGGAGGTCCTTGTAAGGTGATCCATTGAATCGCTCGAGTGTTTCATGCGACCTCCCTACCGACTGAGGTGACAGGGCATCAACTGATGTCTCTGCAGAGCATTCAGGGAGTTCAAGGGTTCAAGTCCTGACATCCGCTTGCTAGCTAGCTATCCTATCAATTTCAACAGATGAGTGGAGGATCTACTGACAGTTGCTGTAATCGGTAATTTTCCGTGATTTTTTCAGATCAACACCAGGCTATTGCCGGAGGAGAACCCTTACAAACAGGCCAAGTGCCGCGTGCGATCTTTCTTTTCTTTCCCCATCCTTACACACATTTACACGTCCTTCACTACGACTGACGGGGAGTAACTCTTTGCATTCGTAGGGCATGTGTGACATGCCACCCATGAATGCACTCTGCGGTCGGAGGTTTCTGAGCACTGCGAGGTCCTACAACTCGCAAGGCATGTCTAGGATGACATTGGCACACATTGCATCGATAATGAATAAACTAATGTCAAGCTTCTAAAATTATACCCATTTGTGAACAAAAATTCTCACCTTTCTTTAGATACAGCATTGTCCATATTTAAAAACAGAATTCGCCCATCTTTGACATATGCATGCCCCATTTGGGGTGGTGCAGCAAAATCGCATATTAGAAATTATAGAAAATAAATATCTAAGACAAATATTGAAAGCTCCCTGGTTCATAAGAAACGATCAAATATTACATGAACTCAATATTCTACCTCTAAAAATCCTGGATCCTTCGTCTCTCAGACAAATTCTATACTTCACTTACTTCTTCTCCTGCTTATAAATCTTTTCAACTCGGAAAAGCAGCTAATCGTTTTCCCAGAATTAAATCACGTTATTCAAAAGATCTATTACATCCTCCATAGTTAACTCCAAAGTATTTATTATTTATTGTATAAATTTCACATATTATGTAATATTTATAACCAATGCTTATTTTTATCATTGTTTTATCTAAATCAAAAATACCTGTCAGTAGTATGTTAGAGGTTACTATTTAAGTTTCTTCTCATGTTCCTTTCAATGTAAAATAATGTTCACACACTTGAAAGACAAATATTTTATCGAACAAGTATTAATAAAGATATTAAGAAAAAAAGGATGACATTGGAAAAAGGCTGAACAGCTCGAAGCCGATACTCGGCATTCCCCCTTTGCAGCTGATTTTCACATTATTGCGTCAGCATTATTTAAAAATAGAATAGACCGGTTCGATTCAACAATGAAAACTTTATTTTAAATACAGGAAAATCCGTGGGCATTTGTGGCATGATCTACGAATTAATTAGGGATTTTGGTGTGGCATTTGAGACATGCGCTACGCGTTGTAGGGCGAATCACGTTATGTAATGATACGAGCTAGTATCCATTGTTCTCGTGGCATCTCTGACATGCTGTACGAGCTGTAAGGGGTGTATTAAACTCATGGCTTACGAGTGCAAAGGGTTAAGGTGGCTCCACGCATTCGTTATGCGGCAAACAGCGAGCAACTGCTCGCCGAATCCCGAGTTGTGTGGATGAGTTGCTTGTTATTTACCGAGTGACGAACATTCGGCGCTCGCCCTACCTACCGCGTGTCAGTCTTTTGGACACTTCAACGGGAGCGAACATTCGCCGAACACATCAGCTGGTCGGGATCGGGCGAGCAGTAGCTCGCTGCTCGGCGAATGCCGAATGTGTCGAGCCGCCTTTAGAAGTTGTCCCAGCTGGGTCTGAGCCCGGCTGAGAAGACATATCTGGAGGGGGAAATCCTTCGCAAGCTAAGTGTAGTCGTTCACTTTGCCAATTGCATTTTATCTTCATTCAGTTGCGACTACATCGATATTCTTCCGGACTCCAATTCCGTTGAAATGATGTGGCTTGAGAGCGCAAATCTAAAAAGGATCTGCTCGTTCCGAAACTAAGCGTAGTTCGCGGGCCCTTCTGAGGTTAGTCTTTCTCATTAAGTGCCATGATTCCCAATCGGGGATCTCAGACCTTTTTCATTGTTACTTGACATTGTAAAGGGTAAGGCGTAAAGGTAAAGGGGCCCATAGACGCATAATATTACTGCGCAATATTTGGGTTTGTGCAATATAGTTGATCGTGTGTAGACGAAATTGAAAGGTTGTGCAATATATTGTGCGAAATTCAAATTAGTGCGTTTTCCTTGCAATGTCTCAGAATATGTTGCTGTGTGACGATGAGAAAATCCACTTCTCAGGTTAAGAAGACCGGAATACGGCGTGGGGATGTCTACGTGCTAAACACACGTACCACCTTAACTCGTGGCCGGAGGCAAAAACGTCACCGGTAGGCCTGAGCCCGTTCACGGGCCATGTACGTTTACACATAAAATAGATGCAAACATCCTAAACGAAACATATACGCAAGTTTCATTCATACCAGATGTCGATTTACCCGTGATCCCTACGGCATTTTATACTCCTGGCCTGGGTGTACATGTGACTGGCGTCGGTTCGAATCTTCATCTAAATCCGAGCTTAGCTGCTATGTGCATGTAGTTAAGTCGGAGAGGCCGGTGTAAAGCAAACGGTGGTTGGCTCGCAACCGAAGTTGACGAGGCCTGTGCAGCTAAGTTCTAACGGTTTTGCTGTTTCTCATAGAAACAAATGCTCATGTAACCAACTGTTTACGCTTTGGAGTGTTCTACTAGTATAATTTAGCAACATAACAATTGATTAGCGCTAAAAGTTGCAAAAACATGCTGCCAGAGGGCTCCGACAATGACTGTGCGCGCACGAAAGCAACGGCAATAAGCGAGCGCTATGGGCACAAAATTGATTGGGCAGTTAATGGCAGTTAATGATGTGTTGTATGCTGATTGATAAATGGTTTGATGTTTCGAGGCATACCAACTTCTACGGACAATACTCCTGCTAGTGTAGTGAATGGTTTTGTGCCTGGAGGTGACGGAGTTCCTTTCCCGTTGGATGGTGAGATCCGTCATCGACCTACACGTCGGATTGTGTGGGATTTTCCCATAACAAGTATCTCCCCTTGCGGTGCACCGCTCCAGTCTGGATAAGCTTTACAAGGTTTCGGCATGTGTGGTAGTGTTGTGCATGTAGTGTAGATGTGTTTGTGAGTAAAAAGCGAGGACAGAACAAGAAGGTGGAAGGAAAGATCGCGTGAACTCCGTGGCCCGTTTCTTAGTATATTGTTCCGGCATGCGCCTGGTATTGATCGAAGAAACCACGGTAAACCGATCAGAGCAGCCGGTCGTTAAATTCTCTTCTAGACAGCGACTGAACTCGACCCAGTCTGTGTCGAAAATCCTGCCACTGTCGAGATTCGATACCTAGGTCCTTCTGATCAGAGACACTGTAGAAGCAATGGGAATTCTGCTTGCGAACGAGACTCAGTCAGTACTCAACTAGAAAATTACCAATAATTTATCCCATGTTGAAGGTGCGATAAAATTTCAGGGCGTGGCATTCGTCTCAATTAACATCAACAGTAACGACAACCACACTGCGTCCAGAAAGTCTCTCCGCACCTATCCGAATCAGGCTCCTCTTAAATATTGCATTTACGTTGGCAGACATCAGGTCACGGGAAAACAAGTGAAGAGGACAACGCTTCCGGAAGTCAACAAATTGAAAATGATAACTAATTTATTTTCATCGTTTGATTCCACATCTAACATCTTTAACATTCCCATAAATTGATTAAGAACCCTCCTGGGACTATTAATTATTCCATCATCTTATTGATTAATTCCTAACCGAAGATCATCTGCTATGTGATGAGTTTGGAATGTATGTTTTCATTTGTTACAAGCTTCCAAGTTCGTGCTACCAACATACTTTCTGTTCCTTCTACTCTCACAAGCCACTGGTATCGCTGCGGAGGGACGTTCTTGGTGACTGAACATCAGCATAATCGAGAACAGAATTATCAAGACCCACATAAACGATGGTAAGGGGGGATGTAAGCAAATTAACAGAGTGTAGTATTATATTTTTATGCAGCAGGATTTGATGCAGAATAATGCAATTTAGTAAACTGAAGTATTAGTAATATGAATATCTGAAACAGTATTATTAAATATTAGTTATTTGTGTACCAATGGCGTTGTAAGGGCTCTAATGATCGAGCGCCGACGAAAATCCCGAAGGTCTATGGTCCGAGAGTTTAAACATATAAAGTAAAGGATTTGGGAAGTTGCTTGCAAACGTTGAAGAGTCATTTCCGAAACCTTCGTCATAACGTTTATGTTATTCTTTTACCATTATTCTCTAAGGATAGAGTTTGTTTTTATCATTCTTTGCACAGTAACTATTATTATATTAATACTCAGAGGGGATTTACTAGACAATTATTCAGAAATCACTTCTAATATTCTCTTCTCTATCTACATTTCATAGACATTCATCAAGCTTACATGTTGATACTATGCTGCATGTTATTTAAATTTTAAAGGTCTTCTCTCAACCTGATTGGCGTAAAACTTTGAAAGAACGAAGTAAAAATTGCGAGGAATAAAATAGAAATAAAATAAACCATAAAACACAACAACGAATTTTTGCTTATATTCCCTCTACATCCTCCCTTACTATCATCCACAATATCACTAACAACAAAGGCAGCAGCATTACTATCGTCAGTAGCATCGTTAAAAATTTCATAAATAATATCAGCCAGCAACATAATTTTGCTACTTGAAAAGATTTCGAAAAGAACTGTTCGTCGCTACAGTTGGTGCAAGGCGTATCATTAAAAATATCCATACAAGGTATCTTTAAAAACATAAATAATATCAGCTAGCAACATAATTTTGCTACTTGAAAAAATTTCGAAAAGAACTGTTCGTCGCTACAGTTGGTGCAAGGCGGGTGAGACTTGCGGCGCGCCCTGTGGCAGGGGCGGTGCGCGGACAAAGGAACGAGGGGGAGCGTAAGGGGCGGGTGGGGGGAGCACTCGGGAAGGGGAGAGGGGTGGGGGTGGGAAGGGTGGAATGTAGGGAAGAGCCGTACGCTTCCCCCTCCCCCCACCCCTTTAGTCCGGGTGCAAAGGGCTGCGCCGCCGCCGGAGGCCGAACGACGCGCCGGCGCGGGCGACTTGCGGGCGCTTTCCAGCGCCTCTCCCTCCTTCTCTTTCACCCTCCCTCTCCATCGCTCCGTCTCGTCTGTTCACGCTGTCATCTTCCATCATCTCCCTTCATTTTTCCTTCTCTTCGTTGCTTTCCTTCGTTTTTTCCTTCGTTTCTTTCCCTCGTTTTTCGCTAACTTTTCCGTTGTTCTCTTATTTCTTTTCTGTCACTCTCTTCCTTTCCTCCGCCCTCTCTTTTCTCCACCTATCTATTTCACCTTTCTCCCCATAACAGTAGCTCCTGCTTTTCGTTTTCTCTTTCCTCCTTCAATCTCTTCCTATTTCGTTCATTTTTATCTTTGTTTGTTCCTGTCTCGTTCATTGTCTCCCTTCCCTCCCTCTATCCCTCCTTTTAGTCTCCCTTCTTTCTCTCCTCCATTATCTCATTCTCTCCCTATTTCTCACCAACGTACGTGCGTGGGCGACTTGCGGGAGCTTTCCACCGTACACTCTCGCTACCTTCTTCCCTTTCATCCTCCCTCACATTTCCTTTCTCCCTCCTTTGCACGCTGTCGTCTTTCATCGCTGTCCTCCCTCCTCTTCTTCCTATCCATTGTTCTTGCCTTCCACTCTCTTTACTACATTGTTCGATCTTCTCTTATTTTCTATTACTACCCTCTTTATCTCCCTTCCCTCTCTCTATTCCTCCTTATTTTCCTCTTGCTTTCCCTCTCCCTCCATCCTCTCTTTCCTTCTCTATTTCTAATCTCCTCTTCCTACCTTCTCTCTTTCTTTTGGTTATTTCTTTTTATCCTTCAATCCCTCTCCCCTTTCCTACCTCATTCACGAATATTCTTCTCTTCTTTTCTTCCTGCTATCTTGTTATCTTTTCGTCTTTCCTTTTCCTCTGCTTCTATCCTTTACTCTATCCTCTCCTGCTTTACCCTACATCCTCTCCTGCTTTTCCTTCTTCCTTTTCTCCCTCAATCTCTTTCTCCTTTGCTACCTCATTCCTACTTTCCGTCCAATCACTCTCTCATTCTCTTTCCCTCGATCCATTCTTCATTTATTTCTTCTACTTCCCTCCTCCCTTTCGTTACCTTTCCCCACTATTTCTCTTCCCCTCCTTATTTCCCTTCTCTCTATTTCCCTTCTCTCCTTCGTTCCTTGATACCAACTTCCCTCATCTCTTTCTATATCTCCATCATTTTATTTCTTCTTCCCTTCTTCTCCAATTCCCTCTTTCCCCTTTCCTCCTCTCCTTACTACCTCCCTCCAATCTTTCTTTCCTTCCTCTATTCTTCCCTTTCCCTTCACGCATTTTTCTCTTCATCCCGACTTTCCTTTTCATTTCCTTCCACTCTTCATCCCTCTCTTCTCCTTCCCTTCCTCATTCCACCTTTCCTTCCTACCACCATCACCTCTTCCCTCCCACCGTCCTTCTCTCGTGTTACTCATTCCTTCCGACTCTCTTTCATCTTTCTCCTTCCTCCCCACCTGTTTTCCGTTCTCTCTTCCCCTTCCGTAACCCTTTCCTTTCCTTTTCCTCTGCCTCCCTCCCCCAACCACTTGCTCGGTCGTTCGCCCCTAGCGCGCACCGCCGCCTGCACTTGTTTTGTAGCCCCCCCGTAATGCCGGCTTTATGTTCTGCCACCGACCGGAAATGCTCGTGCCCACGAGGAAAGCGTATTCCGTGGGGAATGCGGTAAATCATACGCCCAGGCTCCACGGAAGTATTGAAGTGCTCAAGGGACAATAACAACAGCGCTCAAACAAGACAACAAGTAAATGAAGTGAAATTTTCGCGGTGAAATTTCAGGTCTATTTGTAAATTCAAAATTTAACATTACTAAATTTTAATTTTAAGATGCTTGGATCAGTGAATTTACACACTGATGCATATGCAGGGCCCCTCAGGATTTGCGCAATATCCTCTCAAAAATGCTGAAGTAAATGAATAAAAAACAGTTTTTATGTCTACATCTTAATGTGTCAATATAAGTTAACTCAATGTTAAACTAATCATTATGTATTTAAATAACTATTTAAAAAATGTATTGGTATTAATTAAGAATATTGTAAGAACTTTCGATAAAATTAAGAACAACTTTCTGCAATTTTTCCTGCACTTTTTTTTAATACAACTGACGTAAGTATTATTTTCGAATACCCTATTGCTTCTCCAGTTATGGATAATTCTATAATTCCGGGCAAAACGATTGTAACATGCAAAACGCATTTGCCTTAGCAGCTTCCTTAAAACTGATCCCAACCTTCACGTATATGGAAATTGCTTATTTCTTTAAATTAAATAACATTTTAATAATTAACGTTAATTTTAGTTAGTTTAGTTAGAGTAGCCAACATTCTCGTGGTAAGGAGACTCTCCAACATAGTTACAATCCATTTTGCACAGTGGTGTGTGCTGGTTATAGTGTGTGGGTTACGATCGTTTTGTCCAGAGGTTTCCAGAAAAATTAAGCGAGAAATAAAAAAGCAGTCGAATTGTGTAAATTAGGCGCTTTTTTATTTCTAGCGAAATTTTCTTTCTGAACAAATATAATGATTTCTTTCGTAAATAATAAACGATTTATATGTTTCTGAAGTATTTCTATGCTTCTATACTGCAGATATTTGCCTACAAATCAATTTTTCAAACCAACTTTTGAGTGCTCATTGCGGCTCAAACATTCGGAATATCCTCGTAGTTTATTTGACAAAATATGCTTAGAATTGTCTTAAGAGCTTATTTTCGAAGTTTCGACGTTTCCTCCCCGGACACCCTGCATTGTTTTTCGTTAAGTAGAATAGACTTAAAGCGTTCGTTACTTGTTCTGCAATGCTCCGCATAATCCCAGCTTTACGTTCTACCACCGCACCGCCCGGAAATGTTCGTGCCCACCAGGAATGTAGTAATAATTCACTTAGCTCACCCGGAAATTGCTGTGACTCGCAATGTCTGTAGAAATAGAAACAAAGAAAACGTTCAGCTGCTCAAAAAATAAACACCAACCATGGTTATCATTTTTTTCATTACATCTTGTAAAAATTAGCCAAGATATTTCCTTCTAAAAATTAGTTTCAAAATTATTATCGAGAAGGTGGTACTAAATACATATTACCCCACAAAATGGCGTGCGTAATGCATGCAAAAAACAACAATGAATACAAGCACAAAAATCTGAATTACTTCTTCGCTTGGTATGTTACGTCGTTTATCCCTCTCGTTTGAAGTAACGCATGTCATGAAAAGGAAACGTACACTTGCTTGAGACGTTTACAACATATATTTTTTTCTGTAAACTATAGACATTTACTTCCTTCAGTATATTTCAGTACCCGTCGTAAAGTATTCGTAACTTGTTCTGCCACGCTTTCCATTCGCATGTGCCTGGAATATGTGTGGTGTTTGGAATTATGTGAAACATGTGTTCATCCTTCTCAGGAATGTTCGAGTTAAGGAAAGTGGTAGTGTAAAGAAAGAGAAAGAAGAAAACGTTGGAGAAACGGACGGAAATTCACGACTTTGTGAAATCTTCTGAAG
This sequence comes from Acheta domesticus, assembly GCA_031308135.1. NCBI lineage: Eukaryota > Metazoa > Arthropoda > Insecta > Orthoptera > Gryllidae > Acheta > Acheta domesticus. Next base: position 54,316,354 of record JAHLJT010005437.1, read on the forward strand.
CCGACAAAATAAAACGAATATAAAATTTTAAAAAAACAATACCAACAAATGTTAAAAATAAACAGCTGGATAATACAAATTAACGATCGAAAAATAAAATAAATACACAAATAGGCATGTATAAAAATAAATAAATTGTGCCATCTCTTGTTATTAAAATATCAAAAGTAAAAATTAACACGGAGAAGTATTTTATAAAGATACTGATTTTAATGATATTTTAATATTTTAATTACGTGATTGCGACGGAACTAAAACTAGATGCAGGACGCACCATCATCATCATCAAAGATTGACACAGACAAAACCAAATATTTTCCCGTCCTGATGGCGCATGGACTTTCATCACAACACCCCAGTGGGCATTTCACAAAGTTTGGGTTCGAATCCTGCGTAGGGCATAGACGTTTTCAGTTATGTTGTGTTCTTGCACGGCCTGCATTCCTAGAACACGTAGTATCACTCATGTTTCTGAAATGATTGATTAATTGGTGTTTCCGGGCATGTCAACGACTATGCTCAATGGTCCCGTTAGTTTAGTGAATGTTTTTGTCTGGAGGTGCCGGTGTACCTCTACCGCTGTATGCTAAGATCTGGCGCCGACCTACATTTCCCTCTCCAGGTATCCCTCGGCGGGGCATCGAAGTGAGCTCTAAGTTGTGTGGTGGTGTAGGGGAGCTGTACCCTGCCGGAGGAAATACGTGGAGAGGGAATTCCCCCGCAGGTCGATATATATATATATATATATATATATATATGTGTGTGTGTGTGTGTGTATGTATATATGTGTGTGTATATGTATATATATGTATATATGTGTATATATATATATTTATATAGTAATACTTTATTGTTTCATATCATGACAAAACAAGAGGTCAGTCTCAGCTTATGAGAAATACAAAATACATTTTCATATTTTCACGTATTTACAAGACTAAGAGCTCTATTACTCAGTGTAACTATTCATACTGTCAGACATGTAGGTCGGCACCGGACCTCACCATCCAGCGGGGAGAAACACAGCCACCTCTTGGCAAAAAAAACAACAAATAAACGTGACTAATGACCATAGCAGGTGACCTGCCAGGAAACAATCGATCAAATAGAATAACAAATGGGAGCTTCAACGATACTTGACAAGTAGAATTTTGTTAATTATGCTTTGTATTATTCTGGAGCAGTCGCAATGACGACTGCTTATTTAGCTGCATTTGGTAATGTTTAGTGAGGCTGGATACAAATTAGTAGTTGAAAGTTTCCAAGAAATCGGACCAAAAGTAATATACCCAACTCATACGAAAGTCTCTTTGGAGAACTCATTTAAAACGACAACATGTCAACATTTAAGCCAAAGATTCATTTTCTGCTCCAGACACTTAAATAACTGTTAATGTCTTAGAAATAAATCTTCTTTCCACCTGGATTTTGCTACCATTCAATCCACGCTCTCACTCACCTCTGTGATGTAAAACTTTTTCACTTTTTTAGGTATTTTATCCAGCAACTGCTGGTTACTCTTTACGGTCGGTTGGGACGCATATTCGACCATGCACTTGTGGCGTCGTGAAAGTAAAAACAAAGACATAAAAACTATATAAAAGTTTTATTTATAAAATGTAACCAAAATGAATAGATCTCCCCCGTACACACTTTCCGGAATTTCCCGACCGCCAGCAGCGATCGTCTAGTATTGTGGGTACACCACATTTAATAGAGAGGCCCCGCCTCGAGTGCACGCTCCTATCGTGCCACTCACGTGACTTTCATCGCCCGTGCAACGCACGAAAACGTTCCAGCCTGGGCGTGAATTTTGTGCAAAGCGCGAGGTCTTTCAGAACAGAACCTACCGGCGAGGGTGAGTCGACCTGACCCCCACGGCGGCTCACCCCCACGTGACCACCGTTGAGGTTGGGAGGGGGATTGCATATTACCACGTGACAACTCAGGACGAACCGGCGTCACCTGAGTCTAAAAGTATCTGCAACCACCAACGCCGTGCTTTTCGCTACCCAGCCCTCAGGTATGCGAGATTTCCGTCTCCTCCCATGCAGGGCAGCCAACGTGACGCTACACACTAGACACCAAAACAGTTGCGGGCCCCTCTGACCTCGGGTCGGCAGAACGCGAGGCTCTATCGTGACAATACGTACATGAGAGATAAGAGGGCTCATGCAGGGCAGCCAACGTGACGCTACACACTAGACACCAATACACTTGTGGGCCCCTCTGACCTAGGGTCGGCAGAACGCGAGGCTCTATCGCGACAATATGTACATGAGAGATATAATACCCAAGGGGGACTCGAACCCACGACCCTTCAGACCTCAGCGCTGAGTCCGTACACGCTCTTAGCCATCTCGACAATCAGGTCTGCCATTCTAACGCATAGAACTTTTTTCCCCTCCTTTTTCTTGTTTTGCTCAACAAAATTACGGCCTTCTTCCTGGCATCATTCCCGCGGGATTAGTTAATAATTACTTTATCGTCATAAGAAACACGAGTTATGTGTCTTCTACTGTAAGCGACAAAATCAAACCTCTTTGAGCATTGTGTTACGTTTTCGAATTGTGACACGAGATGGGAAAAGTGTGCAAAGTGGGGTTTCAATTTGAAGCTATTTTTACATTTAAAAACAATGATTTTAATTAAATAATGCGCAATGTCCTCATATTCATTTAATTAGTACTTCTTTTATTATATATTAAGCTACTCTTTCACTTGAAATGTGTTAATAACCTGTATAACCCACCGGAATAAATAGAAGTGAATTGAATTTCGCATGGACAATGGCACTAACTTGTTTCTCTACAGTTTATTCATGTTCTACTCTTTTGTTGTTGTTTTTCCAAGGTTGGCAGTGCGTGTCGCCTACATGCGTTTGTCTCTTGTTCCTTCGCCCTGCGCAATTCGCGTTCCATGTTCTACAACCGCCCGGAAATGTTGCTGGGACCGTGCTACACATGCGCTGCAGGAAATGCTGTTAATCATTTGCCCCGCATGGAGAGCAGTAGTTGAGTTTAGTGTAATTGTCCAGAAAAAAGGTAGAGAGTTGGTTGGTGAACCTCAAGTGAAATACTTAGTCGCCATTTAAATATAAATTATTATTTTTATAGCGAGAGATTGAAGTGAATGAAAATAATTGTCATGTGAGCGGGCAGTTGCTGGTTGGCTGCAAACGCTTTTCCGCCTACATGTATTTTAAGTACACGCGTAATAAAATAGTTCCGTAAAATTCAAGTAGATGCTTATAGCGTACTGAAACTAGTGGTGCTACAGAATGGCATACACTTTCCCGGATTAGTTTTCTGTTTCGTTTGGTGTCAGCTAGCTATTCGGACTTGCCAATACTCTTGACAGTTGCCGTCTATCACCGCCCAAACTATATTTTTTTGACATTTTATTAATTTTTCGGTTTCCTAATAGTAAAACAAAAATATTATTTTAAGAATATTAAAAGAACAACTAAACCTTGTCCAAAATGACAATTTTCCTTGAAAAATTTGGAGCCGTTTTCAAGAAAATGGCGTTTAAGCGCTGCTGTAAATGCGAAATTTAAAGCTCTTTTTTACAGAAAAGTTTCGAGTTTTCGAAAAACTTCATTTGTGGCACTTACACTCACAAATTCACTAGTGTTTACAAATTGCTGGAAATGTGCATTTTAACGGTATGAGAGAACTTTCAAAAAATTACATTTGTGTAATTTTTGAAAAAACAAAACAATATCACAAAATGAACTTTACGCCATATTAAAGAGTGCAATTAGCACAATCCGTTCGAAAAGTTTGAACAAAAAATCGGAAGCCATTTTTGAGAAAATGGCGTTTGAGCGTTTCAGAAAATACGGAATTTTGAGCTAGTTTTCACAGAAAACTATTCAATTTTCGAGAAACATTATTTAACATTATTTGACATTATTTAAAGCACATGTACTCATGAATATAATAATGTGAACAAATCGCTGCTAATGTAAATATTAACGACGATAGAGACAAGTCAAAAAATTACATTTTTGTAATTTTTGAAAGAGCAGAATAATATAGCAATATGCCTTTAATGTAATCTCATAGAGCACATTTAGCACTATCCCTACAAACAGAAAACTAATACGGGAAAGTCTGTGTCATTCTGTAGCACCACTAGTTTACATATATCAAGCATACGTGTTTGTGGTGTATATGTATTCCGAATCACCTTATCGATAATAACACTAGGGAACAATATTTTTACCTCCAGGAAGGTAGAGTGTGCAACATACTCAATTGTATATATAAATTTCGAATATCACAATAAAAACGTCACATCACGTCACAGTTTTTAAATATACCGTATCATACCGTATTTTTAAATTAATGCTAATACATTTAAATTGCATCTATAAGATAAGTAAAATGACTTCGCACAAAATCTATGTAAAAAAGACATATTTGTTCAGTTCATCTATACCACTTTCATGAGATATTAGGCTTTCGTATTATTTTTATCGCATTTGAAGAATGCATTATTTATTCTGACGTCTGGTAGTCGCGCTCAATTAAGATTAGATCTTAATGGTCTTAATAGGTCTTAGTGGATGTTTTGGAAACAAATCACGTGCACCCTTATATTTCCTACTGCGCATCAGTCATCGAAATGAATTATTTTAGCCCCATTCTTTATCGCAAAAATACAAGTATCCAAGTGTTGGGTAGCAGATTCTGAGTCAGTCGGAGTCATGCGAAACTGTGCCCGCAGTGCGCATGAAGTTCGTGTCTGGTTTGTGTGTGCCTCAAATACATTAATTTATTTCAGTTCTGTGGTTTGTATAAAGTGAAATTCATCATATGATCTGTAGAAATAAATCAGTTCCATAAAATGCAAATTATCAGTTTACAATGAAAATACGTGAATCGACCCAATATCTTCTTTTACGTTTGTGGATTATATACATTCAAACTTCAAAGGAAAAAGAAATATATATGAAATCACAAAACTTGCGTATCCTTTATACTTTGGCTGTTGTGTTTGTGGTCAGGACTTACCATGGGCTGCACACCAGTGTTGTGTCACCTGTATAAAGAACCTTAGGTTGTGGTTGTATGGAAAATTCAAATCATTGTCATTCGCTGTACCAATGTTGTGGAGAATACCAAGAAATCATTGTAACATCTACATATTTTCACACCAATATGCGCATTTCATTTTTAACTTGTTTTTACCTCATATGAAACATGTTCATTAAATGTTGTAGTAATATAAGTGAAGTGACAATGTGGAAGTTAGTATAGGATTTTGTTTACTTCAAATAAAGGTGTTTGTATCTTTTGAACCTTGCTAAAAACTTTTTATAATGAATCTTCAGAACCGTGATAGAAACTTTTTATAATGATTTTCGAAATCAGCATGATCGTTTCTTTTGAAATCATCTGCTTTTATCCTGAAGGTATGAAAACAAAATTTTTGTTCCCTGGTGTAATTTTAATACTTTTAGAAATAATATTATTGTTAATCATTCGTCTGTTTCTACTTCGCATCCTGCACATTCCAATAGATAAGAGTATTGTACAACGTGTGTATGAATTCGAGATGGCCTGCAGCCTGAGAGTGGAAGATTGGCAGCTGGAAAGATGAAAGTTCAATGGCCCCGGACCACCACTGGAGGATCCAGGGGTAGGCCATGCTCCCCCCAAAAGACGTACCTTTATTTGGAAAAATTAATTTAACCTTCCAGCGGGTGCGCGTAAAATGTTCACATCAGCAGGCGCGTGTCGTAAATTTTACATTCAATGACTCGTGAAAAACTCAAAGAAATTGTTGAACAATGGAATTTTATGTCGCATTATAATATCTTAAGAATGATATTTACTACCAAAAAACATATCCGTTGATAAACGTTCGTATTTATTGTCAAAAAGATCTTGTTCCCATCCAGTATCGTTCTGATGCTCGTCTATATTTTCAACATCGTTTACTGTCACTGTCACTATCCAATTCATGATATTCCTCCGATCAGACAGCTCTTGAAGAATATTCTGACTTTCGTTCACATGAATTCTTTATTTGGGCATTTTACAGAAAATTTCGATTAAGCCAAATTATTATACAATATTTTAGCACAACAGCCGGCGCTCAGCGTAAAGTTTGCGTCACTATGCACTTATCCCGAATAGAGCGTTACAAAAACTGAATATAGCGTGCAAACTAAACAGTGGCGGCAGGAATGCATCACTAAAGATATCTGCAAGGAATACCAAGAACGCAGAAGTCATTGACAACAATGAGTTGACAGCGAAACAAAAATATCTGCTATTGTCGTAAAATTTTTCGACGGCGCGCCCGCTGGAAGGTTAAATATTTATGTTCTAATTTTGTAAATATTTAAACAATAATCTTATTGTATAGTTTAATACCCACAGTACATAAATAACATACATTATGATAACAAATATGTTATACATTATGATAACATATATGTCTGTTTATATTTATATATATTTAATTGTAAATTTTAATATTTAATTGTCTGTTTATATTTAAATGTATTTAATTCGTTATGATGAGGTAATAAAACCTCGAAACTGTTGCTGGATGGATGTACATTAAAGTTTATTATTATTTAAAAAATAAAGTCTGTTTCAATAATAATTTAACAAAATTAAATACAATTAAATATGTTTATTGTTTAACAAAAATATTCGATACCCCTCCCCTCCAATGATCGGCTGGATCCTGTCATGTCGCGCTTGTCAGGTCGCGCATGACTTTTATAATTGGCGCGCGAGCGGCAAGACAGCGCGCTCTGTCGGGGAGCGGCGGCGGCGGCAGCGGCAAGCCGTGGACACGGCCTGGCAGGCTCGAGCCGTGAGAGCGAGTCTCACCGCCTAGCATCGGCCCTTTAAAGGGAGCCAGCCGGCACCCCGAGGGCAGTCCCGAGTGCAGACACGAGTCGAGTCCAGTGAACCAGCAGTCGGTAGTCTATCGTTGTGGGGCGTCGGTCACAGCCAGCAGTCGGCGGGAAACGTCCAGGAGCCGGACGTGTGGAAAAGCAGGGGATTGGAGATTGCCAGGTACTGGAAATGTGGCGGCTAGTAGTTACTACGTGTCGGTCTGATGCTGTAGAAAGACGGCACAGTTCAGGTAGAGGCTACTCCCTAACCCTGTAATGGCTGGCAACTATGTAATTAAGGAACCAATAAATTGTTGTTGAGTTAGCGTGCGACTTTCAAGTATGGACATAACTGATCCGACCCTGAGGACCACGCACTTCAGCGGAAGGATACAATTCGATTTGGTTACGTCTACTCCATTCTGTCGTCGGATAAAGAATAATTATGCTACAAACTGGCACGGTCTTTCTCGGATTAGTTGGCTTAGGAGTCGGATTAGGAGGGTCTTATTCAAGTCAGGGCTACCTTTTTCGGTTTTGTGTCAAAACCTTGTCCGCAGACATCCATTGGTGCCGAAGGGTTTTACGAAGGCCTCCCATTATAATTAGCATTCCCCTGGAGGGAAGAAAAACTCCTTCGTGTCCCCGAACATTTCGCCGAGGTAGCCCTTAATCGGCACTGTTCCGTTAAATGCCCCTGGTACCCTGTTACAATCTTGGTCTATCATAGTCCTGGTCTCTACTATAGTCCTGGGTTTGATTGACTGATTAGTGTTTCCGGGCGCGTCAACTACTTTGGTCATTAGTCCCGTGAGTGTAGTGCGTGTTTTTTCTCGGGAGGTGGCGGTGATCCTTTCCCCGCTGGATAGCGAGATCTGGCGCCGACCTACTGTCGACAAGCGGGGTTTCCCCTCAACCAGGTATCTCCCATCAGCGGGGCTCCGCACCAACTGAGACAAGCTCTAAGGTCCCGACCGGTTTCCCGGCATGTGTGGTAGTGTAGTGCATGTTAGTGTAAGCGTGTGTGTAAGGAGAGAGTATAGGGTACTGCTCCGGCATTCGCCTGGTGTTGATCGGAGGAACCACGGAAAACTACCGATCAGAGCGGCCAGCCGCTAGAATTCTCCTCCAGACAGCTACTGAATTCGACCTAGTTGAAAAGCTAGTGTCGAAAATCCTGCTGCTTTCAGGACTCAAACCTAGGACCTCCCGGTCAGAGGGACTGCAGTGACATCAGGTTGATGCACTGAGCCATCTCTCCCGTTATAGTCCTGGGTATACAAAGGTGTGAGTGTTACCCGCTACATAATCTCGGTGATTGTATCGTTATTCTGGCTGTAGGGAGTGTTGATATATCCAATATTTAATTCGTATCTTTCTGGAGGATATAAGCACACTATATACCAGGTGTTTGTGTGTGAGGGACGTTTGAGGAGCGCAAGAAGCTGGTAGCCGACTGTTTTCGAGCACCGTATTTCTTGATTTATTCAGTCTCTAGTATCAGACTTTCTCAAATTGAAAAATACACATTGAATCAATGTGCTTGTGTGATTAACTGTTTGAGGAGCTGTTGGAGTTGTTCCTTCGGGCTCCGTGTTTCTTGATTTATTCAATACTAGATGATATATCTTGCGTTATCCAGATATTTCGAAATCACAACCATCAAGAAATGAAATGAATTATGTGAGAGGTGAATCCCGAGCTACTATGACCTACACCCATTCAATCAACATGGTCTACTTTGCCCTGACCCTTCCTTGACGTTCTCGATCTCATCCCAACGCATCCCCGTCCCAACCACTCACCATTAACCACGTCCCTTCTCAGCTACCCCGCTCCGACCCGGCTCCCCCTACCTTGTTTGCTACTCCAACGTTGCTACGGGAAGCTGTAAACATGCATTGTTACATACTCATGGCAAACTGTTGGAAACAATTTTGGACTCAATTACTCAAAGTGTAATGACACTGCTATTATAAATTGAAAAGCAATGTTTTAAACAAAATTTATGTTCAAGGACAAATTCCTCACGCTTTTGAAAACAATTGGCATAAAATTGAATGAGTCCGCAGGTACTTAAATTTTACTTTTAAGGGGGAAGGGCAATATGCATAATTTTTATAAAATTTAATTCCCAATATTGAATATTTACTGAATATTGATCCGCTGTGCTTGTGTGCTGGCAGGCCATTCCAAGAGCACGAGGAGCTGCTGGAGCTGCTCACTCGCATTCTTGTCCTACATGTCTCTTGATTTACTCCACATTGAATTCGTTACTCCTTCATTTACTTAGCATTTAATTCGTTACTCCTTGATTTACTCCACATTGAACCGCTGTGCTCGTGTGCTTGCAGGCTGCTCGAGGAGCTGCAAGAACTGTTCACTCACATTCTTCTCTTATATATGTCTTGATTTCTTCAATACTGAATTCTGAATTCCTTGATTTACTCAATATTGAACCGTTGTGCTCGTGTGCAAGAAGGCTTTTTGAGAAGCACAAGAAGCTGCATGCAGGCTATGCAGTGTTGGGCATGTTCCTTCACTTCTACGCCCTCCTTATTTCTTGATTTTCTCCACATTGAATTAGTTACTTCTTGATTTACTCCACATTGAATTCTTTACTCGTTGATTTATTCCACGTTGAATTAGTTGCTCCTTGATTTACACCACAGTGAATTAGCTACTCCTTGATTTACTTAACATTGAATTCGTTACTCCTTGATTTACTCCACTTTGAATCGCTGTGCTCGTGTGCTTGCAGGCTGTTCGAGGAGCACGAGGAGCTGCTGGAGATGTTCACTCGAATTCTTGTCCTACATTCTCTTGGTTTACTCCACATTGAATTCGTTACTCCTTGATTTACTTAGCATTGAATTCGTTACTCCTTGATTTACTCCACATTGAACCGCTGTGCTCGTGTGCTTGCAGGCTGTTCGAGGAGCACGAGGAGCTGTTGGAGCTGTTCACTCGCATTCTTGTCCCACATGTCTCTTGATTTACTCCACATTGAATTCGTTACGCCTTGATTTACTCCTCATTGTATTCGTTACTCCTTGATTTACTCGACATTGAACCGCCGTGCTCGTGTGCTTGCAGGCTGTTCGAGGAGCACGAGGAGCTGCTGGAGCTGTTCGCGCGCTTCCGAGAGCTCAAGTCGGCGGAGCAGCGCGCGCAATCGCTGGAGCTGGCGGAGCACGCGGCCACCGTCATGCAGACGCTGGACGACGCCATCCGCTCGCTGGACGACGTGGACGCCTGCCTCGCCTACCTGGACGGCGTCGGCGCCGCGCACCGCAAGGTGCCCAACTTCAAGGCCGAGTACTTCTGGGTGAGTCACACGCGCTTCGGATTCGATTGCGGATTCGATGGTGTGAGCGGATTCGATGGTGTGAGCGGATTCGATGGTGTGAGCGGATTCGATGGTGTGAAGGTTAGCGTGCCGGACTGTCATACCTAAGTTCGCGGGTTCAAACCCGATCGAAGCCGTGGATTTTTAAGGGCGAAAAAATCCTTCGTACCGCGGAGGGGAAGTAAAGCCGGCTGGCCCATGTTAGTAGATTTACTTGCATGTAAAAGATCCTCAAGCCTAAATGACGCCTCGGAGCTAAATTCAAATCGCCTCTTTCGTCGCCCGAGATAATACCTTCTTTCTCCGCTAGGTGAAAGGAGCGTAGCGAAATTTACGTGGTCAGACGGAAGAGCCGGCCTGATGGCCCGCGTCTCGCCACGTAAAATAAGGCATTAACTATAACACGCTCGCTTGCTGTTGGGCTGCGGTTTTGCTAACGTTGCCTCTCAAGGACCGTCTTCACGAGGGAATTTGTCACGGTATTTCGCGTCTTTCTCTCTGTCGTGCCGTCAGAGGTATATCGCATGATCGCGAACACAATTTGCAGTAACAGTGCAGATCGCACAATAGTGCTTCGGGCGTTCTGTTTTGATCTTCCAAGACAAATGACAAAATCTGAATCTGTTCGTCTATCTTCACCTTATCCTCACCTATCTTTACCTTACCCTTCATTTCAGTATCAACAATCAGTTTCCTAAATTTTTACAGGAGAGTTAATTTTTCTAGGATCATAAATGAGCGATTATTCATACCGCTAAGCGTGAGAAGTTCATTTTTAGTAATACTTCTGAAAAATACGCCACGGCTGTTTTGTACACTCACGCCAATTTTCCGTTATTAAAAATCATTTTCTTACTATCGTTGTATAGTTCTTTTTTAGATGGTTGCAAAACACTGCATAATAATAGTCATTAGGGTTCAGTATTATTATAGTTGAGTTGTTTCACAATTACCAGAAGTTTATATACTATGTATTGATACGTATTAAAGCATTATTGGTCATCGCTCTATTATATTGTTCATCCTATTGTGACGAATTTTAGGCTGGGGTAGCTGTGTTGGAGTTCCAGGAATACGTCGTCGAGAACGTGCACTTATAACTGAATGTGTTTGAAATGAAATAAAATACATATAGAATAAAAATGTACGATAACTTATTTTAATGTGATGCGCATAAATTAAATATAGTATATAAGCTTGCTTGCACGAACACTAATGAACCGTAATATGACGACAGAAACATGTGCCCGGCCACCACTAAATAATGCCTTGTCGTTCATCATTGTCGGCGCATAAGGTATGTTAGCTGTTAAGAGAGTGGACTTCTAACGAAGCCATCAGAAGCCCAGCTCACAATGTGCACAGCTCACAACCATCAGAAGCACAGCTCACAACAATAAACAATGACTTTGATATGTTAAACATTACGTGGCGTTAGAGTATGAGGTAATGAAACTCATCCAGACACATTTCCAGACACATTTTGCCTTTATTTGCATTGAATATAATTTATCCAAATAACCATGATATATGTGTGTAAATCGCATTTGCTGTCGGATTAATCCGACTTAATGAGCCAGCAGTGTTTCCAGGCCTGGATCTTATTAGTTTCTCGCCCTTGCATCGTAGCAAGAGAAAATATTGTAATCGTGCGCCAAAAAATGGCGAATTTTCGACAGAAATAACTCTTATTGCCTGGCTCTGGTAACAAAAAACGTGGATAAATCTTACTCATATACATAGTAAATTACTTTCTCTAACCCGTTCTGTAGTCAGAATCCATGTTTTGTGGATCCTTGATACCGAAAAATCGATTAACAGCAAAACGTCTGCCTGATCGTCCCTTAGTCACACAGCTACAGAAACTGAAACAATTTGTATCATTAAGCTACAGTTTCATTTTTGTCCCCGAATTTCCCCATTTTATCGGAAATGAAACCCGGGACCGGGAAATTAAACCCGGAGCTAGCACGCTATCCATGAGCCAACGGAGAAGCTATTAACATGATAGTACATGATAAATATTAACATGAAAGTAGCTATTAACATGATTGTAGTCGATATATTATCTAGTAATGCCTGTTTCAAAAATCTGTTAAAAATAGTAATATCGATCTCATAATCTGAAAATGTGGTTTTGGATACACTTTTCAAAGCAATGTGGTGATTCCACACGCGTCAGCAGCCTAGTTCATTATTCTCATAAGTGTGGTGCTTGTTTTTTTTCTTGGGATGTGGCGGTGATCTCGCACTTGCTGGCGAGATCCGTCACCAACCTAGGTCGGCATGCGGGGAAGTTCCCCAACCAGGTATCTCCCACTATCGGGGTCCCACCCTAACCGGGACAAGCTCTAAGATCCCAATATGTGTGGTAGTGTAATGCATGTGTGTGTGTGTGTGTGTGTGTGCAAGGGGTGAGGTCAGGGCAAGGAAGAGGAAGGAAAGATAGCACGCGGTCCGTGGCCTTTTTGGCAGGATACTGCTTCGACATTTGCCAGGTGTTGATCGTAAAAAGAGCGGAAAACTACCAATCAGAGCAGCCGGCCGTTACGATTGTCCTCCAGACAGCTACTGAATTCGACCTAGCTGACAAGCCAGTGTCAATAATGATGCCGCCCTCGGGATTCTAACCCTCCGACCTCCCGGTCAGAACCACTCCAGTGACAACAGTTGATCCGACCTCGGTCGACCGAAATGTCAGCCAAAATAGGCTGCACTCTGACCGTATCCCGAGTCGCGAGAAACAACACCAGACTTCGGAACGGCTAATAAGCAAGCGCCACGTATCATCTTCCGTGCCAGCCCATACCTCACCGGGTAATTGCGGAACAAGAAACTCCGTGCTCATCTCGCACCTAACGAGCTTAACTTCTCATCCATCAAGTAATTCCTCTTCCGACAAGTGTTTCCTCAGCAACGAACGCTTATTAACAGTGTTATTCTTAAACTTGCGAACGTCCCGAGCGAAGCTTCAATTTACATTCACAACGATCCCGTCCGTCTCCCCTTCCTCCCGTTCTGTTTGCTACTCCCGCCTCCCCCTTCCCTCTCCGAAAACACTCGAAACTCGGCCGTAACTCGACAAGATGGCCGCCCTGAACTCATAACTCTAATTTGCTTCTCGCTCGAATTAATATTTATTTTTTGTTCTTGATGAAGCGTTAAGTGATTGAATGGTCCCGAGAGGAAGGACGGGAAGGAGGAAAGGGAGAAGACCTTGTTTATTAGAAGCGGAGAAAACGTAAGATGGAAGGCGATAGTAAGAGAACTCGCAGAAAGGGGTGTCCAGCCGTTACGTGAGGAAATGAAACGATGAAACTTTCGGAATTAAACTCTAAAGGGAAAAATATTTGATGGAATTTTTTTTCGGGAAGAGTTTCCCGTTAGTCAAAAATATCTTTATTTTACAACAATAGAGAGTACCCCGTAACAAATCTTAAAAAAATTGACATTTAATTTTTCTAAATCTGAATTTTTTTGTGGATCGTTCAAATACTAAAGAAACGAAGTATTTACGGTGTTTAAATTAATAGGATTTTCCGGTATGAAAGATGTTATCTAGAAGTTTGACGAAAACTTTCTTTTAAATGTCTAAACGATTGACAAATCAACTCATGGGACATTTTTCTTGGCGAGTCTATTAGAGACTGAAACAGTTTACATGCGACAATATTTGAATCCTCTTTTGAAAACGTAGTGAACTTTAAAAATATATTAGTTTTCTTGCTGTTTATGTATGTATTACATTCATGTGTTTTACTGATAATTTTCTATTGTTACTTGTCTTTTCTTTACAATAATTTGTATAATAATAGTCATAATTTTTATTTTTTATATATTATTAACGTTATTATTTATATTCTTAATAACATTAGTAAATTATTATTCATGTGCGGTGTTGTATTGCAAAGGGGAGTAGTACAAAGGCTTGCGCAGTGAAATTATAGATTATTTTGAAATCTTATTGTTTGCCGAAGTAGACTTATTGATTATAAAGGTAAGATATTCTACTCCAAGTTACAACACCAACACTTAGTTGCAGAATTTTTAAGATATCTAATTTACAAAGAAGTTTTTTCGCCCATCAGAGATCGGCTCGGTAAAGACTCGGCATCAGACTCGGTAAAAAAATGTATTGCAAATTTAAATTTCATGGCCAAAAGCATGCTGTTTTAAGTGAAGGTGGAGTTCTGAATACGCGATTCTAAAGCAGCAAATCGATAACGAAATAGAACACGTTAAAAACCATTTCAACAATGATACCAACATCGAAACCATTACTTTCTAGCATACTACACACGTAGTACAGAGAAAATTATGTAATGCCGCAGCAAAAAAAGCAATTTTTCAGCAGGAGAAGTCGTATTGTAATTCCTGATAATGAAAAGGATGATTCTTGCTCTTTATGTAGCAAATAACTTTCTCTAACACGTGTAGTTGTAATTCACATATTGAATGATTCACATATTGAATCCTTGGTACCGAAAATTTGGTTTACGGCAAAACGTCCTTCAGTCCGCCTGCCCAACAGGGAATAAAGAGCAGCTAAACCGAAAGTAGAATTGCCACAAAAATTGATATTTCCCGAACGATCTGGCCTCTTGGATTTGAATATATTTCATATTCTTGGGGTGTATTTCAATTCTTGGGGATATTTTACATGAAGTCTTAAAGATATTGAAATTTTCACCAAAAAATTATTTCAAATTTTTTGATTAATTTTTTTATCGGATAGAACAATTTACGTTTATAAAACGGATCTTCCTGCAACAACAATATTGAAGAAAGAGATTTTTCTTTGAATGAAATCTTTTCTTTAAAATAAGTAGATCGTTCAGTGAGGTCATGTACATATTTTTCAAAATATGAGTTGTGTAGAATAAGTTTGCGTGAAAAAAAGTAAATAGAGGAGACAAGATGTTCTCCGTTTCAATTTTTTCTTTAAAATTTTCCTCAAATAGAACAAAGGATGCTAAAAAATGGCGAAGATCTCACCCTTGAATAATACAGGAAGTCCGGGGAGGAAATGTCGAAACTTCGAAAACAAGCTCTAAAGACAATTCTAAGCATATTTTGTCTAATAAACTATGTGGATATTCCGAATGGTTGAAGTACTCAAACGTTGAATGAAGTACTCAAATGTTGGTTTGAAAAATTGATTTCTAGGCAAAATTCTGCATTATGGAAGCATAGAAGCACTCCAGAAATATGTAAATTGTTTATTACTAACACAAGAAATGAATGTATCTGCTCAGACAGAAAAATTAAGCGAGAAATAAAAAGCAGTCGAATTGTGTAAATTAGGCGCTTTTTTTATTTCTCGCTTAATTTTTCTTTCTGAACAAATATAATCATTTCTTTTGTAAATAATAAACAGCTTATATGTTTCTGGAGTGTTTCTATGTTTCCATAATGCATAATTTTGCCTAGAAATCAATTTTTCAAACCAACGTTTGAGTGCTTATTGCGGCTCAACCATTCGGAATATCCACATAGTTTATTAGACAAAATATGTTTAGAATTGTCTTTAGAGCTTGTTATCGAAGTTTCGACGTTTCCTCCCCTATATTGCTGGGATTGTAATCAAATGAAACTGTTTCACCTAGTTACTCTGAGTTCTCATTTAGAGAATTGACTCATAGATTAAAAGAACCCCCTTCCCGTAATTAAAATTAACTGCGCGTAGTTGTATAATGATGACCGTCGTGACTCACACACAATCAAATGAAGTTTGTTGTAAAATCTAATTCAGTCAGAGCTCTCGGCGAAGTGACGGTTCGCAAGTCAAAGTTGGATCGAGTCGCAGATGAAATCACAACATGGTTTTAATAAAATATTGGAATAAAATTAGAACAATACCAAAAACGGAACCTAGAGTTTTCGTTTTCAAACACAAAAACCGTAAGTTTAAAAAAGGAGTCCAAAACGTTTTTGAAACCAAAACCTAAACGTTATTTGAAACGGGACTGGTACGTCTGTTTCTAAGGTTGCATTAACCAACATTTTTTCCTCTGAGATTTTGACATTACTAACAAATATTATTTTTACACAGCTGTTGGCATATCGGCACCGATAAATGATTCAAATTTGGCGCCGTGGCGAGAGATTGGTTTTTAATAACAATCTTTGGCCTTAATTACTAGCTCAGAATTTGCATTTTAAACGTACCGCGTCGGACTTCCCTCCAAAACCCGCGTGCTGGTTGTGAAAAGAGCGCGGAGAAACTTCTTTGCTCCGAGTGTTTTGAAACAGGTTGGCAGAATCTACTTGTTAGCTCAGCATCCCTCCGCCAGGTGGCAGCTCCTTCTTGGTCCGCACCGCAAGACACTGCATTCATAAAGAAAACGATTTGGAGGTTTCCGTTTTAACCTATAATAGCATTGTCGCCAAATTCAAACGCCGAAACAGGAACTTGATAGCAGTTTTGTTTTTCGCACAGGGAACAAGTTGCAATGAGTGTGTATTAACGTTCCATGAGTACAGATTAAGCTCTCATAGTTGGTACTAGTGTCGCCCCTCCATTGCCGTCCAAAGAATAACCGCCTTTTAAGCGGGAACAGAGCTCGAATAACGAGCGAAACTTTTTGCTGAAAAATTAACAAAAAGGAGGTTGCTTTCCTGTGAGAAACAGGTAAAAAGGTGAAAGATTTATTCAATGGTTGCTTATTCCTTCTTATAATCTTCTGATGAGAGGGATACATTGTGTCTCTCCAGAGATCGAGCGAATGTTTTCCAGAATATTCGTTCTACATTCTCAGTCACAGCTCTCCACAGTGCATCATTGAAGCTTATTTCGCTGCCTCAACAACAGCCGCTAGCAAAAATGTTTTTTTCGGGGTATGCATAGCTTGCTAAAAGTTCGATTTTTAATACTGGTGCTGCTGAAAGTGTGGCGCTGCTCACGTCGTCAGATAAATCTGTGAATGAAAAAAAAAGATACTTTCGTAGCATCGCATCAACAACTACTTGCTTTACTTTAACATTGATTTCTACGTCTTGATCACAATAAAATAAATGTGTATTTAAAAAATAGTGTACGACACACCTGGCAAAAGCGATTTTATTTTGCTCGTAGGTTTGTGCATTCAGCCTATCGAGCTCGTGTCGCAACTATTCATACTCGTAAAATAAAATGTCACTTTTACCACTCGCGTCGTAATTGGCTTGACGAATGTAAAAAAAAATACGAAAATGGCAAATTTTTAATGTGCAATTTACTCTTTAGACATTGAAGTTGAAATTCAGACTCTGCCTAACTGGATGATTGTCTAATTATTTCAAATTGAGAAGTAAAATATTAAAGATTAATTTGTTAATTGTTTACCAATTTTAAGAACTTCGTGAAAGTTCTGAATAGAAAATTGGTCTGCCCCATAATTAGATTATATTCAGTGTAAGTTATAATTACTTTAAAAACTTAACAAACCTAATATTCGTATTTTTACAAATTGTCCGAACCAAATAACGAGATGCCCCAAAATATGGTGATTTTCCAAAATGTTTCCATTACTAATACTTGATGTGTTCAAATTTTCTGAAGAAGTTTGTACCTCATCACCTGTGATACTCGTAATATCTCGTATTGCGTTGAATTTGAATATCCTGCAGTTATCGGGAATGGAGTCTATGGGAAAACATGTGAGTCGGTTGAGCAATTTTGCAAAATTACGAAAATAAATTAGCTTTCATTAGATATCTGATATTTTTAATGCAGTGTATACGAGTCAGAGTGAATTACGATAAAATAGCCTGTCATTTTTTTCATTACTCTTTAACACTGGTGCGTATTTTATCTACGAAATATATCGTATTTGTAGACAGAAGTTTGTATGAAAGTTTTATTATTTTCATCAATCTAAATATCTTAATTACTTAATTTTGTTTCTCTTCTAATTTACGTTAATGACTCTCTCGAAACTAAAATTTTTGCCAGGCAAGTTTAGAAAAGAGTAATTAGTATGTTAACTTTTCCCAGCAGCGTAAAAAGTTCACAATGCATCCAAACAAGGTTTTTACAGAACATCATCGCTTTAAGGGTTCAAAAGATTAAGATGATAAAATTAATTTGATATTCGAATAAAAATCAATTAGCACTTGCATCTGTGTGAAAATTGCAGCCATATATTGTTCATATTTCCAACAAACACGAAATGAAATTACATTTTTACCCTGAATTATGTTAATGCATTAAATTTAGAAATATTAGTGTCATTTTTACGATTACACCGCTTTATTCATGAGTCAATCACCTCCATCTAAGGTATTTTTGAGTCGAAAATTAAGAAAATACAAGTGTTTTGAGCGTACGTTATGTTACTTGTATTTGAAGTCAGCTAAACACAAATTATATTTGTCTAATTATGGAAAAATGAAGTATGGTGGTCTGGTGAAGACGTGGTGACACTGCAATTAAAGACATACGGCGATTCGAGCATTTTATGTCAAATTTTGATATTTTGGATATTTATTTTTATATAATATTGAATGAGCACTTCTATGATTCTCGGGACATTACTCCATAGTCGCGTATTCTATTGAAAAGTCAGAAAATGATATATGTATAATACTATACAACAAATTCAGATGTTTACAAAGAGAAGGCTTTGTAATAAATATATGGACTCGTCTCGCTTTACGACACTAATGTACTATATAGACCTGACATATTAACTTTCATTTTTGAAAAAAAAAAAACGTTTCTTCAAAAATCTTCAGTTTTGGAGACAGTTAAAAATTGCTAGTGCATCCCTGCAAATCATTAGCGATGATAGTATGATTAATGTTGACAGTAATAAGGCACCCTAAAACTGAACCCTGTGTGACGCTAGGTTCATTAAACAAGACACACAATATGTCAATACAAGATTTATGTTTTCTCTCTCAAACATTTGCAAGACACATTTTGTGTGAAATGGACCGTAGCAAACTCTATTATAGTGTAGTTGTGGTGTTGAGTGATTAAGATGTCAGTTTGTGAGTGTAATACTCAGAGCTGTGAGGGTATGTTCAATAACCGAGAATACATTTTCGGCTTAGGACTTGCATTTAAACTTAATCTGTTCTATCAGCAATTTCGACGCCCCTGTTTTTGGAATAAATACATCTCGTTCAGAGCGAGAGGACTGAGAGAGAAAAAGAGAAGGCGACAAGGCAAAACGGTGCGTCGGTGGCACGACTCGCCTCAATGCATTCGGCAGCGTTCACAAAGAGATGCAATTTTCGTAATGACGCTCTTGGTAGAGACGTGCGCTCGAGAGCAACCTAGTTGCCTGGGAAAACAAAGGAGGAAATAAATAAAGACGGTGGATTTGTGTTTACGGGAGAGACGTTTACTTTCATGTGACTATTACGCGCTAGAGGCGTTTCATTGCCTTCCTCGGATGTGTTCCGTGCCGCTGTTAACCAGCAGCAGTTTCAGTTGCTAAAGATTCTGACAATTAGACGCTTTTTTTCTTTTTCACTTTTTTAATTTTACGTTTTTACGTGTAAACTAGTGGTGCTAAAACAGCAAGTACTTTCTCGCTCGTATTTTCACGTAAAAATACGCCAGAAGTAGGTACCCCAATTTTTGAAAAAAATTGTATGACCTTATTTCATGAGTCTTTAAGAAATAGATTTCGTGAAGGGAAGAATCTGTATCTTCAATATTTTAGTTGTAGGAAGACTCCGAAAAAAATTCTGAACTTTTGTAATTTTTGAAAAACCAGGGTTTTCAACGAACATCAGAACACCATTTTCTCAAACGTCCTTCACACTATTCAACAACAAAATTTAAACAAATCGTTGGGGTCAACTTTTTGAAAATTTGGAAAATTTCCCAGGGGCTTGATGCAGTGTAACCTCCAAAATAAAAATAACGGTTCCGAATTCAAGGAGCCGCGACATCGCTCAGATCGATTTTGGAGAATATTGGGTGAACCGTTTAGCCGCTAGGTTTGTTCACAGACGGACGATTTTGCCGTCATTCGATTTTTAGGTACCAAGGACATGGATTCTGGCTACACTACGTGTTAGAGGATTTTTTTCTAAATTTAGCAACTGGATGTATCCACTTTTTCGTTACCAGGGAGTAAACTGTAATAAACGAGTTTTTCTGCCAAAAAATTCGCCGTTTTTCTCGCAGTATTACATGAATTTCTCTCTACTTCGTAGTGAGAAAGTAAAAGAAATCTGTTTTATTTGGGGGCCACCTTTATAATCATGGCAACTGTTTATTTCCATGGAAAAACGAGTCTGGAAAGAAATGTATGGTTGGGATGACACGAGTATTTACGTAAAATGCGTGAATTTTGATATTTGGCCCAGGATATTTAAAGACAATCAAACCACTCGTATATTTTAAAACAGAATTATTTATATAATCATCAATATACTAAAAAACACATATCGCAATACAATCTGACCGCATCATCAGGTAGTGTAAAATCAAGCAGTTATTACAAATAAAACTAACTAAAACTTATTCATACAATTTTGAAATATAAAATAGGAAAAGCAGTGCACAGTAAAAGTTAGATGAAATTAACTTGGAGTGTATTTAATTAACGCCATTCGACTCATAACACTTGTCAACAGCATTTTTGCGACAAAGAATGTAATCTATGGTTCGGAAGCTATCGAGACGACCGATTCTTTTAACTGTTTCACAGGCTTAATATATTGCCCATTATGATATTATGTATAATTGTCGCCACCCTGTCACCTTCTTTGGACGCAATTTTGCTGGGAAATATGTTGCGCAACAGAAAAGAAATCAAAGTTTGATTTCCTTACTGTTGCGGAATATATTTCCGAGCTTAATTGCGTACAAAAAAAGACGACATAGTAGTGACAATTACATTATATATATAACCCTGTATAACTATATATATATAATATATAGTGGACATTCCATGAAGGGTAACTGGGTTTTTAAAGAGCTGGAACGCCTTGTTTAGGAGTTATTTAACGATATAGATTCAAATCTGTTGCGGGTTGTATTTGACGTGAATAATTAGTTTTCTTCTACAGCACCATGCGGTGAAGTTACAACAGAATTAACAGCACATAAACTTTCTTGGTGAAAAGCCGCAATGAGCACTCAAAAGTTGGTTTCAAAAATTGATTTATAGGCATAAATTTGCATTATAGAAGCATAGAAACTCTCTACAAACATAAATTGTGTATTACTTACAAAAGAAATGAATATATTTGCTCAGACAGAAAAATTAAGTGAGAAAGAAAAAAGCAATCGAAATGGGTAAATTGGGTCCTTTTTTATTTCTCGCTTAATTTTTCTTTCTGAACAAACACATTCATTTCTTTTGTAAATAATAAACAATTTATGTTTCGGAATACCCACATGGTTTATTAGACAAAATATGCTTAGAATTGTCTTAAGAGCTTATTTTCGAAGTTTCGACGTTTCCTCCCCGGACATCCTGTATATATATTGAGCACTTCTTTACATCCCTGGGAGTGTGCGGGTGCGGGTGTGGGTGTGGGAGCGTGTGCGTGCGCGAGCAGCGGAGCCAAGTTGGAGCGTTCATCCGGGCGGTCGGGCGCTCGCGGGGCCGGTGGACATTTCAGGCGCTCGAAGGGTGCGATAAGGAAGTTGCCGGCGGGAACTGCGCGGGGCAAAACAGAGCCTGGGGGGCGATGCGGGGCTGACGGAGCAGAGGCTGCGCAAGGCGGACTCGACGCGTGGACGAGGTGGGGGCGAGGTGGGGGCGAGGTGGGGGCGAGGTGGGGGCGAGGTGGGGGCGAGGTGGGGGCGAGGTGGGGGCGAGGTGGGGGCGAGGTGGGGGCGAGGTGGGGGCGAGGCGAAGCGAGGACGAGGGGGGTAAGAGTCGGGGACGAGGATGGGACGAGGTGGGGACAAAGTGGGGACGAGGCGAGGACGAGGCGTGGACGGGGCGGGAGGCGTGGACGGGGCGTGGAATGGGACGGGACGGGAATGGACGGGAATGGGACGGGAATGGCGGGAACGAGGCAGGGGCGAGTCCGGGATGGGGGAAGTGATCGGTGACGAGGGAAGGGGAGGCCACGGGCGATGCCGAGTCGGGACGAGTCGGGACGAGTCGGGACGAGTCGGGACGAGTCGGGACGAGTCGGGACGAGTCGGGACGAGTCGGGACGAGTCGGGACGAGTCGGGACGAGTCGGGACGAGTCGGGACGAGTCGGGACGAGTCGGGACGAGTCGGGACGAGTCGGGACGAGTCGGGACGAGTCGGGACGAGTCGGGACGAGTCGGGACGAGTCGGGACGAGTCGGGACGAGTCGGGACGAGTCGGGACGAGTCGGGACGAGTCGGGACGAGTCGGGACGAGTCGGGACGAGTCGGGACGAGTCGGGACGAGTCGGGACGAGTCGGGACGAGTCGGGACGAGTCGGGACGAGTCGGGACGAGTCGGGACGAGTCGGGACGAGTCGGGACGAGTCGGGACGAGTCGGGACGAGTCGGGACGAGTCGGGACGAGTCGGGACGAGTCGGGACGAGTCGGGACGAGTCGGGACGAGTCGGGACGAGTCGGGACGAGTCGGGACGAGTCGGGACGAGTCGGGACGAGATCGGGACGAGTCGGGACGAGTCGGGACGAGACGGGACGAGACGGGACGAGACGGGACGAGACGGGACGAGACGGGACGAGACGGGACGAGACGGGACGAGACGGGACGAGACGGGACGAGACGGGACGAGACGGGACGAGACGGGACGAGACGGGACGAGACGGGACGAGACGGGACGAGACGGGACGAGACGGGACGAGACGGGACGAGACGGGACGAGACGGGACGAGACGGGACGAGACGGGACGAGACGGGACGAGACGGGACGAGACGGGACGAGACGGGACGAGACGGGACGAGACGGGACGAGACGGGACGAGACGGGACGAGACGGGACGAGACGGGACGAGACGGGACGAGACGGGACGAGACGGGACGAGACGGGACGAGACGGGACGAGACGGGACGAGACGGGACGAGACGGGACGAGACGGGACGAGACGGGACGAGACGGGACGAGACGGGACGAGACGGGACGAGACGGGACGAGACGGGGACGAGACGGGGACAAGGCGGAGAGAGGGCGGGGACGTCACGGCGGCGTGGCGGAGACGCGACAGGGACAGAGCAAAGGGTTGGGGATGGGCCAGGTAAGGTTGAACGTGGACGAAACGGAAAGCGGGCGTGGCAAAGCACGGGCGAGGCAGGCGTAGAGGCCGGCGGCGGGCGACGCGGTAGCGGAAACGACGACTGGTCGAGTAGCGGAGGCAACGCGGCGGGCATGATCGCGGCAGAGGTGGGCGGGGCGAAGGGAGCGGGGACGGAACCGGACTTGGGGGGGGGGGAGTCGTCTCCGTCTGAGATAACACGCCGGTTGCGCAGAGGTGCAGGCGGAGCAACTCGCGCCAAGTTGGTCGAGGGGTTCGCTTCGCGGAGGAGACTTCTCGCAACAC
The DNA here is from genome assembly GCA_031308135.1 of Acheta domesticus. NCBI lineage: Eukaryota > Metazoa > Arthropoda > Insecta > Orthoptera > Gryllidae > Acheta > Acheta domesticus. The sequence continues at coordinate 54,340,011 of JAHLJT010005437.1, forward strand.
CAGACGCAGACTCGAGGTCGACACTGCGCCTAGAAAATTAAAAGACTTTACTCTTAGAACAGGTCCCTTAAAAACGTAGACAGCGGGGGACCGAAAAATTGAAAGACTAAAAAAAATATTCTGAAGTTGGCTATAGATGGCAGCTGTGAAGAGGTAGCCCAGACCAAAAATATTTCGCCAGCGGAGTTGAATCTACTAACAGACTTCACGGCTCAACCATTTGTTTATCCTATAGTTGTTTTAAAAATTTGTTTCTCTAATTTTCGAACTCAGCTTCTGAGTGCCTGCGCTGAGGCTTTTGTATTCTAAGTTTTATATAACTGAATTCTTTCTTATTGTGTGTCTTTACTCTTAAAACAGGTCCCTTTAACATTTTATACAGTAGAAGTTTTTAAAAAGATTTTGTTCCATATGAAGTAAATACTCTCTAAACAATCTATGAAATAAATTGTGGGAATAAGATTTCAAAAAGAAAAACTTTATATAGAATAAACGATTTAAAAATAATATTTCATTGTGTGAAATTTTTAAGGGAACTGTTCTGAGTAAAGACACAAACAATGAGACAGTACTCAATTTTATAAAACTTTGAAAACAAACGTCTTAGCACAGGCATTCAGAAGCTGAGTTCGAAAATTGGAGAAGCAAATAAAAAAAACAAACAAATGAGGTGTATGGTTGTATGGTTGGGCCGTGAAAACTGTTAGGAGATTCAACCGTGTTCCCTGTTTATTGCCTCCTAAAATATATATTTTTAACATATTCTCAATTTTTCGATCACCTAATGGTAGAATTGATTTATTACTTTAAGAATATTACAAAAGATTATAACTTGACCCTATTCGCTCACCCTGAATTGGTTCACCTGATAAGGGAAAATCCCGTAAACCGACTAGTAGAAGGATTAAACAATCTGTCAATTAATCAATCAAGAACACTGGCATTACTTTTAAAACTAGTGGTGCTACAGAATGGCACAGACATTCCCGTATTAGTTTTCTATTTCCTTGGGTCTTCGCTAGCTATTCGGAATTGCCACATACTCTTTCTTGCCAGCCACCATCTATCACCGCCAAAAGTACATTTTTTTGTCATTTTCTTAATTTTTCGGTTCCCTATTGGTAGAACGAAAATATTAATTTTAGAATATTAAAGAACACAGAAACCTAACCGTAAATGGCAATCTTCTTTTAAACATTATGTGCCGTTTAAGAGAAAATGGCGTTTTAGCACTACTAAAAATGCGAAATTTGAAGCTCATTTTCACAGAAAATATTTGAGTTTTCAAAATACTTTATTTGAAGTTATTTGAAGCACTTACACTCACAAAAAATATTTACAAATTGCTGGTAATGTGCATATTAAAGATGTGAGAGATCTTTCAAAAAAATTACAATTATGTAATTTTTGAAAAACCAAAATATTACTCAAAATAAACTTTACGCTACACTAAAGAGTGTAATTAGCACTAACCGTTACAAAAGTTTCAAGAAAAAATTTGCAGCCATATACGACAAAATGGCGTTTGTGCATTTCTGAAAATGCCGAAATTTGAGCTACTTTTCACAGAAAACGGTTGTTTTCGAGAAACTTTACTTGACATTATTTAAAGCATATATACTCGTAAATATAATAATGTAAAAATAGCCATAATGTAAATATTAACGACGTGAGAGACAAGTAAAAAAATTTACATTTTTGTAATTTTTGAGAAACCAACCAATAGACCAATACGGCTTTTATGTCATATGATAGAGTAAATTTACCACTATCCCTACCAAAAGTTTAAAGAAAAAATTTGGAGCCGTTTTTGAGAAAATTTTGTTTTTGTAATTTTTTAAAATTGCACATATTGCACGCAATATTGCACGAAAACTACTAAAAGTTTGAAAAACATTTACATGACCTTTGTTAAAGAACTCAATATGCAAAACAAATTTTATTTGAAGAAAAATCTCTATCTTCAATTTTGTAGTTGGAGAAAGACGCCGAAAAAAATTCGAACTTTCAAAATTTTCGAAAATTCAGAGCTGTACGTGAAAATCGGACCTATGCCATGTTAAAAATTGTATTTTACTCTAATTATACAATAAATTTAAAGAAAAAATTTGGAGCCGTTTTTGAGGAAATTTTGAAAATCTCCAGGGGGCTTCATATAAAGTACCCCCAAATTTTGAAGAATCTTTTTCAAAATCTCAAAGCTTTGACTAGAATCAGATCGATCGGGAAATATCCATATTGGAAGAAATCGTACCTATGGTTTAGGCGCTAGCAGTGTTCACAGACGGGCAGACAGACGGACGGACAGACGGACATTTTCCTTTCAATTGGGTTTTCGGTATTAAGGACCTAGAAAACAGGGTTTCTGGGTACACCACATGTTAGGGGATTTTTGTTTCTTAATTTAGCAACTGGTTTTATCCACTTATTCGTTTTCAAGGCCCGGCAATTAATTTTTTCCGCCGAAAATTGGCCATTTTTTTGTGCAGCATTACATAACTTTCCCTATACTACGTATATCACTCCGTGTATACGTACGTATACGGGAAAGTAAAAAGGAACCACACTTCCGGTGCTAATGAACATAGTGGTTGTCCCGCCAGGAAAGACGAAATAATTAATCAGACAACTGAATCAACAAAAACAAAAACCTTCGATTTCCAAGGACCTCAACTTTTGGGAAAATGAAAAAAGACACTCATTTACTTAGAAATGTATCATGTTTTATACACACCAAAAAATATGATGTTTATTCATACTTTCTTAAAGTAGCAGTTAGAGAAAAAGAAAAATGAACGTCAAAGATTATATCAGAACGTTGTTATCTGCAAAAACTCTACGAACCGAGCAAACAAAAAGGTTCTATGTCCCGGACATCAACGTTCTTGCTTGCCACTAAGAGTTAAAGGTCTCCTTACAGACATCACAGAGTCCCGGACAACAAATATTTATGCTTGAAATGATGTATTTATGTATTACGAATCGTTTCCCACCATTAACTCAAAACCCTAAAAAATGTGACAACGAACCTTTCTGTTTGCTTCGATAAAATGAGCAGTTAGATACTGCGACTACCCTTCGTCTTCGGTTGGGCGCCTCGGACGGGTAGCCGGCTCGCTCAGTCGATAGACAGTCTGGCCTGAAATGGCGATGATGGAGGAAGCTGGCGGTCGGGGTCAAATGAGAAGCCCTGCATTCATATAACAACATGGGGGATTTATTCAGTAATAAATCACGAATGAACTGGTACCAATCATGTCGGCGAGCATGCTCCCCTTTACCCAAATCAAAAAAAAACATGTCATGCACACACACAAGTTAAAATTAAGAAATACAAATTAATACAATTACAATGACAAAGATTTTCTCCTTGCGCAAATTCCCTCTTGGCGGCCAAGCACGGCCGGGGAATCTCTCTTCGTCGCCCGGTCAAAAGGTAATTAGCAAAAATTGTTCGCCACACAGTTTATGACTTTCGACCACGGGCGCACCACAAAAGCAAAATAAATACTGCCTCCGCAAGGCGGCTTGCACAACCCACCAAAGTTGAATAACCTCGGGCCATCAGCTGGCTGCGAGGGTCGTCACGGGCAATGAGGCGCCGCCCGGGTGGAGAACGCAGGACTGAACCAGGTGTACAGCGAGGGGGCTGCTGGGGCTGGCCCAACACACAGCGCCGTCCGCTCACTGCTGTGAATGATTAGGTAATGTTTGCTCGAACGAATGATCCCCTCACTCTCGATCTATCACACGGTATTTTGGAGATCGAAGCGAGTTCGTGAATCATCTGATAATCTCACGAAAATGTCCCGAATTCGAGCACAAGTCAGATATTAACACAGCACAATTCACTGTCAATTGTCCGTCACACAGCCCCGCGGTCTACAATTGTTAAAGGGGACTTGCACAAATTCTCCCAAGAAAACTCAATGTTTTTTTTATAAGTCCATCCAACACGAACCGAACTCTGTCTCCGGCGCCTAGTGCCACCACAAAGGCAACTTGTCCCCCCTTGACCGCTACTCGCGTACTACCCCGAACGCAACTCGTTCGCTTCTCTCCTCGCGTCGCCTGCTCGAAGTCCCTCGAAGCTTCTTTCCCCCACCAAAATTATCCCCAAGATTCTGGAACCTTCCAGAACATTGCCTAATTCCGGCAGCTATTGGCGCAAGGGTAGTGCGTCTCAAACTATTTCTGCCCAATCGTCGGGTGTTTTTGAGGCCGAGATATGAGAGAGAGAAGCTGGCTATCGCTCCCTCTCGCTTCAATTTTGCGTCAAATAGGGGCAGTTATTAATGACTGGGGGTGTGAGGGGCTGGAAATCTCAAGGGAGGCTGGGGGAGGGCTCTGAGCGTCGCGGAAAAATACCGGGGGGTGCCGTGCGCACGAAACGACCACCCAAGCTCCGGGACACGTGGCCGTGACAGATTCAAAAGGGTAAGGGGGGCGGTGAGTGGCCGCCGCCCTTGCGCCGTCGGCTGACCCTCGCTGTCGTGCGACGCGGAGTAATTCTTGGGCGCGCAATTAACTGTAATATATTCGGTATCACTACAATACAATATGAATTTATTGATACTACACGTGGTATTATCTGCCAGGTGGCACGCATTGATGAATAAAACATGACCTGTAAATATTACTGGATACACTACACACTATCAAACTTAAAATAATTCGCACTGCATTTAAATAACTACAATTTTAATATTTCTATAACTTCTATTCTCTTTCAATTTAAAACCATAGAACGCATTACATCCTTTATCTCACATTACTGCATAGTATCAAGAAAGTATAGTTTTGCTTTTTATATTCTTATTACTTCCCTACACCTCAAATAAATTGAATGTGAAATATATTCTTTTATCTTACTTTTAATTTCCAACTGGTTTTTAAACCTATGCACACATTCAGAGAAGGACCCTATAGCTGGTGCCAGTTAATAGTTTCTGCCTCTAATGGTTCCCTTTACAAAATAATATTTTCCTTTAACGGTTCGTTAAGTACAAGTTTTGACTTTGTAATTAAACATGTTTCGTTAGGACTTCAGACGCAAATGTAAGGTGTGGAGAAAAGCTTGGGTTACGAGTATCAGCCTCTTTAAACAACCGTCGCCAGATACACGAAAATTCATGTATCAAAAATAAACTTTACAGCCCGCAAATCGGCTCTACTACAGTGAGGCGGGTTGTACTACGTCGACGTTTTTACAAACGCAATTTGAGATCCCGCTTAAATCCAACTCCTAATCAGCCGCAAACAACTTTACGCCCGGCGGAAAAATAAATCTCTCGATTGCCAGCTACCGCGAACACAGTCGCAAACCACGTTGGAAATGTTTAGGTTTGATCGAACGCGCAGATTACATTTCGACGCAGGCTCGGAAAATGAAATGGCCGAAGCACAAGTTGCTGTAAGTTCAGCTGCTGACACTGCAATGCGCTACTGCTGCCGCAACTAGTCACGTGACGAGTTGACATTTCTATCCGTTTCACTCGAGAATTATCGCAAAAGCCATAACATCTTTCATCTAATACGGATCAGGTATGGTTTTTCATAATACACATTTGCACGATAAGTCATCTTTTACTTGTATGAATTATGATTAACAGATTTCTGCCGGGTTAGGGACAAGAACAAAATAATTGTAAATCATTTGTTTCAAATGTGCTTATTCAAGTAATAACAAGTCAATCTCATAATTATAGGCCATTCGTGGATATGAATCGACAGTCCTTCGAATCTCAATGAATCCACTTCACTCAACAATCCATGCGTATACTTTTACACGTACGTACAAGAAGGTTATCTGGTGATTCGAAGCATGACCCTAATGAATACACCACATGCTGCCAATTTTGTGGAATGCGACATATTTCCTCATTCACACCACAAGAATTTATTCATTACACAGTTCGTACAATCACACACACGCACGAACCCTTATGCATTGTAACAGAAATGTGGTATAACGCAAATGTGAATGCCATATGACACACCATTGTCAATGAATTAATTAGTAAGTTGTTATGGTCGTGTATACGGTAGGTTATATAAAATGATACAACGAACTGACATGAATGTAATATCATTGTTACAGTGGCATGGAAAAAATGGGATGATATCTTAATATTTAAAACATTATAGGTTTTTGAGAAATTTTCGAAGATATTGAGGCTTATTGTAGAATACCCCCAAAATCAAAATATTCGTTTCAAACTCATAGATCTTACAGTTCGTTCAGATCAATCGGGGAATATGTATTAAGTTTGGAAAATTGTTTTTGTGCTCCCTTTAGACACAGACAAAGGATCTGCCGTCAACCAAGTTTCCTAAATAAAGGACCCAGGAAAAATTGTTTCTGATAACACAGCGTGTTAGAGAAAGTATATTACTATATAAAGGAAAATTATTTATACAATTTTTCGATAGAAGATCCACTCAAAACGAATTGTTCTGACAAAGAATCGCCAATTCTTGCCGCTGAATTACAAGACTTTCTCTTTACTACATACTCGGTAAAATGAGAAAATAGAAAGGATGCACGTTCTAGAAATCAGCAGAGCCTACATGGAGTGAAGTAAACGTGAATACATCGTAATTTGTGAAAATCCAAGAGTAAAAACAGAGTATCTTAGAATACATGCAACAATCTTTTAGTGGATTTTACTTTTCAATTTTTTTTACCCTTGTCGAAATTCTCTCCTTCAGCCTTCTCCTGTTTCTACCCACCTCCCTGGCCCCTCTGTACAGTTCACGTAACGGGTGTCTAAAAGGTCTTGTTATGACTTTGGAAATGGGGTGAAGATGGCAATGGATTCTTCTACCGGCTATTTTTATCGAGTATTTACTGTTAATAAAGCCAGTAAATATAGGTACACATTTGGCAAGAAGGCTGAGTGGACCTTAGACCAGCCCTAAGTAGGTTATGGTCGGATACAATTCCTCATCCATGTTGGGATTTTAACCTGGATCCCTCAGGGTAGCAATCGTATGTTCTAACGAATACGCTGCCGCCTTGTGAATTTAACGTGTCGCGCAGATCGTCTATGTTATGTCAGTAGAATACCTTCCCTTTGCGGCTCTCATATGAAACCAATCGTTATAAATGATACGTCTTAAGAAAGAGAATTTCACGAAGACGTGGCGAATTGCTTTTTGACTTAAAAAATCTGAAGGATTTGTTTAAAAGGGCATCTAAATATTCATGTACAATGCAACCTACGTCAGGATTTTTGAATCTATATCGTTAAAGAACCCCTACTATATCGTCTAATCTATATCGTTATCTATATCGTTAAAGAACTAAAATGTTAAGGCCAAAGGTCACAAAGAAACGCACATCACTCGTAATCTATAGGATAAGATCTTCTTGACCATTCAATTACATTCTTGCTGGTTCGACGCTTCTTGATTCCACGCCACCCGTCCAGAGCCTGTAGAATCTGAAACTGTTTGTGAAATTACTAATTATTTGATATTCTATGTGATTGCATTACACGGGTGAACCTCTTTGTTCGATAACAAAGTTAAATCAGACTATCTTATCAGTATTTAGGACTGTCTGTTTTTAGTAATTTGAATATAAAGTAACAGTTCCAAGAGATTTTTATAGACAGACCAACACTATAACTTTATTCAATAAATCACATAATTTCACAGTCGGATAATTATAAAAATCCATCCATAATTATAACAATTATAAAATCCATCGGATAATAATCAAAAATCATAAAAATGTATCCATCTATGCCACATCAAATAATATTCTCAAGTTTAGATGACCTTTTGACATCCCAAGTTCAATACAAAAATTCTAATATACCCAAATCTGAAATTATACTAGCGATTAAATTGATTTTATGTAATATATCATTCATTTTTAATCAGAAGATATACTTTCAAAAAGAAGGTTGTCCAATTGGGGGTGTTCTAAGCAGTATTTTATGTGAAATTTCTATGAGAAAAATAGAAACCGAAGTGCTTTCTACTTTAGATTTAAAATTTTACACACGTTATGTTGATGATACTTTAATCATTGTGCAACAAGACCAAATTCAGAATGTTCTTGATAATTTCAACTCATATCATTCAAATTTAGAATTTACACTTGAAAAAGAAGAAGAATGCACTATTAATTTCCTTGACTTTACCATATTTAGGTTTCCCAATTTCTGCCTTACTAAGTGGTATACCAAACCCACATATGCTGGTGTCCTTCTCAATTTTCTATCTAATCATCCTACTTCCATGAAGGTTGCCCTGGTTAAGAACCTTGTTCAGAGAGCTTTTGATTTGTCTGATTCAATTTTTTATCCAGCTGTTCTTCATAAAATATTTTTATTACTGATTAGGAATGATAATTCTATTACCTTTATTTCTAAATTTGTTTGTCAAAAACTTAAACAGATAGCTTATAGGCCTTTTGTTCATGATACGGTTAAAGTCGATGAAACACAAGCTCTTCCCACTAGCTCTGACACTATTATTTTTTCTATACCTTATGTCCAAAGCATTAATAATAAAATTAAACTACAACTCCATAGTTATTTCCCTAGCATTATTTTAGTCAATTCCATTTGCAATAAATCTAACATAGTTCGGCATTTGAAAGATCCAATATCAAAATTAAAAACTCTCAACACTGTATATTCTTTAAAATGTACTCAATGCCATCTTTCTTATGTAGGCCAAACTCGTAGAAAACTGTGTGACCGGATTAATGAACACAAAAATAATATTAAACTCCCCTTTGAGAAACAAAACTCATTGACGGCCCATCGAATCAAACACGACCATACTATTGATTTCACTAATCCCAACATATTAGCCATTGAACCAAATTGGAACTCCAGACTTGTCCTGGAATCTCTTTTTATCAAAACTATAGCATCCATGAACTCCAACATGGGCTGCAACATCTTTTCAAAAAGTTATGACTCCATTTTAATCAAATTTAAAGACTTACAGATTGAAAGACCTGAATTTCTTAGTTTTGATGGGCTTCATGATCGAGGCTATGTTTCTCAGGAGAAGCACAACGAGCCACCACATAATTCCAACTTTGTTTCCGCCTTGAAAGTCCAACCACCTGCTACTGATCTAAAGACCCCTCCATGTAAGTATTTTTTACGCAGTCGCACGTCCAGCACTTCTGGTAACCCTCTCCTTCATCCTCCCTTACCCCCACCTCTCCCTTCCACCACCGCCCCTCCCAATACCCTCTTATCACCCCAACACTCTTCCTGCTACGCTCTTCGCAGTAAGAGCTCTCGTCACAAGGTTTAAATCTCAGCCTGTCGAAACATGTTCTTTATCAAAACGTGAGTATGGATCTCCTTTGCTGTTCACTTGCCCTAAAATTAGATACTTTTCATTTTTATTTGTATTTTAATTCAATATTTGTCACAATTTTTAAATTTTTGCACATTTTAATTTGAGGTTTATATATTTTTTTTTTTCTCTTTTAGAATAACCATCTGTAAACGTCTTTTAACTACTTATGCTCATGACTATAAACTGTATGTACGAACATCATCATAGGACTATGTTCTTGTTCACATCGTTATCATCTAATTTTATCACTGTATGGCCTGATGATGGAGAAACAACTGTTCTCCGAAACGTTGCTGTTTTTATAATTATCCGACTGTGAAATTATGTGATTTATTGAATAAAGTTATAGTGTTGGTCTGTCTATAAAAATCTCTTGGAACTGTTACTTTATATTCAAATTAAATCAGACTAGTTTGTTTTGTCAAGACTGCATTATATTGTTATCAATTACAAGGCAACGTATGAAGAAGTGACGAAGGATAAGAGGGTCTTGAAGAAAAGTATATATTACAGGATTAATATGGCAATGGAAAAATAAGGAAGAGGGTGAAGTTATAGCATGCGAGAGTTCTCTCACGGGTATGCTAGTAATAACTTATTTTGAATGAACATGAGGCGGGAAATGGGGTGGCCTTTGGTGTAGTGGTCAGACTAAACGCCTTCTACCGCTGGTGACCGGGTTCAGATGCAAGCGATTCTAAGTGGCATTTGTGGTGGACAGAGCGGGTTCGCAGCAGGTTTTTCTCGGGGTACTCCCGTTTCTCCTGTCAATGTGTATGTAGTGGATGCAGCGCGGTGTGAGGTCCGTTCTGCGAAGCGACTACATACAGGGTCAGATCAGGTTTCAGGAGATTGTTTCGTAGGGGCAAATGAAAGGCAATGCACTTGTGAATAATTACATTTAATTCTTGAAATATTGATTAGTTTTACAAGTAAGTAGTTAGGCAGTAAGCCGGAGGACCATTGAATGTTTGTGATTTAAGTTTCTTCTTGCTTGAAGTTTACACTTACAGTTTGATGAGAGTAGAGCAAGCACCAACCCAGGTCAGACGGCTGAGTGTGTGCGTGCCGTCCGTAGAAATGGGCTGCGGATGTTACGGCTGGTAGGCTGGATGTCACCATGGGCGCGTACTCGCGTGCTGGAGCGGCCCGTACTGTTGATCGCGGCCTGCTGGCCGCGCCGATTGATTGCCGGAGCCTTGATAGGCAGAGCAAGGACAGCTGACTCGTTCGCAGGCTGTCCGACGAGTAGAGTAGTAGTTGTAGCAGCAGTAATAGTAGTTTGACGTAGAGTGACTGCGTAGAAGTAGCAGTGAGATTGACTGAAGAGTGACTGCGTAATAGTAGCAGTGAGATTGACTGATAGAGTGACTGCGTAATAGTAGCAGTGAGATTGACTGAAGAGTGACTGCGCAGTAGTAGAGTTTTGACGTAGAAGTGTGACTGCGTAGTTTCACATAGTAGTGAACAGAGCAGTAATTGTAGCAGCAGTATAGTAGTTTGACTTAGAAGTTCGACATAGCAGTGACAGAGTTTGACATGGTAGTTTCACATAGTAGAAATGACATTGAAGAAATGACGTTGAAGTGCCTGCGTAGTAGCAGCGAAATTGACTGATAGTTTGACATAAGAGTTCGACATAACAGTGGCGCGTGGGAGCGAAGTTGCCGTATTTATTGAAGCGTATGTTTTCAAAAGCAGAGGAGGGAGAGTCACGTGACATTTGCAGCTAGCCTATGATGTACGGTGAGACGTAGTGCCACAAGAAATGCTCGCTATTCGTTGTTATGTTTTGAAGTGCGTCACGTGACTTGCGGGTGGCACTGGCTGTGCCCGCGATGGCTGCATCTCATTAGCAAGGTTTGGTATTTTCTCACGGGAACCGCGATGCTGGTTGGAAGGGCGGTAAAGGCGGGGCGCGGGCGCGGGCGCGGGCGCGGGCGCGGGCGCGGGCGCGGGCGCGGGCGCGGGCGCGGGCGCGGGCGCGGCTGCCTAGCAGATGCGCTCGTAGTCGGCGAATATTAACGCCTGTATTGGGGCGGGAGGCACGTAGCGATATCTGGAATGTTTGTAAATATGTCTGGCCGCCGAAGTCTGAGAAAAGCAGGTAAAGGGCTAATGGCTTGAGGGCCGCGCGCCCGCCGGGGGAGGCCGAGCCTGCCGCCCCTTCCCCGGCTTACGCGGAGGAGTAAGTACGCGGCGGTTCGGCGCTTGCGGCCAGAGGGCTCAACGAGAGTCGTTTGTTCCCTGAACATCTGTGTTTCATTTCTTATGTTTTGTATCGCCTAGCTTGAGCCGTGAGAAGCTTTGAAGGTGGGGCAGCCGAAGAATGTTGGCCGCGCGGGGGAAAGACAATTTGAGGCTGCACCCTGCTGGCGAGTTTCCTTGTAATTGTTCGCGAGATTGAACAGTGTATTTCACCCGTTCAAGTGACGAAGGATAAGAGGGTCCTGAAGAAAAGTATATATTACAGGCTTAATATGGAAATGGAAAAATAAGGAAGAAGGTATGTATTCCACCCGCTCTCGCCATCAATCATTCCCTACCCTATCCTGTCATTAACCACCATTCCGCTAAGGACTTAAGGCAGTGGTGTGAACGTCTGGCGGCTGTGGCAACGTCGTGGCTCCGTAGCATGCCACGAGCTACTCAGCACAACTAGCGCCGGGAAAGGAAACTATTAGTATCATCGCCGTTCTACAATAGGGATGGCGTTGTCTCTGGTGGCGGGGTGACGAACTACGCGATGGGGCGATTTCGTCGTGGCACTCGTGCCATGTACTCCCGCTCGTGGCATCGACCTTGACGGCACTGACTTAAGGATCATAGCGGCGTCTAGGCGATAACCGAGGGACTAGCTGCGAGGGGCCGCGGCTACATAAGAGGATTATCGATAGGAAGGGTCCCGGCCTGGTGGGAGGGGAAATGGTGAGGGAGTAGGGCACGCCCTTTCCCAAGACACTAGATACGGATGTTAAAAGAGTGGATGTAATGTTAGGCGGGGCGAAGAGTACAGTTTGAAGCTGGCATCTGAAGAGAAAAACAGGGTTTAGTTTCATGTAGCGGGAAGTCTCTTATAACGTACATTTGCCCTCTAGCACTCTAGCACTGGTGTTTGGCAAGTCTTGTTCTGTCATAGTAAGTAAGTATTCGTTCATGTACCGAAAATCAGTGCATGAGGAGATGCCTAAAATCAGCCACAAATGTCACATGTTTAATTTTGTTTTTAAAAATTCTCTGCTAGTGTTTTTGATGCTTCCTTACTTTTCTGATATTATTATTATTATTATTATTATTATTATTATTATAATTCCTCTATTTGACGACCAAAGATGCTACGAGTCTGTTGGTTATAAAATCTACTCCAGGTTGCAACCAGCTTCCTAAGGAGCAGATCGAGGGACTGTCGGTGCCTGTGCGATATTTTGCCAAAAAGTGAGCTGTTCCAAACACAACAATTTCTTACTCTTCCCAGTCTTTTGAATGATCCGCCAGTTCCTACACAAATTTTGTGGAACAAATTCCAGATCTCCGATAATTATTGGAACGTCTTGTGCTTTTTCTCCCGACGTTCGGGTGATCTTGATCTCCAAACTCTTGTACGAAGTCTTGTCGTATTTAACACTATCTAAGTTTCTCTGCCTACTTAGTTACGACGTTTAGATCGCACGGCACAGCCACATTTACAAGTAAACACATCCCGACCAGGCCGACCGGGGAATATCCATTTTGGAAGAAATCGTACGTATAGTTTAGGCGCTAGTGTTCTTCAAAGACTGACGGACAGACGGACGTTTTGAAAAAAAACATTTGTTCGGTATCAGTGGACCACAAAACGTGTATTTCCGTTCAAATCTCAAAATCGATTTTTCGCAGCATTAATAAACTTTCCCTTTACTACATATATTACTCCGTATATACGTACGTAAATGGGACAGTAAAACTCAACTAGTGGTGCTATAGTATGACACTGATTTTCCGTATTAGTTTTCTATTTCCTTTGGTCTCCGCTAGCTATTTGGACTTGCCACATTCTCTTGCCAGCTGCCCAAAATACATTGTTTTGACATTTTTTTCGGTTTTATAATAGTAGAACGGAAATATTATTTTAAGAATATTAAAGAACAGTAAAACATCGTCTTAAATGGCAATTTTCTTTGAAAACTTTGGAGCCCTTTTAAGAAAATGGCATTTAATCGCTATTGTAAATGCGAAATTTGAAGCATTTTTTCACAGACAATTTTTGAGTTTTCGAAAAACTTAATTGGAAGTCATTCGAAGTGCATCAACTCACATATACTATGGTGTTTATTAATTGCTGGAAATGTGCATATTAACGGTGTAAGAGATCATTCAAAAAAATTACACTTGTGTAATTTTTGGAAAAAAACGAAAAAAAATACTCCAAAATGAACTCTACGTCGTATTAAGAAGTACAATTTGCATTAGCGGTTCGAAAAGTTTGAAGTAAAAATTTGGAGCCATTTATGAAAAAAATGGCGTATAAGCGTTTCTGAAAATGCGGAATTTTGAGCTAGTTTTCACAGAAAACGGTTGTGTTTTCGAGGAACTTTACAAGAAATTGAAAGAAAAAAATTGGAGCCGATTTTGAGAAAATTTTGAAAATGTCGCGGGGGCTTCAAGTTAAGTACCCCAATATTTTACAGAATCTTTTTCAAAATCTCAAAGCTTCGACTCGTGCCAGACCGACAGAGGTTTCTTCAATTTAAAAAATTTCTCAAATATGATTTTGGGCCCTAGTAGTGTTCACCGACGGATGGACAGACGCTTTAAAAAATGATAATTTGTAACTACATTCCAAAATAAACATTTATTGGGTGCTACAATAATGTATACAAATGTATAATAAACACTAAAATAAATGCACAGAACCATTACAGTCATTTTCAAAGTATATTGAAAGTCCAGGTGTTTTAAAGGCGGGAAAATGGTTTTTATTTTTTTAACTGCAGCCCAGCAATCGAAAAAGTCTGAAAAAATGCACAACAATTTGTGTTTTAGGAGAAACCTTTGACATCTTTTTCGAGCCTGTTCCAGGCTTCTAAGACACAGTGAAAATTATTTCTTGCTATGTTTTTTCAAAAATATTTTTTGTGTTTGAATTTGGGCGTGAGAAAATATTGAAAAATATTTTTCAGATAGTACAGATTGTGTTCTTATTTACTATATATTTTTTCAGTCAGATAAAATAGTGTTAAATTGTCGAAAAAAATTGAAATTAAACAAACACGTTTTTGGCTGTATAGGGGTGTGGGTGGTGGGACGGGGGCTAAGAAACCTTTCAGAAATATTATTTTTATGTGAGAATTGTAGTGTAACCACTCATATGATATTTGGTTGAGGGGAACTTTTTACCATCTTATCCGGGGGGACCCATTGTGTACCAACTTTTAATTCATTAACGTCATCTGGCAATACGTTATACGTTAATGTTATCTAGCATCTGCAATGTAAAGTAACGTACATGTGGATTTCTTGTAGCGAGCATTTGATACTGACACTTGATGAACGTGATTTCTACGACGTGTGTTGTAATTATAAATATCAGTATTGCATGAAAAAATATTACTACCGTTAAGTAAGTCAGCTTTGACAACTGTTACAGATTCGTAAATAAATAGGCAAGACAATAATAAGATTCTCAACTCAATGAAAACAAGCTAGCAGGATCCATGTATTGGTGGTGAACCGACTTGAGAGACTGAGAGGCGAAATTTAACGCCACTTGCGAAAAAGTGTTATCAGTTTTTCTTTGGCTGTCAATTTGGTGATTGTGAAAAGAGCTGGCCCCAAATATATGTTCTGTTTGTTAACCTTCCGGTGATCACGCCTATTTGAGTCACATGAGCGGGAGTATAGGAGCACTGTATGCTGCCTCGGGAAAAAAGTGTTTTTCACCCTCAAAACTTCGATTATTTAGTTGAAGAAGGATGAATAAAAACTCACAATTATTCATTACTATTTTAATGTTAATAGGTTTTATAAATCTCAGAAATATATCTATTTTAGGGGTAGTATAATAAAAAACACTGTTTCAGAAAACTTTATAAAACAAAGTATAACACAGAAAAAATTGGTTTTTAAATAGACAAATTAATGAAATAAAACAGTTATTGTCCTTAAATTTTAGAAAAGCATCAGGGTCATTCCATATTAAATCAACACAGTTTTCATTAAAATTTTACCTCACCATTTTATATTTAGATGAAATTTGACACATAGGTAGTATGAATAAATAATAAGCAAATCACAAATTTTCAGTAAAATATTTCCACTCGTTTGTGAAATATAACCATGTAAAATTTTACAAAATTAGGTTCCCGAAAATGTTTAAATTGATGTAGAAACACTCCAAATTAAGATAGAGAGCTGAAACAGGTGTCATTTTGCAGATTTCTTTATGACCTTTTTTATCATATGCAACTCAATAGGGGTTGGGTTAAAAAAGTTTTTCAAATTTGAATTTAAAATTTTGATTTTAAGTTTTTTTTAAAATACTCATCTTCAAAAATATTGAAACAATTCTAAAATAATCCGTATATGTTTCCAAACAGATGGTGAAAGTTTAAACATGGGACTGCAATGGGTTCATATGGTAATCTTTGCTTAAAATGCGCAATATTTACGTACTCTAAATTTTACTGATTTAAAATGCATTTTATTTCAAATTATAAGACCTAATATACACAAATTATTAATTTAGTGTTTTGTGTTGGTGAGTGTGTTGTTTTAATGTTATTGTTGTTGTTGTTATTATTATTATTATTATTATTAGACCGGGGAACGTCATGCAATTGCATATTTTTACTGACTGTGCATATCGAAAGGAAATGTATATAACTTTACCTACACCAAAAATAAAACAAATCAAGGCCACCTTTCAGTTGATGAATCAGATACGTGGGAACCTAAACATTTAAGCGAAATGAATCGTTGAGGAAAGAACACCAATTCTGAGCGGTGTCAGCAAGTTATTTACCATCATGCAAAGGGTGAGTGACATAATCTAATAGTACATCAATGAATAGGCGATTGGACTGCAACCCGGTGGGGAACGCCCGAAGACATTTTCTGATCGAGAAGAGAATCTCGTAGTGAAAATAATAAACAAAGACCCTCGTATTAATGCACCAAAAATTCACAGTTATAAATTGGCATTGGCAAGAAAGTAAATCCCGAAACCGTGCGAAGGGTACTATGGAGGTTCAATTTCCATAGCCGCGTTGTCGTAAGAAAGGCACTTGTAAGTTGAAAGAGAAATACCCGAAAAGATCTGACTTCGATCCACTTCTCCACAAAACATGGAATATATGCACTTATATATACAGCATACATTAAAATACGCAGCTAAACTAAACAAATGCAGACATGCAAAATAAAAATAGGGTAAATTTGTGTTATTTTTGGTGATAGGTAAAGTTATATACATTCCCTTTCGATATGCACAGTCAGTAAAAATGTGCAATTGCATGACGTTCCGCGGTCTAATAATAATAATAATAATAATAATAACAAGTATTGTAGAGGCACCGACAGCCCCTAGATCTACTCTTTAGGTAGCTGGTTGCAACCTGGAGTAGATTTTATATTCAGCCGACACATAACATCTTTAGTCGTGATTTAGAGGAATAATAACAATAACATTAAAAAACAACACACTACCAACAAAAACACTAAATAAATAATTTGTGTATAATAGGTCTTATTTTGTGAAATAAAATGCATTTTAAATCAGTAAAATCTAGGGTAAGTAAATATTGTGCATTTTAAGTAAAAATTACCATATGTACCCATTGCAGTCCCTTGTTTAAACTTGCACCACCTGTTTGGGAATATATACGGAGTATTTTAGGATTTTTTATTTCTCTTTTGAAGATGAGCATTTTGAAAAAACTCAAACTCAAAATCAAAATTTTAAATTCAAATATGGAAAACCCTATTGAGTTGCATATCATACAAAAGGCCATAAAGAAAGCTGCAAAATGACACCTATTTCAGCTCTATCTTAATTTGGAGAGGTTCTACATCAATTTAAAACTTGTCGGGAACCCAATTTTGTAAACTGTTACATGGCTGTTTTTCACAAATGGGTGGAAATATTTTACTCAAAATCTGTAGTTTTCTTATTCTTCATTCGTACTACCTGTGTTCAAATTTCATCTGAATATGAGGTGGTGATGTAAATTGACAGTGTTTATTTAATATGGAATGACCCATCATTGGTTTAATGAAGCCGTTTCCAGTACACAACAAGATGCCTGATTTCTTCGTCTGTTTCAGCCCTTCAGCAAATAAAAACAAAAACAAGACTGCAAGTAATAATAAAAAAAAACTTTCAACATCTTTGATTTTTTCTTACAGTGATCGAAAATACTTTAGATCACTATCCTTTTAGAACCATGAATGTGGTCATTAACGGCTAATGAACATTTTGAAGAACTGTTAAATCCACTGGAAAAAACAAACTGGCGGTTTTTCAAAAAAAATATTACAAACCATAAAGCAGAAAACTATTGATAACCATGGCAGATCATTGCATTTTATAAAGCTACGGGATGTAACATGTCTTTGAAAATACACTTCTTAGACTCTGCGTTACATTTCCACTCGGAAAACCTTGGAGCTGAGTGGTGAGCATGGTGAGCTTTTCATCAGTAAAATTCTTCAATGAAAAACAAGTACTAAGGCAAGTGTATTTCTAATGTGATGGCTGACTACTGTTGGACCAATAAGACAGATGTTCAATATATAGAATATGCCCCAAAATCATCATTGCCACCTTCTAGGTACAGAATGAGTAGTCAGAATAGAAGTCAGGACGAGTAGTATGTCGTTTAGAGTTGAGTAGCTAGTTACTGATTTTATCAAAAACTATAAAAAGTTCTAAGGCATATCCTGCCTAATGAGGGAAAACTGAAATGATATTTGAATTCAGTATGAACAATATTTATAGAATCTGTTATTTTTATTCTTGTGAAAGAAAAAAAATGTTATTTTTGCAGACCAGTGTAATTATTCCGAAAATTATTGAAGGAATAACAATAAAATCAGTACCTAATTTTTATACAAAATAACTGCTAAATAAGTAATAGCTATGTAATATTCTAACAATTTCTCTCATAGACTTCAATTACCATTCGAAAAATTTTTAAAGAAACGAAACATGAAAAATACATATACTACTTTAATTCAAACTTTTAAGGAAAACAGCTATATGCCATTGAATTCAGTGTATCCACGTTCTACATTAATCTACCAACAATGAGCAATGCATATTTTTTCATGTTTTAATAATAATAATAATAATAATAATAATAATAATAATAATAATAATTGTAAAAATAATAATAATGATAAAACACAACACACTCACCAACATAAGACACTAAATTAAAAATTTCTTTATATTCAGGCTTATAATTTGAAATGAAATGCATTTTAAATCATTGAAATCTAGCGTAAGTGTGCATTTTAAGTAAAGGTTACGATATGAATCCAAAATGATCTCAAATTTATACTTACATGGTCAGTTCAAAAAATATAAGAATGATTTTAAATTTTTTTCAACATTCTTGAATAGGAGTATTTTGTAAAATAAAATCAAAACATTAAATTCAAATTCGAAAAACTTTTGAGACCTAATCCCTGTTGAGTTGTATATCATAAAAAATGCCATAAAGAAAGCTACAGAATGACTCCTTTTGTAGCTTTCCATCTTAATTTGGAGAGGTTCTACATCAATTAAACATTTTTCGGGAACCCAATTTGGTAAAAATTTACATGGCTGTAATTTACAGAATATAGCCATGGTGGAAATATTTTACTCAAAATTTGTAGTTTTCTTATTCTTCATTCATACTATTTATGTGTCAAATTTCATTAGAATCTAAAATAGTGAGGTAAAATTTTAATTAAAACTGTGTTGATTTAATGTGGAATGGCCCTGCTTGTAACTAATGCTTTATGGGGCATTGTCATTCCGGCTGAGGATTTTGAACCACTGTGCTCTTTCACTCGTAGGGGTGGAAAGGTTAGCTTCCGGCCGCCGTTGCGCAGAGGGGTAAGCGAGCGTGTGCGCTCTTGCTCGCCAGGAGGCGTCCTGGTCGGGGCTCCTCTACGCAACGTTGTGCTTCCTTCTGCCTCCGTTGCTTGCTCCTGCTGATTGCTTCTCTCTCTTGCCTCGACGCAGTATCCTCTTGATAAGGGCCAAATAGCCCCCTTCAGGAGCGGCCAACCAAGTGACGATCACCGCCCGGAGGAAGTCCGTGACGTAACCCGCTGCCCGATAAGCCAACTCACTATTCCCAGTAAAAGAAAATCTTATATAATCCGTCAAAACAATCTTTAACCTGCCGTGTATGGTGAACCACATTATAACTTCAGTGAGTAGTTCAATAACTCCGGAAAGAAGTACTATTTTAATATATAGTTTAATTCTGTAACAAAAGAGACGAGATAATATTTATATTTTGCCAAAATTCGTTTTATAAAATGATAAAATAATGTCTTACGTTTTCGCGTCGACTGTAGTGCCATTTCTGTTCCTGCCCTTTAGTGTCTGTCCATCGCCCCTCGCAGTGAGTGCCGTAGAAGGTTTGTTTCCCTCTATATAATTTTGACCTAGGGGAGCCTGGTCTTCTTCTCGGCGAAGCACAGTGTTGCCTCGCTTAAGGTACTGAACCTTCCTCAAGGTCAGCGTGAGGCATACAATGTTGCACAGCACGAGGCAGCACACAGGGCCATAATAGAATAGCGTGGTTCCAGATTTTATAAAAGGACCTACTTCATTAAATACTGAAGGATCTGAGTAGTCAGAAAAATTTTTGTGTAAACTATCTGAAAATCAAAATTCCAGTTCTATTAATGAAATGAGAATAAACGTTTTTCTTTAAAATAATGTGAAAGTTACAAAAATCGTTCAGTATTTCTTAACATCGCAGTATCTCTAATTGTATGCGGATAATGTTAATTATTTTGTTAGAAATTCATCGAATGTTCTCACTTTTTGAATCCCTTTTATCACGAGCTAAATTATGTGTGTTTGCGTGTTCATGGAATGAGAAATGGCCCATTGCCGATATTTGTTTTCTTCAATGAAATATTATTAATGTAGGAGGGGACTTCATGGAAAGGTAATGTGGTGCTTTCAGCTGAAATCCTAAGATAGTTCAATAGGGCGGGTAGAGTGTACGTACGGTAAGGATTGTTCGTACAACATACCAATTACGTGTGATTAAATTGAAACAACATTTATTCACAATTATTGTATCACGGCTTCTGCAAGAAAACACTTTAAAGAATTGCGTTGCTGGAAAAAACTTTGACAACACATGGAACTGGTAGGGTGGTAGACCTCGCGAAACTTGAGTGGACCCAGAAACGCGAAACAGGAAATACTCTTCTGCTCAGCTCAGTAGAACTATTTCCTTATGCAACACGTTGCGAGACGCAAGTTAGATTGTACACGTTATGGTGTTACTCAGCACAGAAATGTGCACCTCAGTTCATAGTTTATATACCATAACACTCGGTTCGAGAATTAAGTAATTACCGCACTATTAAAGATATACATTTTAGAGATGAATACACTTGTGCAGTTGTTGTAATTGCTATAAATAGAACTTCAAAGTTGCATATTGCAAGTAAATTAATAAAGACATTATTGTAACATCATAGTAAAGATTTCTTAGCCCCCTGAGAACAACTCTTTCAGCCTACTGATCAAACTTTTCAGGCAAGTATGCAAGTATCTACCCATAGAGGAAATTAATTTTAGCACAACTCCTCCTCCTGTTCATGCACTCATTTCATTCTATGTACCTTGATCCATGGTACGTGGTTCAATGTAACACACTCGTGTCTCCATAAGCGATGGCGTGTACCATGCTGGTGTCTTCCACCGAACTGGTTCAGTAAACAAGATGGAGCACGTTATTGTGAGCAATGCTGGTAGCCCCCAAGTGAAGGCTGAAATCGCCAGGAATTTCATACCACTTCGTTTATTAAGGCGTGTCATGTGAAACCTACAAAAGAAAGAGAAGTTCTAGTTATTGACGACATATGTTGATTCTGCTTGCGCTTGTTTAGTGTTCTCTTTCCTTTCCGTATCTCCATGAGCAAAGGAAAGGAACATGAAATCGTCTTCAATAATAGCAACTCCCTTGCGAATCTACAGAAGGAAGGAAATCAAACTAGTGATGTAACAACCGCACGCAGGTTTGCACGGTGGTATCGGTTACGTAATATTATAATAAAGCAATATCTGTTCATATTGTCTCATCTCAGCCTTTTTTTGTAAAACTCATTAGCAGTCGTAGTGCATGAGTGAAAAAACTTTTTCTTTTAAAGCTAATGCATCAGCACGAATTCGACAGTCAAAGATTGCCATCCATCTGTCAGAAACATTATCACCCAACAATGTTTCGTAATTCTGTTAATTTTAAACTGCCTTGTTGTCTTTTTTTTTTCAGGCTACCTAGCTATAGATAAAGCTTATTCTGTAGATTACTTGAAGTTTTTGTGAAGAAAGGGATATAATTTCAAATTTCTTTACTAGTTTTATGAGCTGTGGCAGATATGTGTGTTTTCCAAGTTAATTTGGTATCTGTCGTCTAAAAATGTTACCGATTTCTTCAAAGGAAGCAAAGGAGTTGCTTTAACATTAATAATTAGGGGAAAATGGGGGTAATTCGTCTTAAGGAGAACATTTTAATTTAACAGTTTTTATACCAAGAAATCATGATTTGTTAGATTTTGGTGTAATTGTATATACCTTTAATGTCTTTATGAGAAATGAAGATTCTAGTGTCATTTGCAAAAAACGCTATTTGAGACTAGGATAGGTGTAGTATATCTAAAAACAAAGGAATAGAGCAATATGGCGTTGATGTGATCTCATAGCGTACATTAGGTGCTATTTCTACCAAAAGTTTAAAGAAAAAATTTGGAGCCATTTATGAGAAAATCTTGTTTTAGTTATTTTTGAAAATTGCACATGTTGTATGCAATATTCCACGAAACTATTAAATGTTCGAAAAAGAAATGCATGACATTAATGAAATAATACTCTGTGGTTAACAAATTTTATTTGAAGCAAAAATATATATCTTTAATTTTGTAGCTGTAGGAAAATGCCAAAAAAATTTCAAAATCTTGCGATTTTCAAAAATTTACAGTTAACCGTGAAATTTGGACCTACGCTCTCTTTATAACTTATTCTTACAAGGAATTTTAAAAAATTGGAGCTTTTTTGAGAAAATTTTTAAAATGTTTTGGTGGCTTCATGTAAAGTACCCCCAAATTATACAAAATGTTTTCCAAAATCGCAAAGCTTAGACTCGAGTCTCGTGGACAGGAGGTTCTTCAATTTGGAAAACATCCTACGCATGGTTTAGGCGCTAGCAGTGTTCACAGAAGCGGCCGGACGGACAGACAGACGTTCTGAAAAAAAAAATATTTTTTCGGTATTAGGGGACCTCAAAAAATGTGTTTCCGTTAAAATCTCGAAATCAGTCATTGGCAGCATTCCATTACTTTCCCTATACTGTGTATATAACACCGTATATTCGTATGTATAGGGCAAAGTAATAATTAAGTGTGATTGTTTTAAAATCTTCTTTGTTGAAATTTGACATGGAATGACGATGCTTTGTTTTATTTATTTCTATTTTTTCTTGAACGTCAGAAACAGAAAAACTTAGTGTATTGTACTACGGGAAAAAATGTATTCTCTGAACATTTTCTTAAATTCTGGTATCCCTACCCTAACCAATCTACATGTTGAATTCTGAATGCAGATGGATAGGAATCGTTTGTTCTTCGATTAGTAATAAGATTTTGGAGACATTTCCTAATGTGTAAAAACGTATGGATAATTTAGCATTATATGTTCAGACAAGGAAGAATGTGAAATTCGTTCTTCATTTAAAAGTCAATGTAACATTGAAGAATCAACAGAATATGTTGAGGACACGGCGAATAATAATTTTATAATTTACTAGTTCATTTCTGCGTGTTTATGAACATGAAATAAAACATATAATGGTATCATTAATACCTTTGCAGGTCTTTCTTATTCTTTAAACCCACGCGGGCCTTTTGAATAAGTCTACTTTATAACCTCTTCCCAACAAATACAAGATTTTTACGAATTCGATTTAAGTTAAGGTACAAGAAAATACAATAAATAAAAGGCATTATGGTCAAAGAAGTAAAATAGCTAGTTACTTATAAACATTATTGTGCTGAATTGATAAGCGGTGTAATATTATTAGCTAGCCGTTACTAAGGGGCCAAAAAGTATGTGCTGTCCGGTCCGTCCGTCTGTGCGGTGTCTTGTGAACAACACTAGCATCAAAACCATATGTACGATTTCTTTGAAAATGGGTATTGAAACGAATGGCGCAAATTGCACTCGTTAATATGAAGTTAAGTTCATTTAGGATTTTTCAAAAATTACACAAATGAAATTTTTTTGAAAGATCTGTCACACCGTTAATATGCACATTTCCAGCAATTGGTAAACACTATTGTATTTGTAATTTAATGTGCTCCAAAGTCTTCCATTTAACTTTTTCGAAATCACAAAAGATTCCTGCAAAAAAGCGCTTCAATTTCCGCATTTACATTAGCGCATAAACGCCATTTTCGTAAAAACGGCTCAAAATGTTTCGAACAAAATTGCCATTCAGGACGAGGTTTTACTGTTATTTAATATTTGTATCAAATAATGTTTCCGTTCTTCTATTAGGAAACCGAAAAAATTAAGAAAATCTCAAAGAAATGTGGTTTCGGAGGCAATAGATGGCAGTTGGCAAGAGTATGTGTCAAGTACGAATAGCTAGCCGAGACTAAAGAAAATAGAAAACTTATACCAGAAAGTCTATGCCATTCTGTAGCACCACTAGTTAAAAATGTCCTGAAGTTTTTCGATTAAATTTGGCCCTTTGATAGCCTTAAAGACGGTTAAGAGAATGGTGCAGGTCATAAGTTCGTTAAAATGCCTGATTTGCCGAAAATGTAAAAAAAAATAATCTTGTTCCGGCATCTTCCTACATAGAAAAAATGTTTATAAAAGCTAAGAAATAAACATATTCAGCGTTTTGTTTATTTCAAATCGCTGCAGGACTATATGACCACCTCGTTTAGAATAGAATACATATTTCGTACCTGAAGCCCCTCGCCATGTTGACACACAGGGCCGTCAACCAAATCCAGGCAGAAGTCTGCACGAAGTACATTGACAGAGCTGCGCAAAGAAGACACTCATTAGTGAAATGTTAGATTGTTTAATACGTAAGAAAGTTCAGTTTGTAACTCACATGCTCCAGGAAGAAACAATTTCATAAATAGGGAAACGCTTGTACATGAGTCGTGCTCAATACAATCATCTGTAAGTTTTTATATTATGTTAGAGCAAGGGCTACAAAAATATTGATCATATGAATCCCATTACTTTCTCGCATATTTACATACGGAGAAATATTGGTAGTGAATGTTGGGAAAAAGTTAGGGAATGCTGCAAAACATTTATACCATTGTATAAGAATTACACGATATGTGGTCCACTGATAATGAAAAGATGTTTTTACCGTCTGTCCGTCTGTGAACATGTCTTGTGACGGATCACTTATTCAGTGAGTTCAGATAGCCCGCGTAGAGCGCGCTGACCAGCCAAGCGTCGCCGACTGCGTCGTCCTTCTTCGGACCGACGGAAGGCACTTCAATTGCAGACTCGGACCGAGAAAGTCGTATTCCGAATAACGGTGGTGGATGCACGAAATATACCACGTGGCGAATAAGAAGGGTCGACGCCAGGAATATTACTTGCATGGGACAACGAACTGCGGGAAAAAGTTCCAGATGTGAGTTTTTTTTATTTGGTTGGAGGGAACGAGAGAATTACTAGCTGATTCGAATCGAGGAAGCTATAACGGAATTCTCAAAGGCTACGCACAACGGGTTCAGCGTGTGGTGAAGGAAAACCACGGCCGAGGTCGACCGCGCAGTGCACGCCGCAGGGTCTCGCTAAAGGCGACGCCAGATAAGATTCTGGGCAGGCAGTCTCCACCTCGAACGCAACCAAAGGTAGTAGTAAAATTTGATTAATAATCCAGCCGAGAGGGAGCCATGCAAGTAATTCAAGTAACTGGAACTAAAAAATAGTGAAACAAGAAAGGAAAAGGAACTGTATTGAATTAATACGAAAAAAAAGGGTTTTGTTAAAATAAAAATAAAAAACACGAAACTAGGCCAAGTTACTCTAGCCCGCCGTAATAGTTACTTTACCTTCTTCAGAATTTGTGCTCGTTTTTGTGTTATTATTGCATCATCTTTTTAAAACTTACTTTGGGGGTTTCTACGAAGAATGTTTGTACGTACGTAACCTGTAGTTACGAGGACTTGCAAACTATAGCAGTCACGTAATGGAAGGGGGTAACAACAAATGTGTTTTCAGAAGATGTATTTTCAGTCGGATCTAATATGCATATTAATGAAATTAATACAACATTTAATCCATATTACCTCACCTCAATCTCGTTCATTTGCCCTCCATACCAGCTGCAAACAACAACTGTCATTGCCTTGCGGAGTAAAAGTTGTTCTACGAAGTGAATTTAACAAGTTTTATCAACAATGTGCACCAATCGAAACTCATTGCCACGTACGTTTTTCTCTTGTAATAGGCATATCTTTCAGAAAAGTTTTAAAATATGTAGATAATTTTAATTTACTAAATATAATTTATGGTGACATAATAATGTTAATTTGAGGTCTAGATGTTTTTAAAAGAAAAAGATATTATTTATAGGCCATATGTCAATGTACGTTGAGGCCAATTCCCCAACAATTTATTCTTCAATGTTTTGTGATAAGGGGCCAATTTCAATTATTTGTAACATCCAATGTGCAACATTTATGAAACTCACAAGAGTTGTAAATTGTTTAATTAATAGGTGAGCTGTAAAGTACAAAAAATGTGAGGTCACCCTTCTACACAGTAGGATGGGGAATTATCTGAAACTTTTGTTTGGGCACATGCGAGTGGGATACTTTTACATGTGAGTTTTTATAAACTGATAGCTTAAGAAGCAATTCATGCAATATGTGCCCTTATAATTAAAGTTAAAATGTGACAAATCATGGTTTTTTATCGAAATATTAACCTAGGGTCTTTTGGCAGACCTTGTTTGTTATACATGGACACAAATATTTATAACTGTTTAACGTAAAAAATTGTATTATATGTTTCATTAACTATATTGAGTCCAATTGTATGTTTTTGTTTTTATTTTATTATATTGATAGTTGAATTAGCCTGAAGATGGAGGCAAAAACCTCTGAAACGTCTCGAAGGGAACGATATTGTAATATCATGTAATACATTTTTTGAATAAATTTCGCTGTCTATAAGTAAAATATGGAACTGAATCAAACATAATACTATAAGAAAACGACGACAGTCTCTAGGTTAAAGGATTACACTTCAAATCATTTCTCAAGCAACTATTTAGAATAATAAGATGTAGCTATTTACAATTACACTAGATGTTCTTATAAGATAGGAAATTGCCAAAGAACTCAAAATTTTGAGACTTGAACATCCCCCCTTATTCTAATGTAAAAATGTTCGGTGAATGTGTTATCATATACATACATAAATTTCATACTTGGCAATTATAAGATTTGAAAGCTAAAAATGTTCTATTGTCCAAATTGCGGACATTGGCTTAAAGAAGTAGGTAGTGTTTATTAAAACCCGTACAGAAAGAATTTGCTGGACAGTGTTCCTGTGCATCAGTTTAAACTAACGATCCGCGCAACATGTTGATAAATGTACGTATGTAAATGAGCATAATACTCACTTTCTATAATATGCGAGTGTGATTGAATATACTCACCAAGATACTTGCATACCGTAGGAAGATCTGGCAGTAGTTCTTCTTCTTTTTCTTTGTCCAACCGGTCACTCAGTGCGATGTAGTACACAGTCTGTCCGATATTAAAAGCCAGAAGGCAGGCAGCGTGGCTAGCAAGGCAACGTCCATGGAGTTTTCGTCGCATGCTCTTGTTGCATGCTACAGACAGGAGAGACGGCGTCAAAAGCAGAGCGGAGAGAAAGCAAAGTGGACGGAGTAGCCGGTAGACGCCTCTGGTGATACGTGAGTGCTCACATACGAAGAGCCTGTCGGGTAAGCTCCCGTTGCTGTTGCGGTATAAGTCGAAGCAAGGGACCCACCTGGAGAAGAGGAAATCATAACTACCACGGCTGTGGCGGGCCCAATCGGAGTACTGCTCCTCAAATGGCAGGAGACGGTGCTTGTCACAGAACTCTTCGTGTCGAAGATTGGGAAACTCTGGATCGAAGGGTGTGAGGAATAGTTGGTCCAGCGCCTCATTGCTTGCGCCGCCGTCATATTCACACTGCCTATTTCCTTTATTCTTCTTCAGCTTTTCCTTCGGCCCGCAGCATCTGTATGCACATTCCTCCTTACTGCATTGTGTACGAAACCGCATCGCGAAGGGGCCCAGAGGCGGGCGTGCAGCGTCTACACAGTAGGTAGCCACCCTGTATCCTCCTCCTGGTTTGGGCCTCGCGATGAAATGTTCTGCAAGGAAGGCGACGGTGAACCTCCAGAGGTCCTCGTTTTGGAGGAGAGCTCGATCCCACAAGGAGGACGCGTTAATAGGAGAGACAGTGGTACCCTTATATTTAGTATTAGTGAACACTTTACTGATGTTCTCCGTCGAAAGACCGGGAGGCAGCCAGCGTCGCACCCACTCGCTATCCAGAGGAGGGATGACCCCGATGTACTTAGTTCTTTTAATTGAGAAATTGTTTGGCCAATTTGCTTCTACGCAATCCCCTCCGTCAGCCGAAAGCATCTGGTATTCCCCGCAGCACTTATGCAATATCACCCTTTTATCTTCTAGCTCTGCGCCCGCAGTTGCCGCTAGGAGCGCCAGTTGCATTGCGAGAAGAACACACATTGTTGCGGAGGAGAAAACGGACGAGTGTCGCTGGAGTTGTACAACTTTGCTCTTCGTTTGCGCTCTCTGTCCTCTTCTATTCACCTACACAATTAGCTAAACAAACTTCTCAGTTGAGAAATCTATGGAAAGGGCTCGCTCCAGAGATCGTCCTAAATGAGGGATGGGCGAACGACGTGGTTGCACTCAAGGCGTGCGTCCTAGCCACTGGGTGAGAGGATTTGCGTCCTGGATTTTAATTTGTGGTGAATGACGTGGAGGAGGAAACCCACAAATTCCGGTCTGTTTTCAAATGCTCAGGATGTGGCGTAGAAGTTGTAATAAATGGAAACAAATATTGACACCTAATGCAACTAGAGAAGCAGACGCACAAACGAGAACCAAAGGGAAGGAGAAAAGAAAAAAAACGAGGAAAGTAAGTAAAAAAGGACAATAGAACTATCTCTAGACCTCTGGCTTTCATTCCAGAAGAAACTAGTGGTGCTACAAAAGGCACAGATTATCCCTTATTAGTTTTCTATCTCCTTTGGTCCTTTTCGGACATGAAACGTACTCTGGTCAACTGCCATCTATCGCCGCCAAAAGTCCTTATTTTTACATTTTCTTAATTTTTATTTTTCCTAATAGTAGAATAGAAATATTATTTTAAGAATAATAAAGCGTAGCAAAATTTCATCCTAAATGACATTTTTTGAAAAATTCTGATCCATTTTTATGAAAACGGTGTTTAAGCGCTACTGTAACTGAGAAAGTTAAAGTTTTTTTGACAGAAAATGTTACGTTTTCGAAAAACCTCGTTCGAACTTATTTGAAGCATTTTAACCCAGAAATACAATAGGGTTTAGAAATTGCTGCAAATGTGCATATTAGCGGTGTAATAGATCTTTCAAAATATTTCATGTGTGTAATTTTTTAAAAACAAAAAAATACCCCAAAGTGAACATTACGTCACAGTGAGCACAATCCCTTGGAAAAGTTTGAAGAAAAAATTTGGACCCTATAGAAATTTATAAACACTATTGTATTTGAGAGTTTCAAGTGCTTCAAATGACTTGGAATGGGGTTTTTTGAAAATTAAAAAAAATACTCTGAAAAGAAGCTTCAAATTTTGAATTTGCAGTGGCGCTTAAACGACATTTTATTAAAAACTTCTTCAAATTTTTCAAAGAGAATTGCCATTTAGGACAAAGTTTCACAGTTCTTTAATTTTCTTAAAATAATATTTCCGTTCTAATATTGGGAAAAATTGAGAAATTAAGAAAAATTAAGAAAATGTCTAAAAACGTACTTTGGTTGGCGATAGATGGCAGCTGGTAAGAGTATGTGTCAAGTCCGAACACCATAATAGACGAGACCAAGGGAAATAGAAAACTAATACGGACACGTCTGTGCAATGCTGTAACACCACTAAGGTCTGTTTGCTGTAACTTCACTCCGCACGTAAACAAACTTGAGATTTTCCCTCCGCCCTGTAGTTCGTAATTGGCTGCGCAATTCGCGCCACGACCATACTCAAATACCGGCACGTGTTGCAGCCAGAACTGTCATTACATATTATTTTCACTAGTATTTCTTTAGTACGCCCAAAATACCAGCCAAACATGCAGATAATTTGCTTAAATATCACAGCACTTACATTTACGGTGTGCTCTCGCAAGGTAGCGGTGAAATCTCGTCAAAGTACTTTCTGAAAAATGTCATCGCCGGAATATCTGATTCCCATATTAATAATTATTTCTTCTGTAAAAGTGTCATATGCAATATCTGTCAGCCACATTCGTAAAACGTTTTACCCCTAACTTGATGCCAAAGCACAGCTTGATTTTTTTCAATTTAATTTCAAAATAAAATTGTTATTCAAAAGTAATTTCCACAAGTCACACAAATAAGAACAAAAAATCAATTCTATAACCACAAATAATATTTTATGACAAAATTTGTTAAATTTCTTGCACTAAAACATCATTACAGAAGCTTGGGGGACAGTTCCAAGGATTCTTCAGCAACAAAAGTTTATTTAAATGCAGTTTTATTTACTACCGAAAAACTTTGCATTTTAACACTTTAATTAAAACTATATGTCTATGCCATCATTGGGGATAATTTCATTTGGAACATGTGGTAGAAGCAAAATATCAACTGTATGAAAAATGTAGTACAAAAATACCCATTATTGATAACAATGTGCAGCAGTGCTTTGCACATTTCAAAACTTCTGAACTACAAGGCACAAACTTTACCACAAGGATTGAAATTAAATTTTTTCTGAGACACACTGCTCTATCCTCCCAATGATGATATGGTTTAAGTCAATTGGAAAATATAAATAATGTTCAATTTAAAAAAGCATGGTTGATATATGATTTTTATCTGATTTCTTTCCATATATTGTAGTTTAACTGATTGAATGGCCTTAAATTTAAGAATGTTTTTCAGTTCAAAATTTCAAGAATCTTTCCAATAAACAGAAATATTGTAGACCTTAATAAGGGTTTTTATCATCATACCTAAAAAACGAGTATGTTGCTAAATTTCTAATAAACATTTCAAATATGTTTTTCAAGCCACATTGGTTTCAAAACAAACTAAATAACAACTTGTTACTACAATAACACTTGTTACTACAAAAACAACAAATATCTGAAACGAACAAACAAACATTCTTCACAATAATCCACTGAGTGTAAACAATATTTCTCTCAAACTTGGTTGGAATGATCAGATGATCTTTCTTTTTTTCGTGACGTTTCTATTGATTTAAAGAGCAACCTGCAAAACACTTCAATTTAACAAGATTCTTGCTAACTACCTTTAAGGATCATAAATAAATGTGTCACAGAGATGCTATTGTTGGTTGGTACGATTCTCGAAACTCTGAGAAAGAAAAGTCAAGTTATGCGTAATGTTACAATCTGTCAAATGTGAGGGGCTGATTTATTTAGATCTTCTTTCGCTTTTTCTGCACAACATGGTTTGTTTCCAGTTGCAAAAGGCGTTGGCTTGCAGTTGCAAAAGGCGTGACCACATGTTATTTCTAGAAAATTGATTTTCTGAACTTTCAGATTGCTTTTCATATGTTATGTTACGTAAGACATGCACTCTTAAGTTAGAAAGTAACACGTACGTTACTCTGAAGATAAAAATCGAATAACTGCAACTGCAATGCATAATACAATACAATAAGATCGAAAATGGCTCAACGTACTAAATGTAATAGTGATGTATTATCTTACAATAGTGAAGACGAAATGAAAATCTCGGCAGTTCATCATAATTTTGTTCTACTAACACCAAAATAAACTGAAAACTCTTTTCTTTTCAACTCTACTAACTCCAAAATAAACTGAAACAATTTATTTTTCATGAAAAACGTAAGTCACAAGAATTGTGCTCAAAATAAGTAGCATGTATGACAGTCACACGCTAAAACGCAACTTGAGGCAGAGCGAAGTAAAAGTATTTAAATCTTGTTACCAAATCTAGCGAAGAAATAAATAAAATGTTGACGATATTACAACAAATATCTGCATCTTTTTTCACGCTTTCTACGTATTTTTTGTTCGTGCAGAGTGTCAGGGAAATAAATCAACTTTGGATAGGACCAACTCCTATAGAGTACGACCACCGGAAGTGTAGTGTGGTGTCTTTAAGCCAATGAGAACAAGCAACGACCACGAGCGTTTGTTTACGTGCGGAGTGAAGTTACAGCGAACGGACCTTAGTTGCACGCTTTGGGATCTAGGGTTTTGTGTTAGCGTCTCAGCTACTGTAATAGTTGCAAATAGTGATTATTCTCAAGAATGCCCTAGAGGAATAAAGACATTGTGTTCACGCAATCACATCGCGCCAGCTGTCCTCACCAGGACCGCTTCCGCTGTGTGTTATGAGGTCTCTGTGTGGAAGGAAGTGGGACGGAGGGCGGAAGCGGGGGCCTTATCTCAGTCGCCTTTCGCACTTGTTTTTTGCTCTGTGTGTCTCGGGTGTTGAATCGGGCGAAACGTGAAGCATCTCGCACAGGGCCGTTTTAACACGCTGTTGGGCCCTAGGCTGTAAGATGTAGTGGGCCCATGGGCCTCGGATAATTAATGTGCATCCAACATAATTATGTCTTTGAATATGTATTTTATTAATAAATATTATTATTAAATAATAATACTGTGTATACATATATTTTATTATATATATAATATATTAAATTTGAAATTTTAAGTACAACAATTAACAATAATAATATATTGTTTTTTAAAAACAATATGACAAACAATGCTTTGTTCAAATAATGTGGACAACTCTTAGAGGCAATAAAGCCATCAAATTATATTTTCTCCGCGCTTTTGACCAGTCCTATGCACACTTCAGATTTTCTTCCAAGTGAACGACCCTTGATTCAGAAACCAACTTCCTTAAAAGTAGTTTTTTAGGTGTATCAGTCTTTATATTAGAGTAAAAAATATAAATATATTTATATACTTTATGTGTATTTATTAAAAACAGAGAAAATTTGGGTAAAGTTTAGAACATTTGCTGGTAAATCTTATTACGATTAAGATCCTATAAAAATTGAGAAGAAAATTCTACAAATTTTATGGGCCCTCAAAAGTTCCGGGACCTAGGCTACAGCCTAGTTAGCCTAGTGGATACAATTGCTCTGATCTCGCAGCAAAATTTCGTGAAGCTGCCTCTGATCTCGGGCTGCGCAGCTGGACATGGAGTCTGTGCAGAAAAAGACGGGTCATAAATCCCCACGTGTTGTCAAATTTCCTCGTGTTCTGTAAATGAGCATCCACTTCGAGCGAACACACATTGTATTATTACGTTGTTTTTATATTTCCGTATTTTGCCACCGTTTAAAATACATTTATTTGTAGAATCAAGTATTTATGTATATATTTATCATAAATAATATTACAGCACATACAGTGATCTTTAGTGTAACTATTTCACAAATAAACACATTACATGAATCGAAAGGAATATTTAAATCACAACAATTCCAAAAAAGGGAATTGTTATTCAAAATTACAACCGAAAAAATGAGAAACTTTCTTTCAGCTCGGAGTTATCATCGCCTCCTGGAATAACGTATAAACAAGTAACACTTTAATAACAGTTTAATGTAGAAAATGACTTCAAATATGTTTCGATTTTATGGTAATAAAACAGAAAAAATTCTAACAAGGCTATTTACTAGAAAATTTATTAAAAACAGAATTATTAACGTTATAAGAAGTTGAGTTTTCCAAGTCTTGGTCTTCCGTGGCGGTATTTGAAATGGACTATGTACTATCTGAATTCGTCAATTTCGAATGGATTAAACACATATGTACTCATTAAAGTATTTTCCTGAATAACTTTGGTTGAAACTTTCCGTATAGTTTTGATAGTATATTTTTTGTACTCACAATCTAATCTTCGCATATTATTTGCCTAAAATATGTATAATTTCCTCATTTGTAGTTTTGCTGTCCATTTGTAGTTTCTTCCTTCACAAAATTCTTGAAACTGCTCCCACACGCTTTCTCTATTTCTCTCGCTGTTTTTTGGCACTGAATCTTTAATAATAGATTTTATTTCCGAATTCTAAACATTACCTGACAGACATGAGTGAAATAGTCATTTGGTGAAATACGATTGGATGAAAATACTTTTCTTCTAAACCAACACAATGAACAGCGTTTAAGGTTATCAAAATGTTTTTTGGCACAAATTATGTATGTATATTAAGTGTGATTGATCCCTTTTTTTATACAAATTAAGTATTCATCCTTGCATTGTATTGTTCATTTTTGTATTTTTTTTTCATTCATTTACGATCGAAAATGTTGGCTTCCAATTTTGCTTCGATTGTGGGTGATCTTCTCTTACATGTATTTGAGGATTAAATGCCTTAGTCCTCTATTGTAGTAATGCAATATAACAAAAAATACGACCACGTCAACTAGAAACCTTGTAGAGAATGTTGCTTTACAAGATTATGATAGAGAAGTGAATGATTCGGTGGAACAGTTTTATCCCTGTTTGTGTACAAACTAAGTATTCATCTCTGCATTGCATTGTTCATTTTTGTATTTTTTTTCTCTTTGTCCAAGTATTTTACGAGAATTGCGGTAGATCTCACGTAGGATCCAAAGCCAAAAAAGCAACAACAGACGTTTCTCCAACAATTTTTTGATACTATATTTGTTGCCTAAACTTCCCCTACTAAATTCTGAAAATAATCAGTATAGAAAAAAATATTGTGCTGATTTAGGTGAATTTCTGGGTCGTTTGTTAAAGACTTGTGCGACTACTATTAGGACACACCTAACACACACATTTAATGCATTCTTAAGCACCGGAATATTTACAAAATATAATATTTTCAAAATGCAAATTACATAATATTTTCAAAGCAATTAATTTCATGTCACTCTTCAAAAACGCAAGAAAAATGAAATTAAAAATTATCTGTCAATTCTATTTTGCAGAGTTTATTAAAAGTATTGGAAAGACTTGTGTATGTATGTATGTATGTATGTAGTATGTATGTATGTATGTATGTATGTATGTAATGTATGTATGTATGTATGTACCTACGTAAGTAAGTACCTACCTAAACCTTTCTCAGTCAATGGAAAGCGTTTTCGTTTTGCCTACAAGTATTAATAAATTCCAAATCTAAGGATCCACCTTATTTAAAAAAACTACGAGTATCATCAATGGATCAAAATGACGAACTTATTAGAATATTTTTAGATCTTTCAAAAGCATTTGACATCATTAATCACAATTGTTTTTTCAAAACTAACTTCGAATGGAATTCGTGGTATCTCTCTAGATTGGTTATGCCATTATCTTAAAAAAAGACCTCAGAGGGTTGAAATACCGTCCTGGCATGAAGGGTCATTATATACTCATCTTTCGAATTCATTGCAAATCGCGCGTGGGGACTAAGAGTTCAATTTTAGACCCGTTCTCTTCCCACTGTACGTAAACGGAATGCCCTCGGAAGAAGAGAACTGATGATACTATTATTGTTTGCTATATATTGATCGTTCGATTGATTACTTTCCGGGAGCGTCATCTGCTAATGACAAAAGTCACGTACGTGTAGTGCATTCTGTTTTATTGCGCTGGTGTCGTTGACCTTCCACTGGGCGATGGCCAAATTCGGCGTCGACTAACACTGGCTTGCGGAGTTTTCCCACCCAGGTATCTCTCACTAGCGGGCCACCGCCCTAACTGTAAGATCCCGACTGGTCTCCCGCAACAGGTAGTTGTGTAGTGCGTTTGTGTTTGTGTAAGGGGTGAGGATAGGGTAAGGAAGAGGAAGGAAATATGCGCTCGGTGCGTGGCACGTTTTTTAAGGTTTTGCTCCAGCATTCGGCTGGCATTGATCGGAGAAGCCACGGAAAACTACCGATGAGAGCTGCCTGCCGCTAGAATTCTCCTCCAGAAATTCGATCTAGTTATGTACCTGGAGTCGAAAACCCTGCCATCGTTAGGACTCGAAAGTAGAAGCTGCCGGTCAGAGGTCTTGCTCTGAGCCACCTAAGCGGGTCTTTGCAACAGAGAAACAGTAAATGGACTATCTAGTTTCGAAACGCGACTTTTACTTTCCCGTAGACGTACGTATAAACGGAGGAATATACGTATTATAGGGAGAGTTATGTAACGCTGCGGAAAATCGATTTCGAGATTTCACCGGAAATACATGTTTTGGAGTCCCCTGATACAGAATTTTTTTTTCAAAACTTCCGTCTATCTGTTCGTCGGTCCGGCCCATCCGTCCGCCTGCCCGTCCGTCTGACCGTCTGTCCGTCTGTGTTGTGTATGTGAAACAACACTAGCGCCGGAGCCATGCGTACGATTTTTTCCAAATTGAAGAAACCCTTGTCCATCTAGCCGAAATCGATTTTGAATAACATTCATTTATTTTTCGGCCCCCTCGACATTTTTAAAATTTTCTCAAAAACGGCTCCAAATTTTTGCTTTAAAATTCTTGTAAGAATAAGTAAAAAACACGTACAAAAGAAGCATAGGTTCTATTACACGGTCAACTCTGAATTTTGAAAAATTGCTAAACTTTTCATTTTTTCGTCGTCTTCCTTCAACTACAAAATTGAAGATAGAGATTTTCCCTTCAATACAATTTGTTCTTCATTGTGAGTTCTTTCATTAAGGTCAGATACATTTCTTTTGATAATATTAGAAGTTTTCGCGCAATCTTGCGGGCAATATGTCCAATTTTAAACAATAACGGAAACAAGATTTTTTCAGAAACGGCTCTAAATTTTACCTTTAAACTTTTGGTAAGGATAGTACTAAATGTACTATATGAAATGGCATTAACGCCAAATTTCCCTATTCTCTGTTGTTTTTTATTAAAAAACTGAAACATTTTTACCTATCTCTCACGTCGTTAACATTTACATTAGCGGCGATTTCTTCACATTTTTATATTTATGAGCATATGTGATTTAAATAATGTGAATTAAAGTTTCTCGAAAACTCCATAGTTTTCTATGAAAACTTGCTCACAATTCCGCAATTTCAGAAACGCTGAAACGCCATTTTATCACAAATGACTCCAAATTTTTTCTTCAATGTTTTTGTACAGATAGAGCTTATTACACTGTTTAAGGTGACGTAGTATTAATTTTGCTGTATTCTCTTATTTTAAAAACATGTAATTTTTTGAAAGATCTCTCACACCGTTAATATGCGCATTTCCATCAATTTCTAAACACCATTGCATTTGTAAGTTAAGCTGTTTCAAATGAATTCTATTGAAGTTTTTTCGAAAACTTAAATTTGTTCTGTGAAAAGAACTTCGAATTTCAAATTTACAGTGTTGTTTAAACGCCATTTTCTTAAAAAGGGCTCCAAATGTATCAAAGAAAATTGTAATTTAGGACGAGGTTTTATTTTTATTCAATATTTTTAAAATAATGTTTCCGTTGTACTATTAGGAAACCAAAAATTTAATAAAATGTCAAAAAATTGTTTGGGCGGCGATAGATGGCAGCTGGTAAAGAGTATGTGTCAAGTCCGAATAACTAGCCGAGACGAAAGAAACAGAAAACTAATACGGGGAAGTCTGTGCCTTTCTGTAGCACCACTAGTTACCTTTTGATTACCTTGTCAATAAAATAAAACAAAAACCCAAACTTAACTTCAAACCCAAACTCTATATTACAGTTCATACACGTTTATGCACAGAATAACTTCTTATTCTTATCCATAAATCGTTTAACCCTTCGACTACTTAGGTATTTTGCAAACGTCGAATACCAATGGGGTAACTAAGTTATCCCAGGGAAAATTCAATGTAGTTTCAAACTTTTTACCGTAAGTATCGTAATATTGTTTTAGTAATGCAAATTAAACATGATTTTGATATATTTATAAAATATTTAACGATTTTAACAATATATTTTTACATTCAGGACTTCGTCTACAACGAAGAGGTCTCGAATGCCAAATGAGGCCCTTTTAGAACATATTACTACTACTATTCATATTGTCTCTTTCACACGATACTTTTCTGAACTGATGTATACGTCAACATTCACGTTTTCCTCGTCTTCAGCACAAATAAAATTGTTAACTTTATCTATTTCCTATACATTTTCTTCATCATTGCTCGCAAGTCAATCTACATTTCACGATCTACTTCACACAAATCGTCTGAAATGTAAATAATTAGTAACTTTTCAAAACTTTCAAGACTGTAATTCTTTAACATACTAACGCAAACAGTACTTCAATAACACTTCGTAGAAATGCCTACACCATCTCCCATCTCCCACTCATAACATAACCTCAAACCACGTTATTAAATCCCGAACTTCCAATACCAACGGGGGAATGGTGGTAACCCCAGCTATAAATTTAAGCCGTGAAATGACTACAAACCAAAAAAACAGCTTTTTTCCAACACGATAGTTCAGATAAATATGTAAAAACAATTACACAAGATATCAAAAATGGAAGAAAACTATAAGATGATAAAAAACATCTGCGTTGTGGTTAACTCAGTACCCCCCTCGGTAGCAGAAGGGTTAACATCTGTATTCCGAACCTTCAATATCTCCAATGTTTTAGTTGGTATTTTCAATTTGAATATTCAGCTCCCCGTATTTGAATAAGTATTCTGCAGTTTATATGCATACATCCGTCTAATCCAGCAGACTACTAACCACTTTCATTCAGTATGACATCTACATATCATGTGCTTGTTGATTTTTACCTTTCGAGTACTTAGTCTGTCGCCTTGGTGTTCGACCTTGTCAACACCACGATAGTCCAGGAAGGTCGTGCAGAAGAACATCTTGATATATAGCGTCTATGACATGTTGACTCATTACAATAATTCCATCTACATCATGACTGAGTATGTTATCAGTCGGCTGAATAAAATACCTACTCCAGGTTGCAACCAGCTACCTAACGAGCAGATTCAGGGACTGTCGATGCCTCTACAAATACTTTGTGCAAATGTGAGCTGTTCCAAATAAAAGCAATTTCTTGGACTTTCCAGTTTTTTAAATGACCTGGAAATTTAGCCAAATTCTTTCACAAATTTTGCAGAACAAATCCCAGAGCTCCGATATCTATCGTGGCGTCCTATGCTTTTACGTCCACATTCGTCTGATCTCGATTTCCGAACTCTTGAATTTTATTATTATTATTATTATTATTATTATTATTATTATTATTATTATTATTATTATTATTATTAATTATGACTTTTGCACTTCTCCCACGCGGGGGAGAAACATTCACCTGCCACTAGTGTTGCTGTGGCTAGGCTCACTCGCACGGCTCCGATGAGCAAGTATCGAGCGAGATATGTTTTTTTTCTCTCAGGTCCTTCTATACTACATGTCAGACATATCAGTAATAGTTTTCCTCACAATGCCACATGTGTCCAGAATAATAGCTTTTTTGAATTGCTGCCATGTACATGCTTTATATTTAGTTCCTGTAGCTGTTTAATGAGGGATTTTTTTTACTATCCCGGTGATAGAAATTGTCAGGGGACGGATATGCACTTTTTCAACCTTCCAAATCTTCTTGATCTCTTCCGCAAGTTCTAGGTATTTTGATATTTTATTGGAATATGCTGAGTGAAGATTATGTGCTAATGGAACTGTGATGTCGATGATGGTGACTTCCTTTCTGATTTTATGTAGCACTGTAATATCTGGCCTGTTTGCAGTGATGGTCTTGTCTGTTCTAATCTCCCTATCCCAGTACATTTTCGCGGATTTTCGCGCCCACTTTTATTATTATTATTATTATTATTATTATTATTATTATTATTATTATTATTATTATTATTATTCCATTACATCACGACTAAAGATGTTATGAGTCGGCTGAATATAAAATCTACTCCAGGTTGCAACCAGCTACCTAAGGAGCAGATTCGGTGACTGTCAGTGCCTCTACAATACTTTGCGCAAAATGTGGGCTGTTCCAAATAAAGCAATTTCTTGCACTTCCCAGTCTTTTGAATTATCAGGGAGTTTAGACAAGTTCTTACTCAAATTTTGCAGAACAAATCCCAGAGCTCCGATAACTATCGGGACGACCTGTGCTTTTACGCCCAACATTCGGCTGATCCCGATTTCCAAACTTTTGTATTTAAGACGTTTCTCTGCCTCCTTGGTAACGGCGTTTTGATCGAAAGGTACAGCAACATCGATAAGTAAACACGATTTTTTCGCCAAATCCCGGATAACAATATTCGGTTTGTTTGCCGCTATCGTGCGATCAGTTTGAATTTGTTGGTCGTACAATATCGTACACAATCCAACAGACGTCACCGGTTTTGGTGAGTGTTCGTACCACTTAGGGCATGTGTTTTGGAACTTCGAGGGCGGTACAGATCTGCCAGTGGAGGTAGTTTACACACCCTGTCATGTCTTTTCAGGTATTCGGTCTTTGCTAGGATTGGACAAGCTGAGACAATATGATCAATGGTTTCTACTTGCTCCTGGCAAATGCGGCATTTATCATCTTGGGAGATTTTGAGAACCGCTTTATCATAATGTCGTGTTCTCAAGGCCTGATCTTGGGCAGCTATTACAAGTGCTTCCGATTCTGGCTTCATTCTTCCCCTTTTAAGCCACATAAATGATTGATCTTTATTGATCTGCACCTTGTCCATTCGTTTCAAACATTATCCGTGGAGTGGTTTGTCTCTCCACGATTTCTTTAACTTTTTTTGTGTCTCACATTTCATGTTAAGTAGCATCAGAAGTTCAGTGTCTCTGTCATTCTGGGTGTCTTGCATAGTCTTGTTCGCAATGCTTCTTGCTACACTTACAATGCCTCTGTTTCCCATTCTTCGGTCAGATTTCATGACTCATTAGTGGGTCATCTTGATGGCTGACTACATACTTTCCCATCCCGGTTATTGCATTGTGCCAGGAGGCTTCAATTTGTCTCAGGCCTCTTCCTCCTTCCTTACGTGACACATAAAGCCTATGTATATCAGCTCGGGGGTGGGCAACTTGATGCATTGTAAGCAGTTTTCTGGTTTTCCGATCCATGATGCAAATTTCCTGCTCAGTCCAGTCTACTAGTCCGAAACTGTATTCGGCTACAGGCACCACCAAACTACCTATTGCTGATATTTTATTCCTTGAGTTTAGAGCAGACTGCAGGACAAGTCTCACTCTTCTGTAATACTCCTTGCAAATTCTCTCTTTCATTGTGTCGTTCGAGATTGTCTCACATTCTTCAATGCCCAGATATTTGTAAGTTTTACCTGGCTCAAGATCTTGAATCGCAGTGTGCATATCAATTTCAATGCTCTCTGACGACGTCAGTTTGCCTCTTCTTAAATTGACTTTTGCACATTTGTCAAGACCAAACGTCATGCATCATATGGCCACGCGAAACGTGGATCCTACTGGAATAAACAAGTGAAATACAAGTGAACCAGGAGCAAAGAACTGTAACTATCTGCTTCCTGCCCTGAGGCAAATGGCGGAATTTAAACGTGTAATAAAAGAATTCATTTATTCATATTATTACAAATGAAATTCAAACAACTAATGAAAAAGTATATTGCCCCTGGGAATTGGATGTTTATTATACAATCAGTTGGGTAATGTGAACTCTTTCTCTTTGAGAATGATAACATTTGCCACTTTTTCACTGGTGATGGAGATGCCTTGTAATTGATAGAAGCGGGCAAACTGGGCGGGAATACCTAGAATTCCTGTCTACTAGATATGAAAAATGAATATCTGAGCAACGTGGGTCACTTCAGTTTGCTACATCACATTAAAATATATCTTGAATAAAAGTTGTAAAAAGTGTAGCTGTTGGTGTTAGTTTGAAATAGCTTTACGAAAAAACTGGCCAATGCCATGAAATCCAGCTATCTAATATATGATTATGATAAATATCTACTTAAAGCCTGGATTCTTCAGCTTGTATCAAAATAGTATGTGGGACCCTGAGCACCGTGAGTGTAAACAATGGTCAATATAGCATCTACAACCCTTCGAAGTCGTCCTATCAGCTTAGCAAGGAGAGGGTATTATCAACATAATTGTCACACTACCGGGAGAGATGGCTTAGGGCATCAACAGATGTCTCTACAGTTCCTCTGACCAGGAGGTCCCAGATACGAGTTTCTACGTTGGCAGGATTTTCGACACTACCTCGACTGTTAGGCCGATTCAGTCGCTGTCTGTTGGAAAATTCTAGCTGCTCGCTGCTCTGATCGGAATTTTTCCGTGATTTCTCTGATAATTACCAGGCTAATGCCGGAGCAGTACCATACCAAACCGGCCACGGACCGCGCGCGATCTTTCCTTCCTCTTTCTTGGTCCACCCTCACCTCTTACTTACTTACAAGCGCTACACTAATTCATACCGGGAGACCGCTCGGGAGCTTACAGCTTGTCTCGGCGGGGGCGGTGC
This sequence comes from Acheta domesticus, assembly GCA_031308135.1. Classification (NCBI taxonomy): domain Eukaryota; kingdom Metazoa; phylum Arthropoda; class Insecta; order Orthoptera; family Gryllidae; genus Acheta; species Acheta domesticus. Next base: position 54,382,284 of record JAHLJT010005437.1, read on the forward strand.
CCCGCTGGTGATAGATACCTGATTGGGGAAAACCCTGCTAGCCGACTGGTAGGTCGGCGCGGATATCACTATCCAACCGAGGGAAGATCACCGCCACCTCCAGACGAAAAACATGTATGACACTTATGGCTCTAACGAACTTCGCAATTGATGCTCTCTGTACCACTAATCAATCAATACTTGATTAATTAGTTTCCACAGTTCTTTGAAACATTTGCCCAAAGAATGCAACATACGCCAACGTGCAAGTCCCCTGTAACCCGTAAAAGACTCCTGAATTTTGACGGCTTCTTGATTTGGCTATATGAAGTACGCTGATTTATTTATTATTTCGTGTTTCAAGAATCGTCATAGATATTGAGTCCTGTATGTATGGTGCATATTTTTATCCCGGAGGAGGTGATGTTCGTTCTCCGCTTGCTTGTGAAAATCAGCGCCGACGAGCACTTCGGCTTGCGGAGTTTTCCCCAACCAGGTATCTCTCAATAGATGGACACCACCCCAGCCGGGTCAAACCCCAAGCTCCAGACATCAGTGGTAGTGATATGCATGTGACTGTAAGGGGTGAGGGTGACTGTAAGGGATGAAGAGAAAGGAAAGAGCACGCGCGGTCTATGGCCCAATTGTTAGAGTACTGCTCTGGCATTCCCGTGTTGTTGATCGGAGAAAAAATGACAAACCACTGAGTTCTCCTTTAGGCAGCGTCTGAACTCGACAGCAGTCGGCTATCTAACTACTGTCGAAGTTCCTGCCTCCGTCGGGACACGCACTCTAATCCTTCCCGGTCAGAGGAGTTGCAGTGACATCTGTTGACACCCTGAGCCATCTCGGCCGCAACTTGGTGCGTAAATGGATGAATTTCTATTTGTAGTTTGTGTTAGGAAATCAATTTGTTGACAAAACTAGTAGTGCTACATATACTTTCTCGTATTATTTCTAATTTGAAATATTGGAAAATTCAACGAGGTTCAACGGAAACGAGACCGGCACAATTTTTTAATCGTTCATTGCTTCCCAAACTCTTTTCTCACGTTTTGGGAAGGTGATTTGTGGGTGATTTTGAATTCTAGTGTCATTTACCTTGAAAACGTAACCTTAGAATGCATCCCGGGGTGACTCATCACCCCACCAAGAACTATATTCTTCCGACATTTTTATGAATTGCATTAAATAGTCCTTCCCCCCCCCCCATGCACATATTTCTCCGCTACGTAGAATGCTTTCACTCGCCACAAGTCGGTGTGACTGAGTGTGATTGAAAGCGCTACAGACCTTACAGAAAACTCTTGGAATGGCAAATAATCCCTGGTATGCAAGCAGGTCAGTAAGATTTTTTTAACAATTTATACCATTGCTTTAGCTATGTCTGTAAAGACTGATGAAGTAAGTCCTGATGAACGTATAAGAGCATGGCTAGAAGAGGACGAGAACTGATGGTTATGAGAGCGATAATAATAATGACAAATTTGAGGATAGTCTTAAAGTGTGTTCACATCATCCAAGAGAAGAGTGTGATGATTCAGAACGTGATGAGAATAGTGTCGAAAGAAATGTTACGTTTTTGAAAGGCAAGAATGGCCATAAGTAGTCAAATAATCCCTCTTCACATTTTAGAACACCTGCAAGGAATATCGTGCTCCGAATTACAGGTCTGAAAGGCAGGGCAAAAAATATACAGACTGAATTGAAGGCGTGGACAATTCGAATAAATAATGACCTGGTCGAACTTGTAGGCACTCACAAGAATGAAGAAATGTTTCGACAAGCAGAAAAGCATGCAGAAGAAACAGAATATGTAAGTATAACTGATGCACTGGAAATAAAAGGTGTTATTGGACTGCTAAATATCGCTGGAGAGCAGAAAGACAATCATTTCCGTTCTTCGCAAATGTGGCCGTCGTTTGGTGCACCCATATATCGTGTAATAATGATTGAAACGCGCTTCAGATTTCTGAAAAAACTTTATTAAACATTATAAAAGAAAAAGTGAACATTAAAGTGTATTCTCCAAAATATGGCCCAAAAATAACGGGGGGTCACAAGTTACCCCAGGTATGCAACCAAAGCTATTTAAAAAGGGTATGCAATACAGGATTAATAGAACATTTGTAGTGGAAGTAATTGTAATATTTAAAATGTCATTTATTTACTGGCAGGTGCTGTGTTACTGTTATTTCGCGGATAAATTTTTCATGGGCAACCCTTCTCGTTCTCTCAACTTTAGGTGTTCCCTGTAACGCCGAATAATTATTCTACGTTTGTTGAGAATGAAAACATTAACAATAACAAAAAAGGATTAAAACAAACATGGCTGATTAATTCTCTATTACAACAAACACAAACATTAAGAGGAAAACATTTACAGGAGCAACAATGTATTGGTGTAGGCTGTGAAATATAAGTGTTTGAATAATTCAATGTAACTTCTAAATCCGAGACGGGATTTCGACTCGAAATGGAATTCTGACAATTGGATGTGAACTCAATATGGGGTCGTATCCCTAATTGGATAACATTCCAAATGGGATTGGAATCCCCAAATGGGGCAGAATCCCCAAATACGATTCAAACCCCAAATGGAATTGGAACCTCAAATGGGACTAAATTCCAAATGAGAGTTGAAACATAAAATTGGATTGGAATCTCAAATTCGAACGGAATCTCGCATAGAATTTGGAATGGAATTGGAATGCCAAATTCGATCGAAATATCACAAGGAGTTGGAACCCAAAATGAGATTGGAATTCCAAGTGTAATTGGTGTCTCAAATAGGATTGAAACCTCAAATGGAATGGAAACCGCAAATAAGGCTGAAAATCCAAATGAGATTGAAACTCCCCAATGAATTCAAACTCCAAACGGAATTGGAAATTCAATTCGGATTTGAACTCCAAAAGAAACTTCATCCCAGCCACATAAAAATAGAAAGCTAGCATGCTGTGCTCTAAACTAGTCGTTCGAGTTTTCGGTTGTAGGTTGAAACGCGAAAAAAAGGCCGTTTGCATAACTATGCCGGGAGCAGCTACTTTCTTCTGGCTCCGGCGTTGGGCAACCACGCAATAACGGCCGGCCCGTGTTTGCTTCGCGTGTTTGGATGGTCAACAAAGGGTACAAAAGCTGGCGCACAGGGTGGGAGCCACGCATGAGGACGGGCGAGGGGGGGGGAGGGTGTACACGCCTGCGGTTGCTTCGATACAGCGAAGAAACGTGTTTGCAATCAGACCCCTCGGTTTTCCGTTCCTGCATGTAGGTAAATCGCCTTCCATCTTGATTCAACTTATCGTAAGTGTTCTTTCGTGAGTAGTGACGGCAAAATATAGAACTTTAAAGTTTTTTAAAAATCGCATTGTGAAAACTGAAACAGTATAGTATTCTCTCTCTCTCTCTCTCTCTCTCTCTCAGGGTGTCCGGGGAGGAAACGTCGAAACTTCGAAAATAAGCTCTTAAGACAATTCTAAGCATATTTTTTCTAATAAACTACGTGAATATTCCGAATGGTTGAGCCACTACAAAAACTCAAAAGTTGGTTTGAAAAATTGGTTTCTAGGCAAAAATTTGCATTATACAAGCATAGAAACACACCAGTAACATATAAGTTGTTTATTATTTACAAAAGAAATGAATATATTTGTTCAGAAAGAAAAATTAAGCGAGAAATAAAAAAGCACCCAATTTACACGATTCGACTCCTTTTTTTATTTCTCGCTTAATTTTTCTGTCTGAGCAAATATATTTACTTCTTTTGTAAATAGTAACAATTAACATGTTTTAAATAATAATATAAATAACATAATAAACAATTAACATGAAATCAATTTTTCAAATTAACTTTTGAGTGCATATAGCGGCTCAACCATTCGGAATATCCACGTAGTTTATTAGAGAAAATATGCTAAGAATTGGCTTAAAAGCTTATTTTCGAAGTTTCGAAGTTTCCTCCGCGGACATCCTGTATATAAAACAGGATGTTCGTATGTATATAAGAGCAAAACTCGAACACCGTTGGACCGATCTTTATGAAAGTTGACACTTCTTCGTGTTTTTCACCGAGAAGGTTTATGTGTTGTTAATTGTGTTGTAACTCCACTACATGGCGCTACATATTCACTACACATCCACCGCATGTTCACATCAAATGCAACCTGCAACACACTCGGCAGCATTTGAATCAATATCGTTAAATATCTCCTAAACGAGGCGTTCTAGGGCCTTAAAAAACTAACATTTGAAGGCTGAAGGCCTCAAAGAAACGTTTTTCATACCGTAATCTATAGAATGAACTCTTCCTGAACATTCTGTTACATTTTGCTGGTACGGCGCTTCCCGATATTACCTCATCTGATCAGAGACGTGCAGAATTCGCAAGTAAATGTGAATGAGAGGGAGAGAGAGAGGCAGAAACAGAAAGACACAGAGACAGACAGCGACAGGGAGGGAGAGACAGTGAGAAACGGAGATGGAGGGGAAACTGGGAGATGAAGGGCAGAACGTCTTCCGTTTTTCCTAGTAACATTATAAAAATTAAGATTTAGCAGTTTTGTTGCATTTGTTGAGAAAATTATTGATGAAGAAGATCTATTTGAATTAAAGTGATTTTCATGCTAGTTAGATTTTCCCATTAAAATCAGGAATTAAGGGAACATAATTTAATATTTCGCCATTTGTGAACTTCAACAAATTTAAAAGCATAAAAAGCATAAGATGCATAGAAACAAAAGACGGAACGCATGCGTCTTAGGCGTAAGGCTTTCTTCTTCTTTCTGTGTTCTACTCAGACCTGTTGAAATGACCCCGAGCACTCAGACATTCAGAATCAGTTTTTAAATGTTATTATTTTTGCTTGTTTTGCCAATTAATTCATAATTATAAGTTCATAAACACAGTTATTTTTAAAATATTTTTTTAAAATATCGATGTGGTGTTGTCGATGCTGCTTCCCTAGAACATGAGGGAAAACATAAAATGCAATTTAGCAATTATATCACTGATTCACGACCATTTCGCATTTTGTACGTGATTTCAAATTTTGTAATCGATTGCGCGTTTTATCGCTGATTGTAAACCTCTAGAAATATATCGCACTGACCATCAAACATACAATTACTAATTTATGTAGAGTTTGTTAACATTTAGCATTTTTATCGATTGCTAAAAATCTGTCATCTCAATCTGTGACCCATAATTGCAATCACTTGATCCACAATCTTCGATTAATGTTCTGTAATAACATTGATATTTATTCTCGGTTTGCGAGGTTAATTAACATTCTTCTTAATATTCCTATATTATACATTTCTAAAATAAATCAGTAAATTTGAATTGTTTTAAAGAGAATAACGTCTAAAAAACTATAACCCCGGCATACGTTGCAAAAACATCTTTTTCGGTTTATTTAGATAAAATTTCGTAAACCTATTCGATTTTCCAAAAGAAAATTTTAACCGATCTACAATAGTTCGTCAGGGTTAGTAACGTAACTACTTACGATGAAAGAAGCAATTCATTGTTGCATCATATTACAGTGCTGCAAAGTTTTCAACCGTTCCGCGTCAAAATAGTTACATATGACGCGAGTGGCAAAAGTGAGTTTTTTTTAATAAAAGGAAAAATGACGAAAATAGTCAAATCACTTTTACTACGTGTCATACATTATTTTTTAGACAGCCTAATTGACTTTCCTTTGATTTTAATTCAAGTATACTAATCACTTAATTGGTTACCGTGATATATTACGATCAGTAGTAGCTGACGAAAGTATTTAGCTTTCCGTGTAGCATTCACACTTTTAACTGGCCATTTGAGCATTTTTGCAGTAGGGCTAACAGGGAATTTTGACACTCTGTGCATCCTCTAAAAGGTCTAGTGGTTGTCCAAAAAAATTTCTTTAAAGGGAGTTATTTGGCAGTTAACGGAAACTATAAAGGGAATACTTAAACACTCCATGCGACTTTCTATGCGTCATTGAATGGTGACACCAGCCCAATACGATCAGGAAAAAATATTTTTTCGCCTGTGAACTCCTTCCTATGCTTGCTTTACTACTGTAGCGTCACAGCACTGGGCGCGACCGACCGCACAAGTCGTGCAAGGGGGAGGGGTGGTCCTCTCGTGCCGCGCAGGGGCGGACGGACCCCCCGGGGTCTCTCGAGGGTCTCTCTCCGCTGGGGGCGTGTCTGAGAAGGCGGCTGTCCGTTCGCACTAGTGATGTGTGACGACAGAAATCGTTCGCAGATGGACGCCAGGCTCCTTCTGCAGCCAGCCCAAATCTCGAGCGGAAATGACGCTTTGTGCGTGGGAGGTCGGTCACGTGATGCCTCGCAAGGGAGGCGGGTGGAATAAGCTTCCTGGGAGTCGAGTTTTGACCGTAGCGATGTGCGGAGGTGATCGCGAGCAGTGTCTTGCGAGGCGTGGCTTTTCGCCACGGGACAAGAGACCAAGGGCGGCGCTGGTGTAGCGAGCTGGGGTTCTCTTAGTAAATGCTGAGGCGGCTCGTCTCAGGAGTCGGAGTGCTGTGGAGAGCAGCGTTCCTTAGGAGTGTTCCTTAGGAGTGTATATAATGTAATAACTTGTAAATAAATATGTACAGTCAACTCCGTGTCTGTGTTCTTCCTCATCCTATGACGACGTCACACTACTCTCTCTCTCTCTCTCTTTCTATCTTTCTTGCTCCTATCATTCCCAACTTTCTCTCTCACTCCCTCTCTCTCTCCCCCCACTCTCTCTGACGTAACAGGTAATATTTCTACAAAACAGGTATTCCTAACGTGTAGCAGAATTGTATATTCTTCTTGAAAATACAAATATTTTATTCCAGACATTTTTTTTCGTTTGATCTAAATTTCTCTAATTTTTATGCCCTTATTTTATTGGGCCCCCGGGAGTTTTCCGATGTCTTCAGCTATAGGACCGGCTCCTGCTAATCACAGGCTTGGTGGAAAATGAAGCTCCAATTTCTGCAATTCCTACTGAGGTGGAATAATGCTCCACATTCACTTCCTCCTTTCCAAGGTTTCCCCTTACAAAGGTACTTCGTAAGAAGAGAAAGTTATGTAATCGTGCGCTGGAAAACGGCGAACTTTGGATACAAAAACTCGTTTTGCCGGGCCCTGGTAACACAAAAGTGGATAAATATTGTAGCTAGATTTAGAAAAAAATCTTCTAACACGTGATGTAGCCAGAATCCATATTTTGTGGGTCCTTGATACCGAAAAGTAGATTAACGGCAAAACGTTTGTCCATCTGTTCATCTTTGGTCAACGTTAACGCCTAAACTGTTCAGTCGATTTTCTTCAAAATTAATGTTCCCCAATTGAGCTGAATCAGCTCGACACTTTGGGAGTTTCAAACGTATATTTTGATTATTGAGGTTACTTTACACTAGGCCTTAAAAATATTTTCAAACTTTTCTCAAGAATGACTCCAAAATTTTAGATCAAGCTTTTTCTTTGGATAGCTTAACCCATTTCTTCCCAACGTTGCGTGAACGCAACGCAAGGTTCATGATTTTTTTTCTACTTTTCTATTATAACATTGCATCTGTGAATTTTTTCACATTACCTTTAATTCATTGTGATTCGTATATATTTTTTTACTTTAATAAACAATATATTGGTACTGACTTATTAATTTTTTTTCTTCGGGTTGTGCAGCGTAATTTCATGAGGTTACTAATTATTTTCTTTTCTTTCAAAATTGATGAACTGTGAAGCAATTTATAACGATAGTGGTAAGTATATACTATATAAAGACAAGTGTAAAAGTTTGAATGAAAAGTGATTCTCGAAACGGATGCTGTAAGTAAATCAATATCGTGATGCGTTCACGCAACGTTGGGAGTTCTCCGGTTGACCAGTGATGCCCACGCGCGCGCGCTTGGTATTTCATTCCGATACTCGCCAGTTCGCAGAACCTTATAATTAGAAATGGAATATGAGACAGGCGATACACTGCCGTGTTAGAAGTTTCTGTCACCGGCATTTTAAGATAAGATAAGCACGTGTCCAAGCTATTCGTAGGTTCTTCTGGGAATTGAAAACAAAACAGATCGACCACGAAAGCTTCTCTCTTCTCCTTTGAGGCAGTAGTGCGCGTGCTTTTGAAGACGTGAAACATTCACAGTTTTTTTCCATTTGTGATAAAGGGCTTGAGACTAATTGTGATTTTTTTATTTTTGTGGATGCACAAAGGAACAATTATAGTAAAGGTATGTGTTCACTATTTAACTAGGAAAACAAATTAAAAATTGCACTTATAATAGTATTATTTTCGTTTCATAAAATATTATATTTTACAGAAATGAGTTTGGATCAGAGAATTTGTCGCACAGCTGAAGAAATTCTAGCAGCAATAGATGAATTAGAGGCTGAAGAACAAATTGATGCAGTTATTATTCCACCGGATGTTGATGCTCTGACGGATGAGGAAAACTTCGATGACGGGGAAATGCTAATCAACGATGGAGGAGCGGATTTGCCGTCGGATGTGGTAGGAGTGTTTGAAATTCATAGTGAATCAGTGGCAATTGAAAGTTCTTCAGGATCTCGTAGTACGCAATCCAGTTCAGGTGAACAACCAAGAAAAAAGAAAAATATCGGGACCAAATGGGAGAGAACCACGCCACTGTACACACGTCATCCTTCAAGCACAGAAGATAAGAGTGTAGAAGACCTCAAGAATAGGTACGGGAGTTGCTCCCCCATTGAGATCTTTGATCTTTTTTTTGATGATTCCTTTCTGAATGAAATTGTGGAATTTTCAATAAAATATTCTCGATCTAAAAACAATCATAATTTTACAATCACCAGAAGTGATCTGAGAAAATTCATTGGAATTCTCATATTGAGTGGTTATCATTCACTACCGCAGACCAAATATTATTGGAGCAAAGATGCCGATAAGGGGGTTTCAATTGTGCGAGAAACAATGTCTCGAAACAGATTCGAAGAAATAAAAAAGTACATTCATCTGTCGGACAATAGCAACCTAAATAAAGAAGATAAATTTTCAAAATTACGGCCATTTTTTCTTGAACTAAATAAAAGATTCTTGCAATTTGGTGTCTTTTCTCAAAAGTTGTCGATTGATGAGCAAATGGTGCCATACTTCGGGCGGCACTCTGCCAAAATGTTTATTAGAGGTAAACCTGTGAGATTCGGGTTCAAGTTGTGGTGCATTGCATCCTCGACAGGATTTGTGTATCGATTTGATGCATATGGAGGAGCGTCAAAGAAAACAAGTGATAATATGAGTTTAGGAGAACGAGTGGTTTATAATTTAACGAAAATCGCTGAAAATCCAAGAAACCATTTGTTGTTTTTTGACAATTTCTTTACAAGTCACGCCCTTCTTGTCATGTTGAAAGAAATGGGTTTCTTCGCTACTGGAACTGTAAGAGAAAACCGTACCTCAAACTGCCCTCTTCGAACATGTAAAGAAATTGGTAAAGCAAATAAAGGAACATATGACTACATGATGGACAAAGAAAATGAGATTTTCTTAGTTAGATGGCATGACAATTCAGTTGTCACAGTGGCAACAAATGTAGGCACCTTGGAACCTCTTGTCAACACGAAACGGTACAACCGTAAGGAAAAAAAGCAGGAAATAGTTCAACAGCCCAATACCATTTATCAATACAATCAGGGAATGGGTGGTGTAGATTTGCATGACAATGCTATTGCAAATTACAGAATAAGAATAAGAGGCAAAAAATGGTGGTGGCCACTTTTTACAAATGGCATTGATAGTGCCATTGTAAATGCCTGGAAATTGTACACGTTAGTAACTGGCGAAAAGACTAGTCAAATTGATTTCAGATCACAGATTGTACTCACCCTTCTCCGAAGGGAAGAAGTAAATGGAAGTCAGAATTCCAATTTAGGACATAGCAGCAAAAATAGTTTGCCTGAAGCTGTAAAGAAAGACCTTGTTGGTCACGTAATTATTCGTGACGTAAATAATGCGCGTCGGAGATGTAAAATTTGCAAAAGTCAAACAATTTATCAATGTAAAAAGTGTCAAATTCATTTGCATACTGAATGTTTCTCACTATATCATGAATAAACTTATTTTCAATTTTTCCAAGGTTTTTTACTGTGTATTACAATATGCAAATAAAAAGATTTAGTAAAATGATCATCTGACTCATTCTTACCGGAGAACTCCCAACGTTGCGTGAACGCAACGTTCCATTCCGGCAAAATGAATAATCACAAAAATAATTTAAGGGTATATTTACATTCTTTGGAGATGCCTTAATAATATTACAGTCAGAAGTTTAAAAGAAAATAGGTATTTCAATGCTTGGGAAGAAATGGGTTAAAGGACGCTCAAGAGATTGGTGCATTTTTTGGGGGGCGTCTTACTACAACTATAATATTGAAGACAGATATTTTTCCTCAATGAAGCCTGTTCTTAAAGACGGGTCTTTAAACAAGTTTATGTTCAATGTTTTGAAAATATGACTAGTTATCGTGAAATTTGGCGCGAAATGTAGGCAATTAAAAAAATAATTTATTTTTATGAAAAGCAGCTTTGAAAGTTTTCTTGGAATTGAATCAGCAGATTGAAGAAGAGATACTTAAATGAATGTCCTGGGTCTCATTTTCGTTAAATATCTGGAATTTTTAAAATTTGCAAATTTAGAAATAATGCGAGAAAACATGTGATATTTTTCAAAAGTTGTGTATGATGCGATGTGTATACCAGGTGTTCGTATGTTATTACCACATTAGGGTGTGAATTTTACGCTCGTTTGTTAACCCGAGCAAAGAAATAAAACAGAGAAGCATAGTATCAAAAACTAAACTAATAATATTATTTAAATAGAAAATGTGTTGGAATACATTTTACCAACTTCTAGGATATGCAGAAGTATTGGAAATGATAACTTTTCCGGATTAATGTAGTGAAAAATATCATATAGTGAAGTTGCTCATATGAGTTTTCCCACTATATATGCAACATTTTATGCACAGACGCTCGGTAGTGTCTTACAAATTCAAGGTTTCATGTTCCTGCCGAACATACGCGTATATCAGGTTGCCTATGAAACAGGGGCACATGTCGTATAAATGCGTTTAACTCCGTTTTCTGCGTTTCCCACTGAAAGTTCATTGGCAAAATTGATTATTTTCGTCCCCTCTACATGCTCTCGAAGTTTTCATCATTTATTCAAAGACACTCTGTACATGAAATGCGCATATGAGGCAATTCTACGATCGAACATGTATCATACGGAAGACTGGCAGCTGAATGTGACCATTGTCCTAAAACTGGAAAGCATGATATTTTGTGTGCTTTAAGGTATCTTGCCACTAAGAAATTTGGGTCTCTAAAGTCTGGCACAAGCAATATAATATGTGCTACCTGCTGTAGAAATTCCAATGACAGCCGTGTCGTCACGATCCATACCAACTCGCGGTGTGTAGGCGGCCTAGTCTTGCATAGTTGAGGGCCTCATGGAAAAAGGATAGCCAGATATCTAAACGTCTGATGCAAGTAATACGTAATGTGACGCCTGTTCGAAGTGTTCCGTACACTTAAAACAGCAGCTGTGAGTCTACAAGTCGCACTATCTTCCACCGTGCGGACGGCCTGGCCGGGAGTAGCTTAGGGTTTAAGGGAGTAGGGAACTAGGGTATCTGAACGTCTAGCGCAAGCAATAACTGTACACCACCTATCCTAAGAGTTCAGAGTTCATAAAACAGCAACCGATACCACAAACACCGTACCCAACTGCCGGCGCGGCGTGTTGACACTCACACGCATGTCGGGGGCTCAAATCTTGTCCAGGAAGGGGCGGTTCGCTTTTGGGAGATAGCTGGTTGGGGAAAATTCCTGCAAAACGACGTAGGTCGGCGTCGGATCTCGCCACCCAGCAGAAAAAGATCACAGCCACCTCTCCCGATAAAAAGAATGCACTTTACTTACGGAACTAATAGCCTTAGATGTTGACACGGAGGTGCGGACGGTTGATTCATTAGTGATTCCAAACGCGTCAACATCTAAGGCTATTAGTTCCGTAAGTAAAGTGCATTCTTTTTATCGGGGGAGGTGACTGTGATCTTTTTCTGCTGGGTGGCGAGATCCGACGCCGACCTACGTCGTTTTGCAGAGATTTTCCCCAACCAGGTATCTCCCACCAGGGAACCGCCCCTTCCCAGACAAGATCTGAGCCCCCGACATGTGTGATAGTGTAGTGCGTGTGAGTGAGAGTGCTTCAGTAAGGAGTGATGATAAGTCAAGGGAAGGTAAGGGAAGATCGTGCACAGGACGTGGCCCATTTGTTAGGGAACTGCCTGTCTCTCATAAACAAATATTTAGTTTCCATTTGTAAAGTTGACAACTCAAAGTCGTAAACCAATGTACAAATTTTATTATCACCGGTACTGCCCTTGTTTCGTATTTACAAATCAGTCAGTGATTTCTACTTCTCATGTCGTCTTACTTAGTAAACCATGTTTATTAAATGCAATATCTCAGGAATGTTACCCATTCATATTGTTATAGAGCCCATTTCAAGGGTTACCTATCAACATTCAATAAAAAAATTACTTTTTGAGCCCACATATCTAGCTGTATCCATCCACTTAAGGGTTACAATTTCTGTTTCAACTGGAGATGCATGTTCATAGACTTTTTTGTTTGATTAAAAATTTATTTATTTTTTCAGACATGTTATTTCTAGTTATTGCCTTTAATGCGGATCCCAGTATACACTAAATAACTTACGTGGATCGAGAGACTTTTCCTTATGGAGGAAATTATGAAAGGGAATTATGGGAGAGAATATGAAAAGACGAAGCCAGTCAAATTAACATCTAGTTAACATTTCCCTCGTAGAGCATTCTGTCTCTAGAATTCCCCTTGAGCGAGCGGCTGAATTCGGTCTAGCTATCTGGTCCATAATATCAAAACTCCTCTCACCGCTGGGAGTCGAACCCTAGAGCCGCCTGATCAGAGGCACTGCAGAGAGATCAATTGATGCTCTGAGCCACCTTTACCGGTACGTGCGGACAGTTTGGACCTGCGTAGCTTAGAGTTTGCTGCACTAGGCGACCGGAGTTCCGACTGGCGCAAGCAGAATCTCGTGTGGCGCCTACCCAAAGTGTTCGAGACATTTACAAGAGCAGGAACGAGCTGCACAGGCCCGCAGCGTGCTCAAGGATTCGTTGAACGAGAGGGCTCGTGGAACTTAACCCTCTGCGGTTCTCTGTCCCGTGTGGCGGGGACACAACGTTTTTCTCGTTGCAGATCCTTTAAATCCCCAGGTGGCTGGTTGCACCGGTCCGGCGTGCCGCGGCGTAAGAAGCTGTACTCGGGTTTGACATTATTTTTCGTATTATTATAAACAAAACATTTTCATTTATTTGCCTAATTCATAATACATAATTTTGGAACTTAATGTTTGGTGCGGAGAGCATCACTTCATTACCAATAACGCCTATATATTGCATTGTATGAACGAAGTCCGAGTTATCATTTCTGTCATTTTCTTCACACTCCTCGGAATATCTCGAGAAAATGTTTTCAAATTCTTACCTTCCTGAAGATTGTTAACTCTCAGAATTGTTTACCGATTCACACAATTCAAGCTTCGACAATCTCGAACACTTACTTCTCGATGTCACCATAAGTTCAACTGCAACCTCGTAAGCAAACTGTTTTTAAACAACATAAAATGGGCAAAGTCTGGCTACAATGAAGGAAAATACTGCCTAATCTCTTCTGAAAATAATTAGTTGTACAGGAAACCGGTGCCATTTACCTGAGTGAAATAATACAGTGTTAAATATAGGACCCGCCCCACGGGACAAAGGACCAGAACCAGGTAAAAGGAAAGTCCCGTGACGCGGGACATCGGACCGCCAGACGAAGAAGACGGAAAAGTGAAAGGACCGCAAAGGGTTAAACATCTGGGGCACGCAGTAGAGGGCGGTGGAGTCGGCGGCGACAGAGGTTATGGTGGCGGCGACGGCGGTCGGGATGGCCGTGACGGCGCTGCAGGAGGCCGAGTTTCCAGCGAAGTTTGAGAGCAGCGACATATTCCCGTGGTACCTTTAAGAGCGCCATTAAGGAAAACAGGCCCTCGAGGGCTTGCGACTACGCAGCCGCGGCCGGGATCGCATCTTCATGGGGGCTGTTTGCGGAGCAAACACTGTGCCAGAGCGCGTTGCATTACAATACGGCCATTACTCCTAGGAAGGTGTTGAACTTGGAACAGATACTAATCGTTAGGAAGGGAGATATAGCTGTGTGGCTTAAAAATAGTTATTTATGCACCAAGGGCGTTGTAAGGGTTTTGATGATCGAGTGGTGACAGAAATCCCGAGGACATTTTACCTGAGGGGTTTATCGCCCGAGATGATTTGAATCAGTTAACGCTCGTAGTACATACAAAATTGTATATTTATCTCATTTTAATTATTCATATTTACTTATTTACTAATTAACTAGATGTTAACTTGACTAGCTTTGTTTTTTCATATTCTCTCCCATAATTCCCTTTCATAATTTCCTCCATAAAGAAACGTCTCTCGATCCACGTAAGTTATGTAGTGTATACTGGGATACGTATTAAAGGCAATAACTAGAAATAACATATCTGAAAAGAAAATACATTTTTTAATCAAACAAAAAAAGTCTATGAACATGCATCTCCAGTTGAAACGGAAATTGTAACCCTTAAGTGGATGGATACAAGCTAGCTATGTGGGCTCAAAAACTAAATTTTTTAATTGAATGTTGGTTGTTAACCCTTGAAATGGGCTCTATAACAATGTGAATGGGTAACACTCCTGAGATCTTGCATTTAATAAACAAGGTTTACTAAGTAAGACGACATGAGAAGTAGAAATCACTCACTGATTTTATCTACGAAAAAAGGGCAGTACCACTGGTAATAAAATTGGTACACTGGTTTACGACTTTGAATTGTCAGGTTTACAAACGAAAAAATAAATATTTTTTTATGAATCTCACAACACGAAAACTACACTTACTTCACAATCGCTTACTTAACATGTTTAGAATATTTTACTACATTTCTCTCTTTTGAATGTTGAAAATATCCTATGTTAAAAGGTATCCGAAAAGCATTGAATCTAATTTAGAAATAAAGGCTGTTTGAATATTTTCTCTTCTCAAAACATTGTTTGTTGTACATACGTCATTTTGTAATATAAGCTACCATTTGTTTAAAAAATATGCAGCCAAAAAGATTTTAGCCAACAGACAGTTCTCTTGGAAGGAAAATTTCACGCAGATTAGAAGCGCCCTCTTGACAAAATATATCAAAAAATTAATGAGATTGTGGCTTCCTTCCTCCTGCATTGGTTGTCTGATATAACATGAAGCGCAACAGGAATTTAATATACAAACTTGAAGCCACGTGAAAATTGAACTAGAGATGAAACTTTTGAGGTGGGTTCTCAAAATGCTTGGAATGCTCTATGAAAATTAACGTATTTATTTGACTCGTACGGTAAAGTGGTTAACAAAATTGCCAACTTCGGGAAAAATGTTAAAGTTAAACTCGCAATAAGCTGTTTTTAGAACAGTGAAGAAAATAAATTCGTTGTAGTGAAAAATGGCTTTTCTTAATTCGAACGAACAAGCAATGAGCGAAGAAAACATTTTAAAAAATTTTCTACTCCCATTGCTGTCATTGGATGGCTGCAACCAGTTGCATAATGATGGTCATTTCGATACAGTTTTCATTATGATACAGGTTCTTGACCAATCACAGGGTCGCTTACAAACCAATTTTGTCACTTCATTAATCATTGAGAATCTTTGTAGTAAATGTTTCGTTCGAGTATGTATATTAAAATTGCATTTAATATTATTTTGTACTTCTCATTCTTAATTTCTTTTATTAGTAGTAATTTTTACGTAAAATATTAGTTAAAATAAATTGGATTGTAATTTCACTTTGATCGTATTTGACTAGTGCAGTGGTAGTTATTGCAGAGAACATTTGAGGTGACGTTAAGATCTCCACGCGAGATGACGCGAGTCATTTTGTTTTATTTGCTGCTGCCGTGTGGTTTTTCTTGAAAACCGGCCAATTCTTTAGTTTAAAATATTTAGTGAATAGTGGTTCTTTTTGGTGGTGTTGACATTTCAAGAAATGAAAGAAAACGGTGACGTCGGAATATTAATCCCGGAGCTTTTGTAGTCCCTGGCAAGCGCTCTGGTAAAAAAAGCCATCTGTGCGTGTAGGGTAGAGAGGTGCCCGCTAGGTGGCCTTGGCCGAATCTTGAGTGTTGACTTCCAGAAACGGTTCAGTGAAGAAGTTGAACTTATAAAAGCTACCGTAAGTCGTAGAAAAAGTACCGTATGAAACTCGATGTAATGAGTATAAATACACTCGTGTGAAGTTTACGATACTCATTCGCATCGTAATTTCACACTCGTGTATTAATACCCATCATTACATCATCGTTTCATAATGTGCTATTTTGTATTTCAGTATTTGACAAATTAGTTACCTTGAATTTAATGAGTTTTAGTCGTGGGAAAAGGTCAGAAATGTGTTTTCCCAGGCCATAAAGTACAGAATTAGATGTTTTATTGCTTTTAGGAAGGTTTGGCTCTTTAGGAGCCCTACTCCGTAGCACAAGTGCTCAGAAACGACCAAAATCTCCAATTCTTTGCACTGACGTAAGTGACAGATCATCAATTGATGTGACAGCAGTGCCTCTGACCGGTCCTAGGGTTCGAGTCCCCACGGTGGCAGGATTTTCGGCTCTAGCTAGCCAGTTGAACGGTAGTTTTCTGTGGTTTCTTCAATCAAGGCGAATGCCGGAGTAGTACCCTAACAAACGAGTCACGGACCGCGCGCGATATCGCCTTCCTCTTCCTGGTCTTATCCTCACCCCTTACTTACATACCCACTACCCTCTAACATGCACGACACTACCACACATGTCAGAAACCAGTCGGGTGCTTAATACTTCGGATTCTCTTTCTTGGCGCGTGGGGGGGGGGGTGTCATCAAAATGGAATATCTCACGGTATATCGCGTCGTACTCGGTTGTACCGCTAGGAGCCGCATGATCGCCAGCACTTCGCGATAAAGTTGCAATCAATGTGATTCCTAGCGGCACAACAGAGAACGATGCGAAATAGTCCGGTAGAAGTGTCTTTTTTTATATCTAAAACTGTTTCGGACATCTGAACAGATATTTAAGTTTAATTAATGAGTTTTCATGCGACACGAAATAATTCTTAATAAAATCCTCAATGCGAGACTTGAACTCCGGTTCTCCGAACCGTAGTGTATAGAATGCTCTGTTTTTCAGTATAGACAAGACTTCTGACTATTTTGATTTCTTTTAAAATGTGTGTTTTCTGTTTCAGGTAAGTGACCTGATCATCTGGTGTTAATAGTGCTCTCATGCTACAGTATGTGAGTACAAACATTACGATACAACAAAATATTACAAGTTAAGTAATAAAATGTGAAATTTGTTTCTGTAGTAAGTTACTTCAACTCAATTCTATTATAATTGCCTCAATTCGTTTGTGGTGAACAGTTCTTATGTATTTCGTGTAGTTCATTGTTGCGACAATACTCGCAGCAAGAAGAGTTTTATTAAAGCATTTAAAATAACTTGCCATCAATAATAATTCATTTAGGCGTTAAAATAAATTATGCTTGTGATATAATTACGTGAATTGTTTATAATAAAATGAGATCCAGACATACGCCCATTTATCCCAACTATATGCCAATTTTACTGTTTCGTTTACCCGGTCGTGGAAACAGGAACGTCTGTGGCCCAGAACACTGCGAATAAAACGTTTACTACGATACGTGAAGTCACGGAAGTTAAGCGAATTCGAAATATTCCGGGTTCCTGGTTGGGTGACCGTCTAGAAACCCAGGTTGGCGCCGAACCCGTTGGGATAAAGAAAATTAATTTACGAAAATCACTGCTATCTTGCAGCGAATATTTAAAATAGAAACTGAACATATAGATAAAACTACGATACATCGAAATGCATTAATATCTCAATTTCGTAAAATATGTGGCATAGCATTTTATTTCCACAAGGTCTTCAATTGCTTCACCTATACTATGTGCCTGTACTGCGATTTTTCTAACTTTGCGCCTCAAGGACCGACTTCACGATGGAATATGTCACGGTATTTCGTGACGTTCTCCGTCGTGCCGCCAGGTATCGCATGATCACGTCCGTATCAAACAGTGCTTGCGATCATGCGGCACGACTGAGAAAGACGTGAAATACCGTGACATATTCCATCGTGGCCATAGGGGTCTGGGGGACGGAATTAGAAAAATTTCACTATAGACCGAAAACCTTTAAGCGAATATAATACCTACATCCTACAGCGTTCTAACCTTTCGAATTCTGGGTATTGATAACAAAAGCGCTCTAAACACATGGTGCTCGCAACTCTCACAATGGCGGACGGCGGCGTGCTGAAAGCAGCAACCGTGGTCAGAACACTGCGAATAAAACTTTACTGCGATCCGGAAAGTCACAGAAGTTAAGCGAATTCGAGACATTCCGGGTTCCTGGTTGGGTGACCGACCGGGTGACCGTCTAGAAACCTAACTAACGGCGACGAGCCCCTTGGGATAAAGAAAATTAATTTATGAAAATCACTGCTATCTTGCAGCGAATCTTTAAAATAAAAACTGAACATATAGATAAAACTATGATACATCGAAATGCATTAATATCTCAATTTCATAAATATGTGGCATAGCATGTTATTGCCACAAGTTCTTCAATTGCTTTACCTATACTATGTGCCTACACTGCGATTTTTCTAACTTTGCCCCTCAAGACCCGACTTCACGATGGAATATGTGACGATATTTCGTGACGTTCTCCGCCAGGTATCGCACGATCACGTCCGTATCAAACAGTGCTTGCGATCATGCGACTTCTAGCGGCACGAGTGAGAAAGACGTGAAATACCGTGTGATATTCCATCGTGGCCACAGGGGTTTGGGGGACGGAATTAGAAAAATTTCACTATAGACCGAAAACCTTTAAGCCAATATAATACCTACATCCTACAGCGTTCCAACCTTTCGAATTCTGGGTATTGATAACAAAAGCGCTCTAAACATATTGTAATATACAAAATATTACAGAACAAACGCCGCGCCTTGATCTGGACGGACGGAGCTATAATATACAAAATATGATAAAACAAACGCCGCGCTTTAATCTGGACGGTCGCGGTTACTAGGTAACGAAGGTTGTTGACGGGCGAGGAGGGGGCGCTGGAAGAGAGAGAGTCGGAGGTTGACTGACATCGCGGTGGTAGCGGCGTATGTAAGCTGAATTATTTAAGTTGGACATTGACGTGAATAGGGAGGATAGATTGTGGAACAATAGGGCGAGAAGTGAGTCAGCAAGAAAGAAGCAGACGACTTCGGCGACGACCGGCGCGAAGAGAGATTTTCGGCGCGGGAGTCAAGGGGCTACGAACTGCGGGGCCATCGTTTCCCAACGCCAGACAATTCGGTACCGTGAACCTAATGCATGAAATCAAGCAAGGGAATTTTTATATTGTTAATCTCAAATTCCATCTTAATAAACAAAATTATTGTTGTGCCACGTTGTATGTAATTCCTTCGGAATATAAATAATTTCAGACTTCCAGGCTTCTCTGTATAGAGAGCACGAGAATCAAAGAACTGAGCTAGTAAATTAAATTAGATAAAGTAAAATTATTCAATATTTTATCACAATATGGTGCCAGCAACTCTCACAATGGCGGACGGCGGCTTGCTGAAAGCGGCAACCGCGTATGCGGGAGCGGAATCCCGAACGCGCGGCGCATGCGCAGAGCGCTTCCCAACGCGCGGAATGCAGGAGGCGCGCCGCAGGTGCATTCCGAGCGCTCGTGCGCTCGAGCACTCGCGATGCATGCACGTCCGACTGCTCGGTCGGTTGTCCGCTTTTCACCCGCTCGCACTTCACTCTTCCTCCCTTCACCCGCCGCTTCGCTCGTACGCTCCGGCGCCCGCGCTTCACCGCCTGCCCTCCGCTTAATGAATTGTTTGCCCGCCGGATCTTCACCCACCTGCTCTTCGCTCACCGAGTCTTCACCCACATACTCTTCACCCACCTACACTTCACCCACCTACTCTTCACCCGCCCGCTCTTCACCCGCTCGCTCTTCACCCACCTACTCTTCGCTCACCGACTCTTCACCCACCTACTCTTCTCCCACCGGTCCTACGCCTACCTAATCTTCACCCATCTACTCTTCGCTCGCCGGCCCTTCACCTACCAACTCATCAAGCACCGGCTCTTCACCCACCTACTCTTTGTCTTTCACTGCCCGCCTTTGACCGCGGTTCTTCACTGCTGTCCCTTTACAGACGTTTCATTGTCCACCATTCACCACCTACCATTCACCTACCGTCCTTTACCGCCAGCCCTTCATTGGCCGACATTCACTATCCGCCATTCACCGTTTGCTGTTTGCGTCCCGCTATTTTCAGCCCGCTTCACCTTCACACTTCATCGCCGTTCTTCATGACCCATGCTTTACTACCAGTTCTTCTCGCCCGCTCTTCCCTGCCGCTCGTCACTGCCCCATTTTCACTGCCACCCGTACCTGCCCTTGCACACCACCTTCCATCGACAACCATTCACAGATCGCCCTTCACTGCTAGCCTTCGCAGCTGTTCTCTCATGACAGCCCTTTATCCCTCGCCGTTCACCGCCTGACCTTCGCCGCACGCTTCACCCTCCCACTTTACCTTGCTTCATTGCCGTGCTTCACTGTCCGCTCTTTCCCGTTCGCTCTTCACTGCCCGCCTCTTTATAGACCACCTTCCATCGTTCACCATTTACCTCCCATTATTCACCTACATCCTACAGCCATCATTCACCGCCGGCGCTTCACTGCCACCCTTCATTGCTAGCCTTTCATCTTCCACAATTCATTGCCAGCCAATCACCGACCGCTCTTGGCCACTCGTATTTCGGCGCCTGTCATTTGCAGCCTACCCATTGCCACCAGTCCTTCATACCGCACCTTTCATTGTTCATTATTCACCAATCGCGTTTACCGCCGGTCCTGCACAGCCCACCCACTCCATCCACTCGTCCCCACATTATCCACTCCATCCCCACATTATCCATCCACTCGTCGCCTGCCTACTTTTTACGCGTCTGCTCTTCACCCACCTAATCTTTCACGCCCACAATTCACCCACCTGCCTATCACCTGCCGGGCCTTCACCCATCTACTCAAGCACTGGCTCTTAATCCACCTACTCTTCGCCCGCCGGCTCTCCACCCACCTACTCCTCAAGCTCCGGCTCTTCACCCACCAACTCTTCGCCCACTGGCTCTCCAATCACCTACTCTTCACCCGCTAGCTGATCACCCACCTACTCTTCACCTACCGGCTCTTCAACCACCTACTCCTCAAGTGCCAGCTCTTCGCCCATCTACTCTTCGCCCGCCTACTCTTCGCCCACCGGCTCTTCACCCACCTACTCTTCACCCACCGGCTCTTCACCCACCTACTCTTCGCCCAACGGCGCTTCGCGCGCTCATTCTCCCGCCTCTTCTATCTCCCGCTGTTCTCACACGGTCATTCACCCAGTCTCTGCTCGCCTTTCAACCATTAGACACTTACCTGCTCGTCGTTTGCGTTTTGTCCACCTTTCTTACACCCTCCGCTACCCCTTTGCTCGTTTGTTTTTTTACCTGCCCTTCGTCTGTCCTTCATACGCTCTGAACCCGCACTTGGCTCGTCCTTCTTTCACCTGCCCTTCACTCGCCTTTTACTCACGTATTCCTGCTTTTCATCCTGTTACCCTTCATCACGGTGTGAGACATATAGGTGTGTTCACTCCCAGTCTAAAACAGAAGCTTATGTGAGGCTAGTTCTCATAGTTCTCGCATATAAGCGCTGCAATCTTTGGGTCTCATTTGGGCAAGGCCGTGATCCATTCGACAGCTCTGTGGTCAGCTGATGTCTAATTTCAAATCAGTGACTTGTCGCTTCGCGGTGGAATTGGTACAGTCTAGAGCGAACAGTTACGAAAATGGGTAGGAAATGTTTTGTAAAACTGTCTAATAGTCACAGTTTAAGATGTCATCTTAAGATGTATATCTTACACCGTGACCCAAACCGATCGTGCGGACAAGCGAGGAACTAGCCTCAAACTGGCTTCAGAAAATTTGCCCCAATGGCGGGTAGTTGAGACACCTATATATCACACACCGTGCCCTTCACGCGCCCTTCGTTTTTCCGTCTCCTGCCCGTTGCTCACCCTTCTTTCTTTTGTCCTTCACTCGCCCTCCCTTTGCACGCTCGCCCAACCTTCACTCGCCCTTGGCCTAGGCGTTTCCCCGCTCACCTACCCAGTCCAGCGTTCTTGCCAGTTGTTGTGTCAATTACCCTACAGCATCATTGGACTGCTCCCACTGGATTCCAGCACTAGAGACTTCTCTCCCGTCGCGCAGCCATTTGCGGAATTTCCTCGTCCCCGATGGAGATCGGAGAGGCCTGTCAAGTGAAGACTCTCGGCCATTTCCTTCGGAGAGGTCCCACTTCTGTACGCTCTACGTCCTTCCCCTTTTCACAATCCTCTGCTCGAAAGCGCGCGGCTGGTAGAGCAGACGCCAAGGGTTCCGTCGCTTCGGCTCCTACAGTAGTGCACTACAGTAGTGCTCAATGAAACCGCATAACCTGAAGAAAATGGGCATTCTGTATTTCCTGTGTTTTACAGATCTTTCAAATTTAAACAAAAACTAATAGATATTGGTAATCATATATTTGGTGGTGATACAATGTTTCCTATTCCATTACTTTCATAACACTCGATTTTTGCAAATCAGGTGGTGTATTCTAAGGTTATATTGCAGATTACAACAGTGAGCGAGGTGATGCGGTTTTTTAGCACTACTGTAAGACGGCAGTCGACTCCAACCGAAACAAGTAGGAACAGCAGACCTCTTAAACCAGCTGATAACAGTTTTTAGCGTCTTAAGGGCCGAACTATATGTGTTATTTGGTAGATAGTTATAGACTGAGAGATGTAGGCGATAAGACCTGCTCTTCCATTTAATCCCTAGAATGTTTTTTTCTATTCGTCGACACCGGCTGAGGTGGCTCAGGGCATCAACTGATGTCACTGTAGTGCATCTGTTTGGGAGGACCTGGACCTACTCCTGACGGCGGCAAGATTTTTGTGCTACGCCGAGTTTAGCCGCTTTCGGAGGAGAATTCTAGGGGCCGGCTGCCCTGGCAGGTGGTTTTCCGTGGTTTCTTTGATCAATAGAAGGCGAAAGCCAGAGCAATTATAGCTTGATAAATTGAATTGAATTGCCTTATTTTACGTGACGAGACTCAGGCCATGAGTCCTGCTCTTCCGCCTGACCACGCAAATTTCGCTCCGCTCCTTTCACCAACTAGCGGAGAGAGAAGGTATTATCTCGGGCGACGAAACAGGCGATTTGAATTTAGCTCAGAAGCGTCATTTAGGCTTGAGGATCTTTTACATGCAGTAAATCTACTAACATGGGACAGCCGGCTTTACTTCCCCTCTGAAGGAAGGCGTACGAAGGGTTTTGTCGCCCCTAAAAATCCATTGAACCCGCGAACGTAGGTATAACAGTCCGATACTCTAACCGTTACACCATCGCTGCCGCAAAATGGAACACAAACCGTACGCAATCTCTCCTTCCTCACTCTTGCCTTCTTCTCTCCACTTAAAAACATAGTTTAAAGCGTCGGCGACATCACATTCAGCTAGTGCACAGAATCACAACTACAATACATAAATATACAAAATAAAAACAAATATGTTTGTTATTTAACAAAAATCCATGACGGTCCTCCTCCAAAATGACCGTCTGGATTCGCCCCTGGTGCAGCGTGAATTCAACGCGGCTTCCCCTTCTCCGTGCGTGCGGCGCGATCAACGAGCTGTTGGTTCCGTGCAGACGGTTCGCCAGGGGTGGACGAGGGTGGGGGGGGGGCGGCCAGGCCCCGGCGTAATAACACGCGGGCGGCTGTTCGCGTGGCCCCCGGGGCGACACGCGATACTCTCCCCACCACAGCCACCCCCTCCCCGCGCCCTCGCCCCCCGGCGCCTGAAGCAAACCCGGCCTCGCCCCTCCCGATTCTTTGTCGCTTCCTGCTGGGGCGGCCGTCGGTCACTGCGGCCGGTGCCCGCGTCGGGTCCCTGCTACCGGTCCCAGATGTCGGTCTCTGCTGCTCCCCGTTCTCGGTCTCGGTTGTAGGGCACCGCTCCCGGTCCCTGCTCGCCTTCGCTCTCTGTGCCCGCTTTAGGTTGCCACTCCCTATGCTCGCTCTCGGTTTCCGTTCTCAGTCCCCGTTCTCGATCCCCGCGCTCGGTCCCTGATCTCGGTCCCCGGTCTCAGTTTCCGTTGTAGGTTACCGCTCTCGGTCCCTGTTCGTTTTCGCTCTCTGTGCCCACTTTAGGTTGCCACTCCCTATTGTCGCTCTTGGTTTCCGTTCTCAGTCCTCGTTCTCGATCCCCGCGCTCGGTCCCTGATCTCGGTCCTCGGTCTCAGTCTCCGTTACCGCTCCCCGCTCTCGGTCCCTGCTCGTCCCCGATCTCTGTCCCCGCCTTAGGTTACCCAATTCTCGCTGTCGGTCCCCGCCCTTGGTCCCCGTTCTTGGGCCCCGCTCTCGGTAACCGATCTTGATTCCCGTTCTCAGTCCCTGTTTTTGGTTCCCGCTCTCGGTCCCCGCTCGTCTCCGCTCTATGTCCCCGCTTTAGGGTTCCACTCCCTATTCTCGCTCTCGGTCCTCGTTCTCAGTCCTCACTTTCGGTCATCGTTCCTCCACTCTCTGTCCATTTTCTGTCTCCGCTTTCTGACCCTTGTTTCGGTCCCTGCTCTTGGTCCTCGCTCTCCTCTTTCGGTCCCCGCTCTCTGGCACCTCTCTCCATCCCCGCACTCCGTTTCCGCTCTCCGTTCCCGCTGTCTGTTCACGCTCTCCATTCCTGATCTCCATTCCCACTCTTGGTCCCCGCTGTCTGAAACCGCTCTCGGTCTCGATTCCCGCTCACGTTCGCTGCTGTCGGTTTCCGCTACTTGTCTCAGCTCCTTGGTAGAACCTCACTTTTCGTGGGCGCTCTCCAGTCTCACCTTCGTTCCCGAGCACTGCCCTTCCCCACTCCCCGTCCCAGTTCACAATCTACTATCATTCTCGCTCCTTACGGTCTGTCCCCTATCTTCGAGCCCGCTCTCCGATTTGGGTCCTACTGCAAATGAATCGAAATAAAGAAAAGCTATATACGCAAAGGCGGCTCCACACATTCGCTATTCGGCGAACAGTGAGCAACCGCTCGCCGAATCGCGAGTAGTGTGGATGGGTCGCTTGCTATTTGCCGAGTGACGAACATTCTCGCCCTCGCCCTAACCAACGCGTGTCGGTCTTTTGGACACATCAAAGGGAGCGAACATTCGCCGAACACATTAGCTGGTCCGGATCGGGCGAACAATAACTCGCTGCTCGGCGAATGCCGACTGTGTGGAGTCACCTGGAGAAACAAAGAGAAGCATTCCAAAATAAATATGTAACAATGAACGGACCAAATGAGTAAGAGCATACGCACGCAAAAAAGGGACCTAATGAAATACCACTGGAAATGTCAATAATTAGCTATATGAAAGCAAGAATAATGTAAATAAAACGAAAAAAAGGAACGATAGAGATCGTACGAAAGAAATCTGGCGAGAAATACTCTCAGACTAATAAATGAGAATGAAAAACAAAATAAAAAACAAAAAATAATGAAAAACAAGAAAATGCGATAAAGTAAATGACAGATCGAATGCACGAAAGTTCTACTAAGTGAAATAAATCAGGAATTTTATCCCTTGTACCCAGCGCGTAATGGTTTGTGTCCCAAACTCGAAAAAAACAACAGAAGTATCAATGAGAATCGGTGAATGACAGGCTCATATTGGATTTGGAAAAAATGGTACGATATGTACAAAGGAATCTGTGCAATGCATAATCTAAAGAATTTGTTTTTTTTAAATATTTTCTGTTTGTTACAAATTCTTTTATATTTTTATAAGAGAATTATTTTAGACCCAGTTGGCGCTTCGCTAAAAATTTCCGATTTCACGAGGCTCCAGCGTTCAGTCTTGACGATTCAGCTAAGTCTGTGTCACACGTAATCATCAACCCTCTTATTGACAGTTCTGAGCATGTTAGTTTGTTGGTATGTTCGAAATTGAAAAGTGCCAATACTAAAACTATGTTTTATCCAAATTCCTCAATCTATTATTCTCTTTTGTTACCATCTTTGATTCTCTGGTCTCACAGCGAGTTTGTTCATGGAATAATACCCAAAATCTATACCTAACCCAGAAATAACGAGAAGGGTCGAGTGGACGAAATGAAGATTTCGGGTCAGTGACAATTAGCGTAGGCCAAGGTGACTCAGAACATGAACTAATGATATGCAGTGCCTCTGAACGGTAGGTTTTAAGGCTCGATTCTCAACAGTTGCAGGAATTCGATCCTGACTAGCTAGGTCGAATTTATCCATTGCTGGAGAAGAATTGTAGTTGCCAGTTGCTAATCGGCAGTTTTCCACGATTTCTCCGATCAATACTAAGCCAAGTACCCTAACAAACGCGCCACGGACCGCGCGCGCTCTTTCCTTCCTCTTCCTTGTCCTAACTTCATCCCTTACATACACACACACACACACACGCACTAAACTATTACACATGTAGGGAGATCAGTTGGGAACTTAGAGCTTGTCCCGGAGGGGGCGGAGCCCCTTTGAAGGGAAACCCCTGACTGGGGAAAACCCCGTCAACCGACGTGGTGGTCGGCACCGGATCTCGTCCTGTAACGTGAAAGAACGTCGCCTTCTCCCACGATAGCGGTTAGCGTAACGGACTGCTATACCCAAGTTTCGCGGGTTCAAATCCGATCGAAGCCGTGGATTTTAGGGGCGAAAAAATCCTTCGTACGCCTTCCTTCGGAAGGGAAGTAAAGCCGGCTGTCCCATGTTAGTAGATTTACTTGCATGTAAAAGATCCTCAAGCCTAAATGAAGCCTCTGAGCTAAATTCTAATCGCCTGTTTCGTCGCCCATGGAATACCTTCTTTCTCCGCTAGTTGGTGAAAGGAGCGTAGCGAAATTTGCGTGGTCAGACGGAAGAGCAGGCTTCATGGCCTGAGCCTCGCGACGTAAAATAAGGCAATTCAATTCAATTCAAATTCAACGATAAAACATTCACCACACTGACGGGACTAATGACCGTAGTTGACGCGCTCGAAAACACGAAATAATGAAGCAATCAATCGACGAAATGAAGCTCGCGGAGAGCGAGGGAGAGAAGGGTTTGACCAGAGCGCGCCCGATGAAGTGTGTGCACCGCATGAACTACGCGGCTTTACGGAAGCGGTGGCCGGGCTGGGGGGGGTGATGGGTGGGGGGATGGGGGGGGGATGTAGCTGGGAAACGAAAGCACTTGGGCACGGGCGCCGCCCCTCGCGCTCCAACCCCCCCTCCCTTTCCCCCTCCCCACCCTTCTCACAACCGCGACATCGTGACCCTCTGCCAGGGGTGTCCAGCGGCCGCGCTCACTGCGTCGTTCTAAAGAGGAGGTTACATTACCGCCGGCCGTTAAATTACCGACTATCGTGCTCTCTCAGTCTGAATCAGTGAAAAACTACTGATTGACAGTGACTATTCACTGATGGCGTCAGTTATAACCCTGTCACTGCCAATCAGTGAATTGGGCTGAACAAATCCGTGAAAACTGGGTCCACTTTTTGAACCAGTGGAACTTCACTGTTTGAATCAGTGAAATCTGTAACACTAATTGAACATGACGACTGAACGATCAGTGAGCGATGGTGGCGCGGCACTTTTACCACTGACGATTAGTGAAATGCTGGCGGTCATTATGAAAAGTTTCGCGTATTCGCTGATTGTCAGCGAAACTACACATTTCGACTGAAGATATCAGTGACTTCGGCTCACACTGATTGAATCAGTGACAATTTCACTGATTCAGATTCAGAGAGTGCGTAACTTCTTACTGTTAATTTCAGAGGATAGTCTAAACATAGATTTACTGTCTAAAAATAGTTTTTTGTATTTAATTTTTTTAATCTTCAAAATGTTCTCTTTAAACTAGCGTTTGAATTATGTAGAAAAATTCTTAGAAGTATTTTTTGTACTTTCTCGTCATACGAATTTCTTCGTAAGAAGAGAAAGTTATGTAATCGTGCATCGGAAAAGGATAATAAATTTTCGGCAGAAAAACTCTTATTACAAGGCCCTGGTAACGAAAAAGTGGATAAATCCAGTCGCTAAATTAAGAAATAAAAATTCTCTATTTCTTGGTGCAGTCAGAATCCATGTTTTGTTGCTTCTTAAGACCGAAAAATCGATTGACGGCAAAATATCCGTCTGTCCGTCCGTCTGTCCGTCCGTCTGTCCGTCCGTCCGTCTGTCCGTCCGTCTGTCCGTCCGTCTGTCCGTCCGTCTGTCCGTCCGTCTGTCCGTCCGTCTGTCCGTCCGTCTGTCCGTCCGTCTGTCCGTCCGTCTGTCCGTCCGTCTGTCCGTCCGTCTGTCCGTCCGTCTGTCCGTCCGTCCGTCCGTCCGTCCGTGCATCCGTCCGTTTGTCCGTCCGTCCGTTCGTTCGTCCGTCCGTCCGTCCGTCCATCCGTCCGTTCGTCCGTCCGTCCGTCCGTCCGTTCGTTCGTTCGTTCGTCCGTCCGTCCATCTGTCCTTCATTGATCAACGCTAGCGCCTAAACCGTTCAGCCGATTTTCTTCAAAATTTATATTCCCCAATCGATCTGAATGATCTCGTGGGTTTGGGAATTTCAAATTTCTTTATTTTTGATGGTACTTCACATGAAACTTAAAAAAAATCAAATTTTTAAATTATTGGTATTGAAGTCCTCCTCTCATTGGAATTAGTGCTGGCTCCAATACTTTTAGATACTGTTACACAATGCAGCGCATAAATACTGAAAGACTTAAAAACGAAGAAAGTAAATTGAACACTTAGTGTTGTGAAGCTAACCAAAGTAAAAATGTCTGAAAAGCAGTAGTTATTGGAAAATGTTTATTCTAACGAGGCAATTTATCGAGCTGTCGCGTTCGGAGCTGGTGTTTCTTTAAAGCCCATTTCCCGAAAATTGATATTTTTAATAGTAAATTAATTATCTTTTTTCAACTTACTTTTGTAATGGGAAACTGACATTTTCAGGAGTTGTTAATGAAGGTCTGCTACATTTAGTGATACATTTTTCTGATTACTTTAGTAACTATCCATTCTGCAAAACTGTAATAATTAGAAAACGCAGTAAAAAAGTTCACTACTGCCAAGCAGCAGTAAAAAACTGCTGAGAAAAATCACAAAATGTGCAATGCCATAAAATATGTTGATGAACCAAATGTTTTTTTTTCGAAAAGTATCCCGAACACTGTTGAAGTACAATTTATTAAAATCCTCTCGCATAACATTGCAATATTGTAAATATTTTAACAAAAACAGTCTACATCAATACTGCAATAATATTGGATAGTGTGTACATGGAAAAACAATTTATGACTTACCAAGAATATAAAAAAGTTGCTCTCCATAACGCAAAACGTAAATAGCAAACATGGAATGACTCGCCGCCGCTTTTTCTTGGAGCCTTGTTGTCGCAGGACGACAGCTGAATCATAAGCCGTGACAATCTGTGTATGTCAAATCAGTCAGCACAAGTAGAACGAGAATAGGCAGAAAAAATTAAATATTTACATTTTTCTGTTAAAATTGAAATACTTTCATTTTTTGGAGGGATATTGGCCCCGTAACTTTGTAAATAGCCCAAGTTGTTTCTGATACATTTGGGGAAAATTAATTCTGAAATCGCAAAAACGAAACCTTGATCTCTGAGAATCGAACGGAATCTTTATCAGAGGATAAAGTTCGTAATAATTCCTAAGATTGGCGACCAGCACAACAAATGCTCCCCTCCCCATATATGCTGTGAGTTATGGATTACATTCCTGACATGCCGGTTACGATAAAAGCCCATTCCTTTTTCCATGATTTGAAGGGAACAAACGGCTCATAGAAAACACTTATTTTTCACAAAAATAGCTGGAATCATTCCAAAACTAAGAAACTGTATTTTAATTTACCATCTGCTATAAGGATTGTATGTTCCAGTGAAGAATTGCCGGTACCACTTCCTTTTGAGAATGTAACAGTGAGTTAAGACGAATGTAACAGTGACCAACAGTCAAAAGACAGAAGGAGATACGCATGCTGACCCACCATTTCAAGCCTCCCGTGACTCAAATGAAACCACATTTTTTGTCTCAAGGGAATGTCAACGATCTTGTTCGTGATTTAAGTTCGTCTTAAGCGACAGCGTGAGCTCTTAACATCTCGACTAAACGGATGGAATCTAATTTCCCCCCTGTACGAATGTGATCGCCAAATATTTTTTTCAAAATATTTTTCCACAAAAGTGACGTAGCTTTTAGTAAATGACATCCAATCTGTTATAAATACTCTTAGCCATAATTATTACTATTTTAATATTGGCACCTATTCATAGATTCTAGCAAAATAAGTCTGAAAGCAGCACTTCTGAACAATTTCCTTCCGTTCCTATTCTTCATGAACTTAACCTAAAGGAGACAAATGAGAACTTTAAACTTATAAGATATGAGAAATATAAATGAAATATATGTGGAGATGCTTTCTACGTGTGTGTGTGTGTGTGTGTGTGTGTGTAAAAGCAGATACAGAAAAAGTCACTATTGTAGGGAAAATGGGATTGAACTACTGCCTGGACAGAGAAATGTTAACACTCGTCTTGTTGACCCCAAAAGTGTGTATCTGATTCTATTGCACATTAAATTGGGTCTCGTCAAACGTTGTGTAATAACCATATAAGCATAAGCAATGTCTATCCTCGTCCATAAGGAATTTACGTTTTGTTCAAAATTTCGTCCAATTTACTTTGTGTTCGAAAATTCTTTGTTCAATGTATCTATGGAGGCTGTTTAATCATTGAGGTTCGAATATACAATATTTAGCTTTCGCAGATGGTTCGTCCCAATTTTGATATCGGTCACTCAATACGCATGTGTGATTCACCCACGCAACAACCGTTTGAATAGTAATGTTTTGGAATACTCTTTATCGAACAAATTTCGAATATAGTTATGGAGTCTACTCTATTCCTGGTGTAAATATTCAGCAGACTTAAAAGTTATCGTACGTTTTCAGGAAAAAGTAATTTCTAATTCAAAGTACAAATTAATTGTTCTGATAGAAACTAGGAGAAACAAAAGGCAATGAAAACTCATCATTTAGTTAAAAAATCACGTAAATATGAATACATATTCTTAATTATCATCTTAGATTCACTTTGGCCTGAAAAAGTGTTATATGATGTCTTTAAAAAATAATCGTTGATTCTATATCTTTGAACTAAATGAAAAATAGGTCAAAGACGAAGTACCTTCTACCCGAAGTACCCTACGGCGTACCACCGGTCTGTACCAATGGTTTATACCATCGGTGTATATCAAATGTATCTGCCTACGACATATTGGTATCTTCCTGTGTTTAACAATAATACTATTGTAACCATGTATTAACCCTTCTTGTCTGGGAAAGAGGCTGTGAAAAAACCGAATAATTTTCATGTTAAATACATTTATTTTAAATTAAAAATTTAATAAATATAATTTATGAAACACAGAAATTCTAAATGTGGCACGTTTAACAAATATTCTGTATTTAATGTGCAAATTAATTAATGACTATAATTATTTTATTACATTTTTATGGCGTTCACAATGTAATAAATGTGGAGTTTCCACGTATTTATGAACAGGCATTGTTAAATGTTAACATAAATTTAAGCTTTTGAATTTGTGTTACATTAAGAATAACGCTTCTCATTAATGTGAATGTTGCTGATTGTATCATTTTATTTTCACATTAACATTGATTCATATTATTTTGGTGTTTGGCTTCCCTAGTTGATATCATTAAACTGCAATTATATTAACTACAGCAATTAATTACTTTGACTTTCCTTGTGAAACGTAAATCTTCCGGTATATTTGATACAAGTATAAATACAAACAAATAATTTCTATTCATAGTAAAAGACGATTTCGATTCGAAGGATGTAAAATTGAAATTTGTTTCTACGTTTTTATGCGTTAACTTATTAAGATATCAAGCATACTTTCAAATATTCTATTTGTTCTAATTGGATTACTACATTCTCTAATTATCTTACTACATATGTATGCTGTTGTAAATAATTGCTATGTCTAAATTTATTAGTAAATTATTTAATCAATCAAAACCTAGGAAATTCCTTATTAGAATCATGAACGTAGTAATATGCGGTGTGATGGATAAATCGAAATTCATAAAGTGAAGGGGAAAGAAGGTGCGGGTCATTCCATATTAAATCAACACAGTTTTAATTAAAATTTTACCTCACCATTTTGGATTCAGATGAAATTTGACACATAGGTAGTGTGCATGGAGAATAAGAAAACTACAAATTTTGAGTAAAATATTTCCACCCGTTTCTGAAATACAGCCATGTAAAATTTTGCAAAATTGGGTTCCCGAAAATTTTTAAATTGATGTAGAACCTCACCAAATTAAGATAAAGAGCTGGAACAGGTGTCATTTTGCAGCTTTCTTTATGGCCTTTTATATGATATACAACTCAATAGGGGTTGCGTCCAAAAAGATTTTGACGGGATAAACGGGTTGAGAGTGTAGTGCGATATTAAAGTTACACCATAGATTTGCGTGGTTAGGGTTTGAGGCGTATTTAGTCTTTCTGGGATTTAGTTCTTTTCAATAGTCTCAGTATAATTCGTTTTCTATTTATATTAATACATAGAATTAAAATCTCCCACAAAATAAATTTGTATAGTTCGTTTAAGTACATTGGAGTTGTTTGTTTATTGATAAAATTTTAGTTAGTTATATTTTCCATCATTTAAGAGTACTTTTTGCATCTTTTTATTCTAATGAATTATTTTTCTCATTATTATTATTCTTCCATTAAAGTATTCATTATTCTTAGCAGCACACGTAAATGCAAAGATGGCAAATCAAAGAGTGAACAGAGTAGCGCAGCTAGAAATGCTTTGGTTTCGGCAGCTGTTTCCTGAAGTTTTCTTTTTTGCCGCTGTAGGTTCATAGCGCTATTCCTCTTCCCGTTGGCGTTTATTGTGAAGCGCACGTACCTCGCGTTCCCGTTGCCGTCCTCGCCTTCGCGTTGCCGTTGTCGTTCGCGGGCTATTGTGGAGCGGCCTGTAAAGTGAAAGCTTTATTTGCCTCACGACTACACGTCACTCCTTGAGCATGAATGTTCGCCAAATGCAGTTGAGGAAAGTCTAAAATTTCTCACTTCGCGGCGTGCTATCTTATTTTTAGTACACTACCTCTTGTTTTCATTTGACTGACTTACTCACGAGGATGCATATCGAATTATGCAAATCGGATCACCGGCTTGTCCGCAAAGGGTCATGGGTTTGAATTTCGCCCTGGTCGGGGTATTCTTCTTGGGATATATATAGTTTATTTAGCCTTTTCGGCTATTTGTTACATAAAATACATATTTACAAACTGCAACGTTCCTTTACTTTTCTAATATTAATTACTACGTATTTCTAATATCAACTAACTATACTTTTCATTTTTTTTAATATTATTGGATCACTTTCATTTACATTCGTGGATTCTTACATACAACTTTCCTTACCAGTTGCATATGTACGAGTGATTCTGTACAGAATCACGATCACTGGAATTTCTCTGATAGATAAAACTTACTGTCAAGTTGATGGCAACTATAATGACTTTTCAGCCTTTTCTCTTTTAGAAAACAATAGTCAACATTTATTACAATATGCGAGATCTCATAACTTGATAATTGAATTTTTTTATTATAAATTATACCGTACAGTTTTTTATATAGAAAGTTCTTAAGCTTACGATGTTTCTCAAATGGGCGTCTTCTCGGATAAAAATCTTCTCGCATGGTTCCCCGTGCGGTCCAAGTCGATGATCCGTCTAAATTTTGAAGGCCCGTGATATATCCATTCGATTAATTTCTTAAACTCTTCGATATATTGCATCGCGACGCGACTGGCCCTAATTTCGGTTCCGTGTGGAACTCTGTGCGCGACGGCTATTATTATCCACTGATGTTATTAATATTCGTTTATTCTGCTAGGAAGCTACTCAACGTAAACCCTTCGGTAATACGAATTCTATTTAATCAACCCCCTGAAATGAACTCACCACAAAACACAAAATTCCTCGTTAAGATTTTCAATAATATTTTTGAACTTGAATAACACTACGTTGCTTTAAAAGCATGAACCTCAAAACGTTGCCTCAAAATCATTTTTCTCAATAACTTAAATCCTAATAAAAACTAAAATTTCCACGTACTGTCTTCGATGTGATC
Organism: Acheta domesticus; assembly: GCA_031308135.1. Taxonomy (NCBI): domain Eukaryota; kingdom Metazoa; phylum Arthropoda; class Insecta; order Orthoptera; family Gryllidae; genus Acheta; species Acheta domesticus. Next base: position 54,416,777 of record JAHLJT010005437.1, read on the forward strand.
TGCTCGTTGATCTGCTCCCTCTCTCTTTCTGTCTCACCCTTTCTTTTTCTATTTCTGCTTTATCTTTCTCTCACTCTCTCTTACTCTCACTCTCTCTTACTCTCACTCTCTTTCTCTCACTCCCTTTCTCTCACTCCCTTTCTCTCACTCCCTTTCTCTCACTCCCTTTCTCTCACTCCCTTTCTCTCACTCCCTTTCTCTCACTCCCTTTCTCTCACTCCCTTTCTCTCACTCTCTTTCTCTGACTCCCTCTTTCTCTCACTACTTTCTCTCACCCCCTCTGTCTCTCACTCCCTCTTTCTCTCACTCTCTCTTTCTATCACTCCCTCTTTCTATCACTCCCTCTTTCTATCACTCCCTCTTTCTATCACTCCCTCTTTCTCTCACTCCCTCTTTCTCTCACTCCCTCTTTCTCTCACTCCCTCTTTCTCTCACTCCCTCTTTCTCTCACTCCCTCTTTTTCTCACTCCCTCTTTCTCTCACTCCCTCTTTCTCTCACTCCCTCTTTCTCTCACTCCCTCTTTCTCTGGCTTCCTCTTTCTCTCGCTCCCTCTTTCTCTCGCTCCCTCTTTCTCTCGCTCCCTCTTTCTCTCGCTCCCTCTTTCTCTCCCTCCCTCTTTCTCTCACTCCCTCTTTCTGTCACTCTCTCTTTCTCTCATGCCCTCTTTCTCTCTTTCTTTCCCTCTCTTTTTTCTTTCTCTCTCTCTCTCTTTCTCGCTCTATCCCTGACTTTGTGCCACCCGGTGCGTGTGCCGGCCTGCCGCAGAGCGAGGCGAGAGAGAGTCCGTTGAATCCGGCGCGAATCCTCCGGTGGGCGGCCGTGACTGCCCCCGCGGGGCGGGGCTTAGGGGGCGGGGCCGGGCGCTGCGCCCGCGGGAGCAGATAGGGAATGCGCCGTGCGAGGCGACGGGCACGCAGCGCTAAAGGGAAACGCGCCCCGCTCCCTTCTTCTGTTCTTGCGTGGCCACGTCCCGCGGGAAACGAGATTTTAGGAAAAAGAATGGGAAACAGGTATTCCTTGCTTTTCTTCCTCTATTTTTTCTTCGGTTCCTTCTTATTCTTTCTCTTTCCATTATTACTTTTGTGTTTCTTGTCATCGTGTCACTACGTCACGCAATGTATAGGAATGCAATACATAGAAATACGAAAGATACCAAGCGTGATTAGAAGGAAAGGAAAGATAAACAGGTTCTTCTCCTGTTCTTGCGTGGCCACGTCCCGCGGGAAACGAGATTTTAGGAAAAAGAATGGGAAACAGGTATTCCTTGCTTATCTTGCTCTTTTTTTCTTCGGTTCCTTCTCATTCTTTCTCTTTCCATTATTACTTTTGTGTTTCTTGTCATCGTGTCGCTACGTCACGTGATGTATAGGAATGCAATACATAGAAATACGAAAGATACCAAGCGTGATTAGAAGGAAAGGAAAGATAAACAGGTTCTTCTCCTGTTTTTGCGTGGCCACGACCCGCGGGAAACGAGATTTTAGGAAAAAGAATGGGAAACAGGTATTCCTTGCTTATCTTGCTCTTTTTTTCTTCGGTTCCTTCTCATTCTTTCTCTTTCCATTATTACTTTTGTGTTTCTTGTCATCGTGTCGCTACGTCACGTGATGTATAGGAATGCAATACATAGAAATACGAAAGATACCAAGCGTGATTAGAAGGAAAGGAAAGATAAACAGGTTCTTCTCCTGTTCTTGCGTGGCCACGTCCCGCTGGAAAGGAGATTTTAAATAAAAAAATCCTTGCTTATCTTCCTCTATTTTTTCCATCGGCTCCTTCTTTTTATTTCTCTTTCTCTTCTTATCATTTCTTTTGTGATTCTTGTTTCTTACGTCACTACGTCACGCGATGTATAGGAATGCAATACATAGTAATACAAAAGAAGCCAAGCGTGATTAGAAGAAAAGGAAAGATAAGCAGATCCTTCTCCTTCTTCTGTTCTTCCGTGGCCACGTCCCGCGGGAAACGAGATTTTAGGAAAAAGAATGGGAAACAGGTATTCTTTGCTTATTTTCCTCTTTTTTTCTTCGGTTATTTCTTATAATTTTTTTTCTTGTTATTACTTTTGCTTTTTTGTTTTTTATTTCTATGTCACGGAATTTATAGGAATGCGAGAGAGCCACGAAAGACGTCAAGCTGGATTAGAAGAAAAGGAAAGAGAAACAGATCCTCCTCCTTTTTGTTGTCTTTTTTTTCTTCTTTTCATTACGTGAAAAGGTTTTACAGAAAGTCATTAGCCGAGTATCGAAGGGGAACAGGTTCTTTTCTTCTTTTTTGATTTTCTTTTTGTATTTTTTACTTTCTACAAAAATTATCAGCCTTTTCTATTTCCAATAATAAGAATTTAACATTGATTATAATAATATTACAATTTATATTGAGCTCATCACTGATATAATTAAACATTTCTATGTGCAATATTTCGAACGGTATCGAGTAAAATTCATAGGCTTACTGCATCTTCACGCGTTATGATGACTTCTCGGCTGATTTCCACATCTTCGGGCTTGATGTCGTCCGTAGAATGTGCTCGTTGGTGTCCGTCTTATTGTGGTATTGTCTAACGGCAGAAGAAGTTTACCAATGTTCCTGGAGTATTCTAAATTATCCGGTTCTTTCATAGAATTCAATAAATGTAACTAAGTTAATTCGCGAGCGTGACTTGCCTCGTCTGTGCTTGGGATGAAACACCTATCTTCATCTCAACTTAGTAAAAAATCCTCCCCATCTACATGTATATTCCCATATAAATCCCCTTCGAACACGGAGTTTATTTTAATGTAAATTTTAAATTACAACTCACCTTAAAATGATACCTTTGCTTTCATGCAGTACAAAGTTGTCAAAATTAATTATAAGCCCCCGATTCCCTATCATTAAGCTATTACCCAATCTCAACTGAAATAATATTCGGACCTTTCCGTTTGCTACATTCGTTCTAGTCGGTGTCTGGCGAGAGAGTGAATATATTAATATTCTTACAGAACCATGCCTTCCTATGCCACCTTCCCGCCTCCTGCTTATAATGTCCTTGGGGCGGTGCTCCCGAAGTGAATAGCGTTCTGTGATCAAGCATGGAATACTATACTTGTTGATCGGTTGTCCTAAAGACGTGTATTCTTTGGCTCTACACGTCCTATATGCACACAGTCACCTCGTATCTATAAATATATATTTTCCTGTTTTGTCGTTTTCCTGCCGTTTTCCGATTCAAAATAAAACTGGTGTTTTCTGGCTTATCACAGTATGTATGTAATGTATGTATGTGTGTAGGTATTCTAACGTACTTTCCCCTCTATTTACCCGACATAGACCTGATAGCGTACGTAGATTTACATGCTCTTGCGAGCTTGTATTCCCTTTCAGAGCAATAGATCCTACAGTGGTAAGGGTGAATGCACACACACACACACACACACACACACACAAATCAGATGAAGAAAGTAGAATGTATTTTGAAACAATCTGTTTGGATATACTTTCATTAATTGAACTACAAAACACAAACAAGAAATAACAATAATACCCTTTTTCAAATTACTCGTGATCACTCAATTCATCATTACCATAAATTTCCGTGCACGGTGTGCAAATAAAATATTTTTGAATGACTAATACTACTACGTACAAGATGATCTCTCATGCAATATACAAATTCTGTTGAAATTTAGCAATAAATTAACAGCATATTATCAAATTTCATTGATTTGATTTCAAATTCAACAAAAATCAAGAAAATCAAAGAAAAACATTTTTATTTATTACAACAAAGAATAACTAGCGTACCCGTGCGAGAACTCTCGCATGTTAAATCCCACCCTTTTCCTATCCATTTGTCTATCCGTTCCATAAAGGAGAGGAACTTCTAATGTACTTACAGAATATCAAACAATATAACAATGCAATTGATGTTTGAAACAAATTTTCAATTAAAGTTGAGAGAGATGTTCTTGGAACAATTCATTTTTCTTTAAAAACAACATTTGAAGAAATTTTTCAACCTTCCTTGAAAGTTAGCTTTTCGCTTTCCTTGATAGTCAAATAATAGAAAAGGTTTTTACTCTTGAGAAAGCCAAGTGAAGTAGTGCGAAAATACCGGATCGGGGAAGAACCTACTCATTGCAATATTATTTAACTTTCCTTGATTTGTTATGAAGAACCGAGTGGGTTTTGGAGAGTCAGGGTGCCATCTTGCTGGGGTGAGAAAATTGAAAAATTATTTGTTTACTAAAAAGTATTGAATTATTTTCTGCGTCCTTACGTACCTCAAGAAAAACAATTCCGAGCCAAAAAGTAATCAAACTAAAGTTTTCAACTTTAAGTACTAAATACCATTTGTTAGCATTAGGAACAATTTAGTAGGCATTAGTAAGTCCACTTCGGTACATGGGAATGTGGCTCAAACTATGTTTGTATTTTTAATATCTTAACGAATCGACACCTTGAGTTTAATATCAAACGGTGTTTTATTTACAATATGAGTTTGCAGTTGGGCGTTACTGTACATACTTCCAGATATCGCCAACATTTAAATCGTGCTTTTGGACTGCGATCGTTGGCAGTTGTCGGGTGACTTGCACTATTCTTTCTATAATTTTAAATTTAGTTGTTTTTTAATTGATTCACGTAGTATTGTAGCCTAGCGCGTTTTGATTTTTGTTTTCCATATATTTCAAGCTATTTTACTTTAGCTACTTTAAAAAGTTTGTTCTTTGTGTAGTGCCATAGCACAAGTTTTCCCCCCACTACCTCTGGGTATATATACCCGTGCGAGAACTCTCGCATGTTAGACCCCACACTCATCCCTATCCTTCTATTTTCATTCTAAAAGGGAAAGTAGTTAACGAAACGTGTTTATTTGTATCTATACTACTAACTACTATCTATACTACTATACTTTTATTTGTATCTATAAAGGTAACTTACAATGTACTAACACAATTACAAATATAAATAAAAACAATGCAATTCATGTGTAAAAGAAATTTTCTATAAATATTTATTCAATATCATGAAGAATTTCCTTGGAACAATTCCCAACACTTACTTAAAGACATTTGAAGTAATTATTCAATATTCTTTGTCAGTTAGGTTTTAGTTTTTCGTGATAGTCACAAAAATGTTAGCTTTTTACTTTTGAGAAAGCTACGTGTCTAAACCCGTTGACTTGAAAATTTCATCGAATGATAACGAAAATATTGGTACGGGTAAAACACAAACACAGTCTTTGCTCTTCACTGAACACCCACATTCTTCCACAATTAAGTGTACAGCACTTATAGACCATGAAAAAACGTTAATTGAATAGTTTCACTACACGCATAAGAAACAATCTTCATAGGTATAGGTATCAAGCAACTTTAATAGTACTTCTAGTTGTTGCTGGAGAGCAAATCGTGAATAAATGATTATGCAAATAAACCTCGTCAGACTGCACAAACTACGGTGTTAACAGAAAGCGTAAATAAAGATGGTCGAATCTAAGCCTTCTAAGCGTGTCGCCACAAAACTTGCTACCAGCAGGAAGGACTGAAATATTGAGGTGGCCTTGATAGTATTGAAGCGTGGAACCGAAAAGTTGATTGAATGGATCAAAGAATGTCTAATCTTGTAGATGATGGTGTGAAAAACGTTTCTTTGAGGCCTTTGGCCTCAAAATTTTACTTTTTAAGGCTCTAGAACGCTTCGTTTATGAGTTATATGCCGATATAGGTTGACATGTGATGCTGGTTGCATTTTACATGAATATTTCAATGCGTTTTTTTAAAGAACTCATCCATATTTTTAAAGTCAAAATGGAATTCGTCAAGTCTCCGTGAAATTCTTTTTCTTTGAAGCCCTCATTTATAAAGATTGGTTGCGTGTGAGAGCCGGAACCCAAAGGTATACTACTGAAATAATACAGGAGACGATATCCAATTCTCAAGGCATTCGTTACTCTGGGCAATACAGTTACTAGTTCCTGCTTTGAACAAGTCTATTTCCTGTGCTCTAACGGTCTCTGCTTTCTGAATTTTCACTATGGTTCGTCGCGGTACCACTTTGGCCTGCGGCTTGTGCATACGGCGACCTCAGCGTCAAAATGCCCTCTCCCCTCTGACGTCCCGTTACCTTACCGCAACCCTCGGCGCTCGCGCTCTGGACGACCTTGCGGACGTCGCTTCTTCGCGATCCCCAGCTCCTGGCGTGGGCCACCGTCAATAGGCGTGTGGATTTATTCATCAGCTCCTATGGAAGCGTTTTCGCCTCTTCTACATGACATCATTATTAACATATACAATTAAATACCCTTAAATACAATAAAAGTTAATACCAAACAACAAAATATATAGCTCACACACACACTCAGCATTCCAATATCCATTCAAACTGCGTGCGTTTACTCTTAAGCATGGCCATTTTATAATTATTATTACTTTAAATGGTTATCAAATACTTTTATAGTTCTTCAAAAAAACTTGGCCTTGTCATAAAACCGTGCCGCCAGTCAATCGAAGCAAAATCATATCACTTCCCTTTCGAAGTTCGGTAACGTTGAGTAGTCCGTAACCAATCACGGCTGCATCTTTCTCCACAGGTTCTGTAGATCTGCAACTCCATCACTCCATTCAAAACCAAAGTTCAGCATCTCATCTCATACGTTTGAGTCCCGACGCGTTCTCTGTCAAAATTGCGCACCATCGAACATTGCGGAGACCCGACGTGCTCTCTGCCGAAACTGTCTACCGTCTGACTAATCCCCTGCACTCGCCAGGATATCTTTTGAAACAACGTACTGTCTCTGACGTCTTTTGTGCACAGTACTGTTCGACGACGAAAATTGCGTTTTCTGTCTTATTCAGATATGCATTCACGTACGGCTCTCAGATAATTTATCGGTGAAATCCATTTAAGTGTCTCGCCTCCTTAAAAGCTTCGAAACTGTTTAATTTTATTAATTTGCCGTGTTTTCCCTCTTGCTTACACTTTGTATACCATTCACTTCTCTATTGACGTCACTTCATGTTATTACATTTTTTTCTAAATTTGGGCGCTAACTTAATATTCATTGTTTATGGCACGTCACAATAAATAACGTGTATTTTGCTCGGACTTCACGAAATGATGCGATATTCGCGTAATAACACAGAAAGTTCCTACGTCTCTGCGCCGTCTCTTGTCACTACGACAATGCCATATTTTCCATTTATGGAAAATATTCACAAATGTAATTGTTTTTTATTTCTAAGCCCATGTGAACCGTCACAGTAAATGCAAGAGAAATTGCAGTTTTTTTCCAAAATAGGTATTTCCAAATCTCAAGACCAGCGAGTTTGAAACGGAAACATTAATTTTTGGTGGTCCTTTACGTTATAGCGTCCACAACATTTTCAAAAAGTTCTCAAAAATGGGTCCAAAATTTTTATTACACTTAGTCTGCGGATTGCGCAAAGGCGCTTAAAAATGGTGCAGGCTGCATTTTTATTCAAATCCCCGAAATTTGGAAAATTGTGGTAGTTCTAATATTCTTTCGTACATGTCGTAGACATTCGTTATTAAAACTAGAGATTTCTTTTCCGACCTTCTCGAAACGGAATTTATACCTCAATTGTATAATTTTAAATCATGTAATGCATGTCTTTTATTAATATGGATAATTGTTGTGTAATAACACTAAAAGGAGGAAAAGTTTTGATATGCCACAGACTACTACAGGATTTTACTGCTTCTTAAACATTCTCGTTGGAATAATTTTTCCATATAAATTTAGATAGGAATATAACGTTATTAAAACATATTCTGTAAATAAATATTGCTAGAAAATGATGTTTTTATCAATCATTAATATCTCAAAAACTGAGGCTGTTAGGCCACAACGGTCAGTCTTTATCTGTAAAATTTGTTTAAAAATTTCAGGCATAATATTGTTTTGTTTCTCCGTGTAAAATCTCAGGTGGTACACTAATGACTCATCTAATTCACATCAGGATTTGGGAATGTTACGTTATGACCTCCCACGTAAAAAAAGACGGTTGAAAAACCGTAAAGAGACAAAAATATGGTCGAACAAGCTACTGTCGACACCAAAGATTGTTGACGAGAGTTGGTGTGTAAAAACGGAGAAGCTCGTATGTCAGGGAGAATATTTTTTTTAATGATTTATAAAACTTATGCTACAGCTGCTTTGAAGAGTTGAGAAGGTTGGCGACAGAACAAAGAACTTTGGTAGGTCAAATGATTATATTAACAAGTTGTAAAATATTAAAATTTGTAAAACACACGATGGGCATTTGACGATAGATATACACACTGTATATATTATATTGTTAACATTATACATATTTATACATAACATTAATTATATTGTTAACATTACACGTTTCATTAATACATGCTTTCAAGTTTCAATTTACTTAAGAAAAATGCTTTACAAACTGAGGATCGTATTCAGTGACGACGTCGAGTGAGACTTCTTAGCAGCCGCTGATTGATTAAAGTCAAAGTCAAGGCGAGTCGTTTGGCTCACCTCAATCACGAAGCCGACTTGAGAGATAGACGT